>JBAMHX010000009.1:10425558-10438488 GCA_037177515.1 Pseudomugil tenellus | reverse complement strand
TATATAATCATATATATATAATCTATCAACTTACACCAATTTTCCAACTAAAACCCACAATTTTTATCAAGTCTTGGAGACAAAGACTTCCAGTCTGATTAATTTCCTTTGTTGCTAGTGACATCTAGTGGGAGGTCTCTATTAAAGGATCTGGTATTTACTTGTGGGATGAAGAATCACAAAAAGCCTGTGAATCCTGTAGCAACTGATGGAGACATCCACATAGTAACCTTGACTTAAAAAAAGACAGATAACCCCTACCTTCCATTTGTACATCTTATATAATGCAAAAGACATTTTCTGCTCCCATCTCACACTGTAACCACTTTCCACCATCTACAGCCAGTCATCCCAGTATGCATTAATCCAACATGCACTTTTTTTTTAGCATTCAGGAGTGTTTACATAAATCAAAATGTACAAAGTTCACTAACCCAGTTAAACACATATCACAGTAGTAGATATTTTAGTTTAAGCTCTTTATCTGTTATACTTTGTTTTTATAAAGCAGTCTTTGCTGCCTGTGTGCTGTCTCTGCCACTCACCCTGTGGCTTGTCTGACTGTATTGCGTTACAGTACTCCCATTTTCAGTGTTGAAGCTAGGGAGAAAGATCCCTAAAATTAGCCGGGTGGGTGCCCTGTCTCCACCACTGCCCTGCAGCAGTGACGTTAATTACACTCTATTTTTACTGTGCAGGACCCAGAAAGATCACGTTTCTATAATGCTTTATTTCAGGCATCCATGAGTTTGAGAACAGCCTTGATATGAAGTAGTGAAACGAATGGTCACTTGATTATTTAGCAACGAGCGCAGGCTGTTCAGAAGATAACAGTAATGATATGGTGATTGAGATGGACCGGCCTATTAAAACTTCAATTAATCAAAATATTTGTAAAACTGTGATAAAGTCATTAAACATAAATATGGAGACTATCCCCAGGTCAAACATAAAATAAGCTCTGATGGGCAGCACAAAAAAAAAGCTTAGATCACACACAAAAAACAATGTTTCTGTTGGCATACTGAATTTTATTCAGCTATCTCCAACACACTTTTGCTCTTGAGTTATCATCAGTTAAATTAATCAGTTGAGTAAGAAAGGCAGCAGCTGTTTAGAGCCAAAATGTAAGGATCCCAAGTCTTATAGAGCCTTTCATAGTGCATTCAACTCGGTGGTGCTGAGCACACACAGACAAATAAAACATACATGATAACACAAGATAAACAATAGAGAGTAAATAAACATAAAACTAAGATGCAGGAATGGTCGAGGAGAGAGATCCAGACCATTTCTGTGAACTGCATATTAGGTTAAAGTCAAAGTTCACTCCAAAAGAGAAGCCACATCACATCTTGGACAATTAATTTGTGGTTTTAAAAGGGCTGAAACAGTAGATCTGATGCTTAGTTTTTATCCCTGCTGTTTGTTTAAAACTGGCTGTTTGACATTAAAATGAAAATGATTTGCTGCTGTTATTACCTGAAGAAAATCCTCACAGTTAAATCCCACAAATCAGCTTTGAAGATTAAGGTGAATAAGCGCCACTGTCGTAGAATCTATTTGGTGAAATTTGGCTTGAAAAGCAGAACTTCTTATTGGAAACTAAACAGTTAGGAGCCATTGTGACAAGAGTTAGGCAAATATTGGTACCCATCCATTCCACACAGTCAGACTGACACCAATCAGTCTCAATACTTTTCAAGTGATGCTTCATTAGGCTGACGACACACAGTCTGAAATATTAAAGAAAAGGAGTGACCAATCCTCTGCTACGGGAGCTTTACATCCTCACTTTGCCTTTTTTTCTTGTTTAGATGTAAAATAATTTAACTCCACCATCAACTTACCAACTTAGTAACACAATGTTTGGCACAGTAACTTAAACAACTCACTGGCATTTTTTCTGTTGAACTAGTTTAAAACCTCTTTTTTCTGAGCAAATATGCATAACAGTACATGACCAACCATATCCACACCTCATTTTCATGCATGTTCTCCGGCTACTTTGATCAGATGCTTTGCACCACTAATACTTAAACCCATCTCTCAGAACATCATCAACCAGCAAACCCACACGAGCACCTTCATACTGTAACTCTACATTTTCGCTGGAGAAATCTCAGCCAGCAATAAATAGCAGTGGAAAAACAAACAAAAACACTTCAAAGTCTCTGTGACTTCAATGTTACAATAAAGTGATAACTGACCCGATCTCAGTCAGTGTAAAGTTTATTGCTATGGCTTGGTCTGACACAAGGTTGGTACAGCCAAGAACCAAGAAAAAAGAAGCGTAGAATGGAGAAGAGGTGTCTTGTCGGGGAAGTCAGTGTAGCTCAATGAAAGCTTCCATCTCCTCAGAGATCAGTCCTCTGTAAGGCAGCCTGTGCTTTTCAATAGCACGTGCTGCCAGGCACTGAAGGGTGATGTAGTTTAGTGGGTAGAGGGCCGTGTGCCTGCTGCTGTGCTCGTCCAACAACTCGTACGCCGTCTTCCTCTGTGCATTTGTGGCATCAAAGTGAGCCCCAGCCTTCATAAGTAGTGTCATAATCTCTGGACAACCATTGTTAGCAGCGATATGCAGCGGCGTGTTGTTTTCACAGTCGCGTGAATCGATGTCTGCACCACACTCCAACAACAGCGCCGCCACCGCCTGAGAGGGGAAGCGGCCCACAGGGTAGCGGCCCACCGATGTGGTTTCTTTGTCTACGGCCATGTGAAGGGGAGTGAAGCCGTTTCGGCCCCGAGGGTTCAACTTTAGCAGCCGGTACACAGTGTGCTTCTTTTGGTACTCCTCCTCAGGGCTGCAATCGAGCTTCTCCAGTAGGAAGATGAGATGGAGGATGATGGAGAGAGCTTTTGTGAACTGAGGGGCTTCTGGAGGGTTATCCCTCTGTGCCACAGCTCTCTCCACCTCCCTCACGCTTTTCCCCAGTACAGTCATCAGATCTTGGAAGGTAATGCGTGTTAACAGGGTGCCTTTGGCGCGGTCCTGAAGCACAAAGGAGAAAAGCTCTGCAAAAGACAGGAAACTGGAGGCTGTCATTGGACTGAGAGGATCCAAGTTACTTTGTTGCATTTCTAAAGCATATTTCCACAGACTGATACAGCGCTCAAAGTTGCCCGAGTCAGCGTACACAGCTCCTCTGTAGCGGATGTAATAAGAGGTGTCCGGGTGAGATGGTCCGAGGATGCGTTCACGAACCAACAGTGCCTGCATCCTCATTTCATCAGGGTCTGTGATCAAAGCTTCTAGCTCCTCTGCGGTGCTTACCTCCTGTGCACAGCCATAAGCAGGGATGGGGGGACCAGGTGGAGGCTTGGCCAGTGATTCAGCTTTGTCATCTGGCTGCCTCAGCTCCATGGCTCTTCTCCAGTACCTCATTGCCCCCAGAAGATCACGCTTTTTGTCAACAAAAGTAGCCCCCAATAGTTCAAGCGCATCGATCTGCTCCTCTCTGGATGTCCAAGATTGATGGGCGAGATACTCCACGATGTTGGTGTGACCTGTTACACTCGCAGCCAGAAGAGGAGTCATTCCATATCCATCCCTCTCCATGCGGGCATTGCACTTCAGCAGCATCTTCATGATGTCAAGACTACCTGATTCAGCACAGTCGTGAAGAGCAGTGTTTCCTTTCACGCTTTTTCGATTAACATCGGCACCTCTGTCCAGAAGGAACTTGGCTATTTCCTTGTGGCCTTTGTAGCAAGAGATCATTAGACAGGTGTGACCGTGGCGGTTAGCGACCTCCATGTCAGCTCTGTGCTCCACCAGGTAGCGGACTATCTCCAGATGGCCGTCAAAGCAGGCGGCTCGGAGCGGCGTTGAGTTAGTTAAAGTTGCGTTGTTTACTGAGGCACCGTGTTTTAGTAGCGTCTTAACCACTAAGAGGTGACCGGCTGCCGAAGCCGCCCACAGCGGCGGAGCCCCCTCGATGGTCTCGCCGTCAAAGTTAACCGAACCTCCGAGTTCTACATTTGCTTTACAGTGTTCGAGGAGGTAATCTACAACATCTAAATGTCCGTATCTAGAGGCTATCAACAGAGCCGTGCCTCCCTGTGTTTTCTCCTCTGCTAATGCCTCCAACTCCTCAGGAGTTTTGTTGCTCAGCAACTTCTGGAGAAGTTTCAGCTTACCATCTCTAGCCGCGTTGAAAACCACCGTGGTTATATCCATTTTACAGCCTCTATTCAAAAGCGCTGGATACCAACCCCATAACCACGTGTTTGTGGAAAAAAAATGCACATTTGGTTTTAAATAACAGAGGACGGGTATCTTAGTTTGGGGTCAGTTTCGAGCTCACATCTTTCTGCCATTTTGAGGCTGCTGTCAAGATGGCGTTTCTGTTGTTTGACAGGCCTGTGTTTACGATTTAAGCAAAGCATTATGGGTAATGCAGTTTCAGGTTGACGCCATAGGTTCTTTGGACGATGCAGTTGTTATTGCTAAGAAACTACATTACCCATAAAGCCTTTGAGTTAAATTGCCTGCCAGCTGATTGATTCGTTTGTTATGGCTCTTCCGACCGACTAACAAGGGGTACAGTCGTGGTCAGTCAGCTGATTTATTATCCAAATTTAATTTTAGATAAAACCAATCAAATTTGTGAAATTACTGGTTTAGCTACACACATTTATGTATATGATCGTTTGTGTAAAGCTTTTCGGTTGCTTTTATAAGTTATTATTATTATTATTATTATTATTATTATTGGTGACAGATGACAGAGCCAGGCTTCAAGGTTGAGTGAAAATAAAAATAATTGATCTCTCGCACACTATGAGGCTTCATGGATTGCGAGCAAATAACATAGTCTTCCTTTTAGAGGAATAATAGCTGGTTTTGAATGTAGTCATGTCACATTAATGATGACAAAGAGGCTACACCGTAGTCTGCATATAGCATTACTGTTTATACCATGTGGTTGCAGCATATTTTTAAAACATCAACTCTATTCAGGGGTCCTGGAGAGGAGGGTTGAACCTCAGATTGAGGAGGAGCAGTGTTGTTTTTGTCCTGGCCGTAGAACAGTGGACCAGCTCTATACCCTCTTCAGAGTCCTGGAGGGGCCATGGAAATTCACCCAATTAATCTACATGTGCTTTTGTGGACTTGGAGAAAGCATTCGACCACGTCCCTCAGGGACTCCTGTGGGGAATGTTCTGGTTGCCCCTGGTGCCCCAGGTGGAGGAGTTTAAGAATCTCAGGGTCTTGTTCACGAGTGAGGGAAGGATGGAGCATTAGATGGACAGACAGATTGGCGTGGCTTATGCAGTAATGCGGATGCTGCTGGTCTGTTGTGGTGAAGAAGGAGCTGAGCCAGAAGGCGAAGCTCTCGATTTACCAGTCGATCTTTGCTCCTACCCTCACCTATGGTTATGAGCTGTGGATGGTGACAGAACGAGATTGTGGATACAGGCGTCCGAAAGAAGTTTCCTCCGCAGGGTGGCTGGGCTCTCCCTTAGAGACAGGGTGAGAAGCTTGGTCATCGAGGAGGGACTCAGAGTAGAGCCGCTGCTCCTCCAAATTGAGGGGAGTCAGATAAGGTGGCTCAGACATCTTGTAAGGACGCCTCCCTGGTGAGGTGTTCCAGGCACTTCCCTGTGGGGGGAGATGCCGGGGGAGACCCAGGACACGCTGGAGAGATTATATCTCCAAGTTGGCCTGGGAACGCCTGGGATATCTCCTGAAGAGATGAGCAGATGTGGCTGGGGAGAGGAAAGTTTGATCTAGGAACACTATGATCATAAAGAAAAATATAATTTTCATAAATGTGCCAACTGTAAACTCATGTTTGGTTACACAGTAGCTTTCAGACTTCTGAGCTGAACTGATCTCTGTCCAACCTTCTCCATAGTTGTAAATTGGTATAATTCTCTTCATCCTTCATTTTTAGTAAACTTTAATTCTTTTTCCATTCAACCCCAGACTCCTCGTCTTTGACATGCTCGCCCATTTTTACACAAGCATGAGCAGAAACAACATCCATCAAAGATACCATGTCAACAAGTGTAGACATGATTATTTTCCTGCTGATGAATTTATGAAAATGTATAATTGACTGAAATAAACGTTTATTTAGACTGATGCTGAAAGAAATAACTGAGGTGTTTAGATGAGAGACTATACTGACTGAATATTGGATCAGGTTGCTCCATGTAAATGCAACTAATGCCACCTCGTTTAGACCTGCTCATCATTTGCCCCCATGTAATATGTAATGCATATTAATCCTCAGCTTAATATGTAGTTGAAAATATCAGACCATCAAGCTCAGAAGATTCAAGCATGTGGATTCTGTCTCTAAGTCAAGATAACATAAATAAAAGAAGTTGAAAAAAATCGTCATATTTATTAAGAGGCTGATCTTTTAAAATGGATCGTTTTTAGAAGTTTTTTGAGAGCTGTGCTTGGTTGTTTTCTTATTTTCAAACCACAAAATCTGAGAAAAAAATCTGCATTATTAACTAAATCTGGATGTTTTCTCAAATGAGGATTTGTCACTCCAGAGGTTAACACTTACTTTAGAACTTTTGATTTAGAGTAATTGGTTTCATAAAGCTGCAGCACATCTACAAAGACACAACTGCCTCATTTTACCTCAGCAGTTTCATCTCTTTCTTTCAATTTCAAATGAATCTTTGTTGGGATTACAGATGAGTGATTCCCAAATGGCTACTTGTTGAAGCTTCAGTCGTTTAGTGCTTGTTCAGTTCTTCAGAAGTTAATAGAGCGGGCCACACGTCACCCCTGGGCATCTCTTTTCTGTCTTTAGAACCAATCTATTTTTCTCTCTTTCACATGGTTACTGGAATTTCTGTCCCACTTTGTAAAGAGGGAAGGTGGCAATCAAGGAAAATCAATGTTTAATTTGAAAGTAATCAACAATTGATTTAATTGTTTAATTTGAATATTTTGATACATACATATGTGTCATTTTACTATTTCACCAGCAGAGGAGGTATATGTTCCACTTTTGCATAATAGCTTCAATAGTAACTGTCTACATATAACTTATTTTATGCATACAAATACATCAACCTTTGCCAACGCAAGCAGTAGTTATTGCTTTCGTTTCCAAGTGGGACTCTGCAACTGATTGTACCATGATTCTGACTCTTACCATCATCAGTAACTATTACAAACATACTGGAAGATGACTGGTTGGATGCGCACTTTTAAAATTAAAGAGGGAGCTTGAATGCACAGAGAGACAATAATGAGTGCAGAGAACCATTAATGCCCCATAAATGACACCCAGCTTTTGCATAATCTCAGAGGACTTAGTCTTCAAGTTATCTGCAGAAGTGGAAAGCTTGAGGCGCAAATCGTGCTTTTAATAATTTCTATTGCTTTTGTGTGATGGTGAAGAACTATTTGACATCAAATCAAATAAAGGTGCAAAAAAGAGACAATATTCTTCCTTTATTCACAAGTTCAGAAGTTCACATTACATCAGTCAAAACTAAAATACATTCACAAGCAGTAAAAATCAGTTTCCCAAACATAAAATCTTCCATGTTCACAAAGACATCATTTTCACAGTTACATGCAACTCACTTATGATATTAAGATTTATTACAAAAATACTGCTTCAATTAAGACAATATTGTTAAAAGCAAACAGTTTTATGTGATGCTGAACCATATCAGCATGCTCATCAGAAAGGGTTACATCTTCTGGAACTCAATGCTTCCACAGAAATACACCAACAAGGACCACAGCTCCACTGATCACATTGTTCATATATTGGTAAGCATGTGTGGTGACTTGCTTTTTGATTAAAGTGGGCAAACAGGAATGACAGCTTGCGGGAAGTTGGAATTCATTAACATGCAAAACAGAGCAGTCATGATGCGACTTCTTGTCATTAGTATGCGTCCTCTTGTTCGGTGGTCCCCAGGTTTCCAAAGGGAGGGGATAAAAAGGTCGCTGTGAGGAGGAGTAAGGGGACCCTTAAGCTGAGGGAGCTCCTGGCTTTCACCTGTCTTGACAGGGCCTCTCTAGAGGCCTGCGAGCAGCTCGCTAAGCAACACCTCCCTTTCTCCTAGAAGCACATCTCTCTTTAGACTGGTTCCTTTGTTCACAACCTTTATCTTCATGGCCAGACTTTTCACTTGAGCCTGAGGCAGTGCGTCAAAGAAAAAGTCCTCATTGAAAACCGGATTCCTGCTATTCTTGATGATGGTGCTCCTTTGTTTCTGCTGCTTACCAGGATTCAGGTAAAGTGCAACGCAGCAATTGATGCTTTTGAGGTCCGTTTGCCTGTCATAAAGGGCCTCAGCTACGAGCACGCGCACCCTCAGCCGAGCCGCCTCTGGATCATAGTGAGTGCTCAGCCTCAGTGTCCCCCCCTTGTGGAGGTTAACTGTGTGCTCGCGCTGCAGGAGATCCGACGCTGTGCCTCTTGCACCGCTGGTTTTATTTCCACGGAAGGCGGGAGAGGGAGGGCAGCGCATGCGGCGCCGCTGCATATTGGGGCTGTTGTCTGCTGAGCTGCATTCATCAGTGGAGAGAGAACTGTGGCGTGCCAGGGAGCGTTTGGCACGAGAAACCTTCAGGCAGAAATGAAAAGCAGTTGTTAAATATATGTTGATAAGTCTCATGTTCAACAAAACAAATTCAGTTTAAGTTAAAAACCTGTGGAAACAGAAGTTCTCACCTTGGCTTGTGTCTCCTGTGTAATCGAGCGAAGAAGGGAGGCAGATCTGGACAAGAGGGGGGAGGTAAAGGGGGAGGATTCAGCTGAGGAGCAGGTGTCACTCTCTCCACCACTGAAATAGCGGTATGGGTTGGGGTCAGCGGGGGCCAGTAGAGTCCCCCCTTGGGAGCGCCTCTGGGAGTTTGGAGATGTGAGGGGGCTGTTAGGGTCACTGTGGAAAAGGCTCTCCTTGCGTCTTGTATGAGGAGACTCCACCAGGGTGGAAAAGCCATACGAGGTCTGAGCCTTGGGGACATATGGTAGGGACATTGCAGTCTGTGATTGGGGGTCAGCGTTGGTGTTGACGTCAACACCTGTCTTGTCCGCTGACGCAGCTCCTGGCTCATCAGCACTCTCTATCTGGATGATGTGACGATTGGCTGACTTCTGCAGATTTCGGCAAAAGAGGCGCGGGCTGGACGGGCTTTTGCTGCTCCGAGCTCTGGGACTCTGACTACAGATTGCATGATCAGAGGAGGAGGGCCTCAGAGTGGAGCTGTGCTGAAGTTCTGGGCTGGGAGATTCCTCTGGTGGGCAGCAAATAAGTTTGGGTGGGATGAAAAAATCAGGGATCCTTTCTGGAGTTAATACATTGGCATAAACAGAGACTGGAATGGCCTCCACGGTCTGTGGGGGCTGGGAATGTGCCCCACTGCTCTCCACAGAGCTGCGGAGCTTCTCCAGTAACCACATGCCCACGTAGAAGCCTCAGCTCACAGTTTCTCTGTCAACAGAAAGGTGATATGCAAAAATGAGGCACCATTAAGACACAAGGCAGATAAAACAATAGAAATACATCTTACAGTTGTCTTGCACTATTCTCTCTCTTCCTACTAGTGTGTGTTTGTGTGTAATAACCTTACATATTTCTGCCTGTTGCATCTCAGTGGAAAAACATTCTCTTGAACCAGAGGGTTAATAAAATCAGCGGTGTAAACACTGGAGCAAGTACCCACGTTTCTCACAAATCTTCCAAACTAAGTGTGAGCATCTGCGAAGAGCGTGGTGATTAAACAGAAGGATATTGCAAACGCAATCAAATTAAATTAAACGAGCCACGAGCTGTTTCCACAAAAGCCCCACTAACATTTGTATTTTAAACACATTCAGCGTTATATACCAGCCAAACCCAAAATTTCTTCCAAGAATAACTCAGTTAAAGTCGTTATTATGCTGATTTTAAATATGTAACATACATTAAAAAAGAATGAATAACATGAATGTGAAAAACTTTGTTTTTCTTAATTTCCAAACGAAGTCGCAAGTGTCTTACTTGTACTTTTGTAATCAAACAAACCCACCTGTTGGCTGTTAAACTCTTCCTTGTAGACAAAAACAGAAGAGGAGGCGACGCGCTCGCAGCAACCTCTCCAAACACTCCGTGCGTAAAAGGTGTTTTCCCGCTTAAGTGTGATCTAAGCGCTCGCCAGCGGGAAGGGGCTTGCAAGATCAGGCACTCTCGCTTTAAATACCAAGGGGTCCCTGACTTCTTAGCCAATGAGACGGTTGTGTAACCTTCCCTCGATATTTACCATAAAACTCTTCCATGCGCATGGCACGTTCGGCAGCGGAGGGGATTTATTAGCTGCTCTCATATCGTTTCAGAGAGAGAGAGAGAGAGAGATAGATAGAATGAAAAAGAAAAAGAGAGAGATCACTTTAGCGTTCAGGTGACGACCATTCTCTAATGCATTGTCAGTGATTGCACAACAGACTATTACAGGGATGAGATGCAAACAAGCAGACACCTTAATCGGACTTCCTGGTGGTAAACTAGCTATAATGTAGAGAGACAATATGGTGCGCTTTTACCCGCTATCTGCCCTCGTTATCAGTAACTATTCATTTGAAGCTTCTGTGTTGATCCTCAAAGGATTTTTTTTTAAATTAGAGGTATAGGCCATACAATAAAATGAAATGAAACAACGAGTCTTGAGCATATCATGAGCAAAAACTATGTGGGGAAGTCTGTTTTAAACACAACTCGCATTTTCCACATTGTTTTCAGCTACTGGGAAAAGATTATCTTATAATAAATAACCCCTTTGATGATGTCCTCACAACCACTTCCTGATAATGTTTGAATATTTTCTTAAAATCTGCACTTTGTCAACTAATTCTTCCCATCATGCTGCCAATATGCGAGAGTGTGTCCCACATATAAGCCTTAGATCCCCTCATCCTGCTGTTCTCTAGCAAAAACTGACAAAGACCTAGAGCAAAGATGCCTTTGGTATCTTTGCTGCAAACTCATAAACAGTCTCCCGTCTGATCTGAAAACAGTGCATAAAATGAGGCATTTAAGCCACAACAAACGGAGGATGCTTTTTTTTTTATCATATATGGCAAAGCTAAAACAAGTTGTTGCTTAAAATATTATCTAACCAATATAAATTAAAGGATGTTCTCTTTTGTTTACAAATTACTTTGTTTACTGATTAGTTTATATGTTTCTTAAATCTCAATCTAAATCATTATAAAGCTTTTAACTGGGAGGGTTTTTCTCTTACATAACCGAAGACTAAAAGCCAAAATCAGAGAGTAGGCTTGGGTTATTTTAAGCCTTTTCGGACAATTCTTCAGATTTAATGATCAATCAGAGAGCTGTGGAAAAGCAAAGCAGAACTATATGTACTGTATCTGCTCTATTTGTCCTAATTTATACCCTTTCTGAACATGTAAAAATACTGCAGTGTGAGGATGCAACAAACTGTTTGTAGTTCACTGTCTTTGTAAGATGATTCAAGGGATGTTAAGAAACACATCTGCCTTGTTTCTCTGAGCTGTGCCAGCCTCCATCAAAGCCTCTCAGATATGCTGTGAGTTAATGGCAGTTCTGATCACAAACCTGCTCATTTACATAATGTGGAAGAAACAAAAACAACATTTTGAAGTTTGTAAAGACACTGAAGGAGAAAAGCAGGAATCCTGTGCAAAAGTAAAGCGGGCTACCAATTAGTAATGACTCGGTTTTGTTTGCTATTTGGGCCAGTTTCTGTTTCAAGAATTTAGAAAAAAAAGAAAAAAAGCAAATAAGTATTCAACCCACATTGTTTATTGCCAGGTGTTAAACAAGGAGGTGGATCTGTCATGGTATGAGCAGCCATCTCGTAGGAGTCACTTGGACCAGTCAATGTTCTGCAGAGCATTAAAAATGGCCAACAAATGTGAAGACACCTCAAAATGACCAACTAATGTTTTCATTATACTTCTGGCCTAAGATATTCTGAACTATGCATGAAACATGTCCTACACATCTTAGAAGGTAAGAATAAGCATAAATGCTCCCCTGCCTTCTTGTGATAGCATTATCACATTAAAAGCTATCATTAGTTTTCTACAACCTACCAGGCTAGTTTCCTCTTTATAACAATACATCCGTATTTCTCCTGACCTGTATGTTCTGGTCTGCTTGGTTCACAGTTTTGTTTTAATTTAGAATATTTATTTAGATCTGTTCAGTTAAAAAGTACAAAACTATTTTCATATCAGGATTTGTAAAGTTCTATTGCACAGTTCAGCATTGAATAAGCAAAGTTGATATTGTGGGATGAAACTGTGTTTTCACAATTAAACAAAGGTCCTATTGGAAGGAGGAGAAGGGAAAAAAGAAAGGAATTGCACTGCCACTTGCACGACATTACAGCACCTATGTCCAACTGGACTCGCAGCAGTCTGACTAGCACTTAACTATGATGTCCCCTACTGTTTGATTGTCTTCTTGTGTTGTTCACACTTTCAGATGTAAGTCACTTTGGAGGAAAGTGTCTGCTAGATTACTGCACAATAGAATAAAATAGAAGAGAATAGACACAAGTCACATATTTATTCTCCATTCAAAAAGCTGAAAGACAAGAGACGTGATCTCAATGTTTTATTATATGTTTTAGTGATCAAGAATTATTTCTGAGTCTAAAAATAGACACTAATGTATATTTTAGCTCTTTAATGCTTAATGTATTGTATATGATACATATATTTTCGGAAACTTATTTATTATATCTAAAAACAGTCTGTAAGACTTGTTTTTTTAACAACTCTGATACTTGTCTTTTGGTGCCTGAATAATATAATGTCCTATAGAACTCTGTCATATCAGCATATTGTACACACCTGCTAATAATAATAATAATAATAATAACAATAACAATAACAATAACAATAATAATAATAATAATAATAATAATAATAATAATAATAATAATAATAATAATAATAATAATAA
>JBAMHX010000009.1:10413170-10425458 GCA_037177515.1 Pseudomugil tenellus | reverse complement strand
AATAATAATAATAATAATAATAATAATAATAATAATAATAATAATAATAATAATAATAATAATAATAATAAATTGTGGAAAATGTGGAAGGTGTGATGACGGCTGTGGGTAATAATAGAGGTGTGTCTGGCTGCTCTTTGTTCGAGGCCATGGGGATGGCAGGAGGTTAAGGTAAGGAGACGCCAGAATACTGAAGGTCCTGATGACATAGATGAAGGCAGTGAGTCTGAAACTTCTTCTGTTTTGGATAGCTCTGTGCATAGAACAGAGTTGTACACAGTAGATGAGAATATTACATTTTTGGATGAGACCTTTAGTAAGTCAGTAAAAGTTACTGACTATTTCCCTGATACTGGTAAGTTTGTCAGGTCTGTTAATGTGCTGCTGCGGTCTGTCAGTTTGGAAGTGTTAGATGAAAAGAAACGCTATTGGCTGAAAAAACATGTTACAGCCGTGAAGAAAGGGGTCAGAGGCAAAATGTCCAGAAAATGTAAGTGAAATTAGAATCATGATCTTGCAACACACAGTATCCTAATTTTTTGGTCTGGTTTAAATCTTTCTGGTTTTACTTCTTCTGTCTTTCTCTGTTCGGGTGATGTTTCGGGTTGGCTCTCTAAATATAAATGGCGGAAGGGATAAAATTGAGAGAGCTATGATCAGCGAAGTTGTGCAGCACCATAAGTTAGATGTTGTGCTGCTCCAGGAGACTTACAATGATACAGATGTTGAGTTAGAATGGCGGCAGTAGATGGGAGGTAGTTGTATTTTGAGTCATGGGTCTAATTGCAGCAAAGGTGTTGCAGTTCTTATTGCAGAAGCTGCAGATGTGATGTTTCTCAGAGGGAGGTGGTTTAGGGGTCCAGTTTAGGGGGTGGTGGAATTATCCCAGTAGGATTCAGTGATCATCATTTGGTTTATGTTAATCTTGTGATTGCTTCAAAATGATTCTGGGTACAGAATCATCAATAATAAACTTTTACAAGACAGAATGTTTTGTGATAGTTTTAAAGAGTTCTGGTCATGATGGGTTGTGAAAAAAATATTTTTTTTCCATCGGGCAATGGTGGGAGGTGGGTAAAACACAGATTTGGGTCTTTTGCCAACAGTATACATCTTATGCGACCAAAATGGTTAAAGCAACAATTCAGGAGCTCCAGGATAGTATTAAGGGTCTTGAACTAACATTGACTTCTAGCCCCAACTTTGCTGCATTGAGGTTATTGCAGGAAAAGAGGCCTATGTTGAACAATATTCTAAAGGAGAGAGCAATGGGGGCCCTTCTTAGGTCACGGTACCTAAATATGAGGGATGGATGCCCCAAGCTCTTCCTTTTTCAGTATGAAGTGGTCAACTGCATGAGGTAAACTGATGTCTTGCCTCAGATTGCCAGATGGGATAGTAACTACAGACCTGGTGGAAATGCGAAAACTTGCAGTTGCTTTTTCCTCTGATCTTTTCGTGGCCGACACCTGCAGTCAAGAGAGCACAGCTGAACTGTTGACTGACCTTCATAGACTCCGCAAAGAGGCGGTGGAGGAGATTGATGGAGTACTGAGTATGACAGATTTGACAGTCGCCTTGAGGGACATGTCTTTGGACCATTCTCCTGGTATGGATGAATTTACGGTTGAGTTCTACAGATGCTTTTGGGACGTCGTTGGGCCAGACCTACATCAGGTGTTCATGACCTGTTTCCAGGCAGGAAGCCTTCCTGCATCCTGTCGCAGATTGGTGTTGTCTTTACTTCCTAAAAAGGGGGATCTGGCTCTTTTGAAGAACTGGAGACCTGTGGCTATTCTGTGCACGGACTACAAGATCTTGTCGAAAGCTTTGGCAAATAGACTAAACGGATGTTTGGAAAGGCTGCTCCACGTGGACTAAACATACTGTGTTCCTGGTTGCAGTATCATGGACAACTTGTTTCTTGTCAGAGATGTACTAGATATGTGTAAAACTGATGACCTGTACTTTGGTATGATTTCACTGGACCAAGATAAGGCTTTTGACAGAGTGGACCACAATCATTTATTTTCTGTTATGCACAATTTTGGTTTTGGTGATGGGTTTCTTTCTTGGGTATAACTTTTGTATAGTGGTACAGAGTGCTTGCTCAATGTGGGGGGTGGTCTCAGTAAACCCGTTCCAATAAGTAGAGGGATATGCCAGGGTTGCCCTATTTCTGGTCAGCTTTACAGTTTGTCTATTGAACCCCTGTTGCATAAACTGCGGGAAAAGGGGGGTGATATTCAGATATCTGTGATAGGGTAAAAGGCTTCAGTGGTGGTCAGTGCCTATGCCGATGATGTGACTCTATTTGTAAAAGACCAAGCTGATATTGATGCACTGGAATATAGCTTGAAGCTATACATGGAAGCTTTATCGGCAAGGGTTAACTTTGAGAAAAGTGAAGCATTTCAGGTGGGGGAATGGGCAGAGAGATCGCCTCCTCCTTTGCCTGGAACTTTAGCCTGGGGGAAAAGTGGGGTAAAAATCATAGGTGTTTGGTTTGGAAATGAAGAGGTTCTGAAGAAAAACTGGGAAGGTGTGAAGGAGAAAGTCAGTGCGAGGTTGTCTAAATGGAAGTGGTTGCCATCACAGCTGTCCTATAGGGGACGTGTCCTGATCTCTTCCTTTACTTGTTTATGGTCCCAGATGTTCTGCCACAAATAAACATTTTCATCAATTGTTGAATATGCTTTTTGCCACAATGAAATTGGCTATATGGTTGACTCGGAAACATTTTTCAGATGCAAATTTTTGTGCTGGTGTGAAAACAATGTTTTATGGTTTGATGAAATCTCGGTTCCATATTGAACACTCTTATTACAGATTAATGGGACAACTGGATGTTTTTAAGAACATTTGGGCAATAAAGGGTGTTGTATGTGATCTGAAGGATGATGGAGGACTTGTTACATCCTTCCAGTAGATGGAGTGAAGGGTGGAGAAGTGGGAATGGGGAGGTGAGGGTGGGGTTTTGATGCTGCTGTATATTATTTTGCAGTGGGTCAATAAAGATCTTTTTAAATCAATCTATTTCCTTCTCTTCTCAGTATCTTTTACTTAAATCAACAAATCAAAAAGAACTAAAGGTGATATGCCAATTTCTTAGTCTATTTAGTAATATACCATATCAATATCAATCCAAACATTCTGCAATTTTGTAAAAGTCAAAAAGATTATGGATTTGTATCCTGTTCATTTGATAATGTCTCTTTCACATGTGACACGACACAGTTAACCTTAATAATTCTGACATACAAATATAAGTGTGTGCAAAACACAAAGTGGATTTTCTGATTCTGTCAGTTTTAATTGGACCAGTACTGCTATGCCTGAGGATAATAAGGTCTTGCTCACTATGTGATTCCTCGTGATCTGTCCAACCTGACCAGCAGAATTGAACACATCATTTTTGGTCCCAATTAATCCTCTGCTATGGCCAATGCTCAGGAGCAGTAAGCATAAACACTTTCACTGACCCTCATCTGATCCACATAATCACCAGTTATGTATTTTACAGCTGAAATGATACAGGTTTCATCTTTCTCTTCAGTATCTGAGCATTTGCAGTGTTTGATCTTTTCATTTACACATTGTTTAACTTGTTATGCCCCATCCTTTTCTAAAAACTATTGCTGGTTAGAGATATAGTTTGATTCTTTTTGTATTGTAGTTAATCTGTTATTTGCGTCATTAATAAACTTTATTAACAACTATGGGATTCACTGGCAAAAAATGTTGGATCAGACAAAAGTCTAAAAAACTGATTTTGTTTTCTCTTCTAGCAGGTCCAACTGGTCAAAGATTTCCAGCTAATTGGGGTATCGATGTCAATTCTCACCTGAAAACTGTGAAAATGTATGCGATCATCTGTGTCTGTTTTTTTTTTTTTTAGCTGTTTTTATGTATACTTTCTTTACGATGTTGTATGTTTTTGCTGTTTTGTAGAGCACTTTGGTCAGCTGTATTTTTAAAGTGCTTCAGAAATAAAAAAAAATGGCATGGTATGGTAAATGCAAAAAAAAAAAAAAAAAGTCACAAAATACACTTTTCTAATATATTTTCAAAAAACATAATTTCTTCCTCCGGTTCAGGTGTGGACTGAAAGAGTGACAGCCTTGAGCTAAATCTATCACCATGCACCCCTCCCCCTTCCCCCGGAAGTAGGCAATGTGTTGATGGCCAGTTGCTTCCAAGTGATTAGCAAAAGAGTATCAGTGTGTCATCAAGCGAGTCAGAACCACAAAGACTTTTTAAGCCCCCACATTTGCTATTTTTTGACAGACAATTGGCTATTGAGTAAAGTAACCATCTGCTTATATCACAGCATTGTTATATCAAATCATTGGCCCGTTTCATTTCAGATTTCTCTTCCCAATATTTTCAAACCCGTCCAAACCTGGAAACTTAATTCTACACTCCTTGCAAGTGAGTAGTTTCTTTAAGGCAGAAATTCACAGATTTCACTCTCCCTGGACATTATAAACACCTCAGAGATATCCCGCACTACCTTTTGGGAGACCATCACCATGGCCCAATTATTTTTTTTTGTTTCACTAAAATGAAAAAAACAAACAAAAAAACAAGGGAATGTAAGTTCCTTCCTTCTGTTCACCTTCCCTCTTCAGAGAAAGGTTGTGACCATACAGAGTAAAGTCAACTCTTCATGGTGAGAGCCACCAACACCTATTGGTGCAGGAGAACTTATCACTAATAATACTGGGAATTGATTTAAGCAATATTATGAGCACAAATAAATCACTATATGATGGTATCATAAATAAATCCCAAATAAAATACTTAATTGACGTTTGCACTTTGCCTGCTGTTTCATCCCTTTTGGGGGGGTGACATTTCTTGTCAATAAATCCTGTTACCTATTAAATCTAAAAAAAAAAAAACACTTGGGACTGATGGCTACTTTTGGACTTTTATTTTTAAAAACGTTTGCATCTCAATTAGGTCCTCTGCTCAATGTTACATTTTAAGAAGTCCTGTCAGTGTACAGGATGCCTCCAACATTGTTTCAGGCCTTGATAAGTCCACTATCAAAAGATGAGAAGAACCCTCTTCTTCAGTATGCTGTATATTATCCCATCTCTCTGCCCAAATTTGGACTATAAAATTTTGTTTAGTATATTAGCAACCAGATTTTGTTTGCCTGGATCAAACAGGATTTGCTTTAAACAGATATTAGCACACACACAGTCTAAGGATTCTGTAGACATTAAACTTGTGTGCTCAAACACGAATTATGGTTGTATGTAGATAACATTATTTTATTTATTTCAGACCCTATAAAGACCACCCATTCCATCCTCACCATCTTAACTAATTTTGAGAAAATTTCCAGATATAAACTAAATCTCACCAAAACAGAAATTTTGTTGTTGTAAAGCCTTTCAAATCTCAATCTTGTAGTTTCAGATCAAAATGGTCATTAAGGGTATTAAATATTGTTTAATTGTATAACCAGAAAATTAAAATTGAAATGACACCAACCTTTTGGAGTTCCATGTATTTTTTTTTAAAATGTAAAAAAATCTAATGTTGATGTAATCTATAATTATGCATAGCAAACCAAAATAATCTTAATATAAATGACACTATGTTTCTCTATGTCTTCTAAAATATCCCTATTTTAAATAACAACTCATATTTTTAGCCTACTAGACAGTATCATACCTTTTTTGTTTCAAACTGGGGCATCTCAGAATTAAAAAAACGAGCTTTCCAAAGATCTAAAAACCATGCTGGCCTTGTCCTACCCAATTTTCTGTCATTATTGGGCTTGCAATATTAAGTCACCATTACACTGGATGGACAATGATCCACTAACTAATCATGTAATCATGACTAATCATGAAGCCTGGCTACACACTGAAAAGTCAAGCATTCTCAAAGGCTTAAAATCAATAATGTGCTTTTTCACACCTCCTCCTACTTGTTAATATCAGATGAACCCTGTAGCCAAAGATTCTGCAAAAATTTTAAAATTCTAGTAACTTCAACAAATTCTCTTATTAAGAACAATTCACTTTTCCCATCCTCACTCCCAACCTTTGCACATTGACTAATAAGAACTTAAGATTAAATGTCTGTCTTATATATAGATGGCAAGTTAATTTCTTTACAGCGATTTTTACATCAATTTTATCTGCCATTCTTCTTTCATTATCTCCAAATTTGACATTTTGTACTGAGAAACTTGAATCAGTTTCCACATCTCCTGAACATCAATGTGATTGACCCTATCTTGTCATTATCTTCACACAATAAAGGAACAAATTCCGTCATTTATAAAAGCACGACTTATGTTATCTCACATTCTCTTTTAGGCATTATACGACTCTGGGTAAGATACCTAAGATTGGGTGTTTTTAAGGAGGGAAGGACTCTCAAAGATTTTTCTCGACTCAGACCCTTCTGTCCTTGATGCAATAACAAACTGGCAGACAATGTGCATAAGCTCTGATCCTGCCTGAGGTTTAATATTCTTTGGACCACTATATTATCAGGTAACCCTAACCCTAACCCCTAACCCTGCGATGCCCTGATTTCTGCCCTCCCAAGCCAAACATAGCCTTTACCACACTTTTTGCAACTCACCTCTTTTTCCAACAACATTGTCCTTACACAAAATTTTAGGGATAAGCAGTCAGATCAAAAAATCTTAGATCAAAAAGAAGAAAAAACACAGAGTTTAAAGGATGGAAACATGTAATATTTTTTATTTTCATATTTGATGCAAACACATCATATTTGATGCAAACAGTTTCTGAGACATTTTGCATCACTTTATAAAAGAAAGTTTACTCAAAACCCTGTTGTACAACATATGATGCTGGTCTCCTGACTCCTGGTAAACACCAAAAGCACAAGATTACACTACAATCTGTTTGACCCATCACATGGTAATAAATTTAACCAAAAAAATAAACTAATATTTTTTGAGACTTTGTAAAAGAATGAAAAAAAACAGACTTTTCTGCCCAGTTGTTCTTAGGTTGGGCTTTAAAGAGTTAAGATTTACTGGCCAAGTTATCCCTTCGGGTACACAACTTTAATGAAGTTCTCTGTCGGAAGAAAAACATTTACATATTCTTCTTATATTAAAACATGAAGCCTTTAAATCAAATCAAACATTTTTAGATTTTTCTATGATCCTCTGCTCCAGAACAGAACTCAACAAACTAATAAAAGGTAATTGTTACAAAACAAGCTTGGATAAAATGCCTTCAATTATGCCAGACTTTTGTTATAAAGGACATTATGCAACACCATTTAATACATTTCTTTTGTTAAATTAAAACCAATTTGATTAGTGGGAAATCGTTTAGTCCAAAAGAATTGACCCTCATTTAGCACAAATTTGATAGAATCCTATAGATCCACTGAGAGAACGTGATTATTGCTTGGTGAGGAGCAGAATTCCTCATACATCCTGAGACATACATTGGCTAAGCATTACAACATGTCGGCATTGCATTATGTATAACCAAGGAAGGAGAGTATTTGGTAAAGTCCACCTACATGCCAAATCACTAGGTAATTAGTATTACTTGTACATGCTAAAATGAGATGTTCAAGTATTACAGTGATTATCAGCATGTATGCATACATGTATGCACTGTTATTGGTCCAAAGCAGAACTTATTGTTATACTCATTAAAAAGCCTTGTGAGGTCCAACTATATTTAAAAATCAGGCAGACACAGAGTGATAAGCTAAACATCATGAGCTGAACAGTGTTGTCAGCTGATATACATCTAAAACATTGACAACTTGTTGTAACAAGACTGTGACTATTTTTCGTCCACACGTGTAAAATTAAGCTTACACCTATCATCCACTGATGTCACTTGCAGATACATAAAAACAGAGGAAAGATAAAGATTATTTTAATAGGTTATATCATAGTGGTACAAATGTAATCTTGAAGCAGGACATAAGGCAAAACAGCTGCAATGTAAAAGGCCACCCACACATTTCAGCAGCGTTGCCTTCATTATGAGGTATTCACCATTGGATGTTATTTGGCTGTCATTATTATTGGACTGATTGGCAACAATTGGTTCCACATCACAGAGAAAATAGTGGCTCTATCTGTTCTTTTTAGGGTTTCTATTTATTTTTTCTCACAGTGGGCCAAAGGTACAACAGGAGCAAAAGAATCTATTGATTTCAGTACTCATTACTTGCATAGTCAGTGAAGGAGGTTGAATTCTCCTTTGGAAAACAGTGCTGAAAACTTCAAGTAAATGTCAAATGAAATGTCAAAAGGATTATTGCTTCCATTTCAAAGCTCCTCTTTTAGCGCTTCAGTTCCATATTTTGATGAGTTACATAGTCAGTGTATACATCTTTCCCACACCAATGTTGTTTTTTGCTTGTGTTTTTGTTTTTTAAAAACAAATTAATATGATTTTTTTTTTAAAAAAAGAGAAAAAAAAAACTGTCTCCACTCTGTTTGAATGCTGTGTCTTTGTATTTATCTTGTTAAAATCTCAGACACAGACTGTCCTGCATACTTGAAGGTACATGGCTAATTTAAATAGTATATTTTTGGGTTGTGAGAGAAAACAGGAGATTCAGAAAAGCATGCAGGTACAGAGGAAACATTAAAACTGTACACTATTTTTCAGTGAGTGACAGTCCGGACCACTACAGCTCCTTCACACTTAAAACCTAAATAATTTAAGATATTTCTCTAAGCATGAAAAGTTTCTTTATTGAAGAAATACAGTATGCATCTTTCAATTGATCTTTTACAAAGCTGCCTTGTCGATTATGTAGACAGCAGGCTTTACCATGAGCTAGAGCCATGATTCTAAGGGTCCACAATCCCCCAAGCGCCATGACAAAGTTATTATACACAGACATAACTAAATGATACAAATGCATTTCTCAGCTCAAATACAATCACAATGTCAAATAATATTTTCAATAATTCAAATAATAGCTTGAATAATTTCAATGACCTCCTCTCCTCATAAAATGGTTTGGTCGACAGTTCATTCCTTTATGGGGAGGTGATGTCAACATTTTTGCACTCCCCCTCAACAGGTCTGGAGAGGACTGAAAACTGTAGAAAGAGATGCTAAATCCAAATGTCTACTGTTAAACTGAATTTAAATGCTACAACATCATGAAGTCAGAGCTCCAGTGCAACATAAGCATTCACTATGAGCATAAGGCGAAGGTCAATGATGGCCCTGTGATTGTTATGGGTTCTGGGTTTTGTTAGTTTTGTTTTGTAGACTTCCTTGTTTCCTGTTTTATTTCTTCCTGTTTTGCCCCATGTTTCTGTTCAACTTCATGTCTTCATTAGTTTCACCTGTGTTTGATTGGTTATTGTGTTCACCTGTTTTTGTTCAGTTGTATTTAAGTCTGTTGGTTTCTGTTCTATTTGCTGGTTCATTTTGTGTGTCTTTGTGGCATGTGTTTAGTCGGCCGTTTTCATTTTCTGAGTTTTCTTGGTTCCATTAAATTGGGTTATCTGCGTCCCTGCTGCCCTCCATGTCTGCATTTGGGTCCACGCTCTCCAGCGATCGTGACAGTGATAGACTGGCGACCTGTCTAGGGTGTACCCCACCTCTTGCTCGTTGTCTGCTGTGATTTTTGCATTTTGGTCATTTTTGGTTTATTCCTACCAATCTTTTCAGCTGCTGTTATGCATATACTAAGTATCACTCCTAGCCTTTATTGTGCCACAGTTTGTCAGTAAACTACCTGTTAAACTTCAGACATAAACAATGCAGGATAAAAAAAACCTACATGGTTTAAGCAGTAACCTTTTCCAGAAAAGGTTGTCCTGTAAATGCATTTGTGACTGCCCGTTAGCAGTCTGCTGTAATCTCCCATGCCTGGGACACAACAATGATCACACAGAAACCTGGTCTAACTACCATGTGTGAAACAAGCACCAATTTTTATGTCGTACATGGAGAAAAAGCTTGCTTCTTTCCTTGTTATAGCAACATAGTTTTAACCAATCAACCATCTTCATCTGATGTGGTGCTTACAAGTCTTATTTTATTTCATTTTTTAATTTTTTTTTATTTCCCTCTGGGATTAATAAAATGATGTTTCATTTTTCATGTCATTATTTGATAATTTACTGTGAGAACAACCTGACTAACTTGTACCCTAAACAAAGTGATCATATGAGCTGAGGTTGGCAAGACTGAAAGCATTTAAAGTAGTTTCATTTAACTTGTTTTATTTTTTATTTTTTTTACATGTACAAAGACGGTCTGCTGCATAATATGCCAAACATATTAAAAAGGAATACTAATAAAAATGTTCAATAAAGGTTATACATTTAAATAAAATTAAGCAAGATGGACACATATATGCAAATCAAACATGTTGGGCTGTTTGTTTTAAGAGAGCAGCAGTCTCACAAGCCTTGTCCTTTCTGTCCCTCCTCCTCATAACACAGGACAAACATGTTGAAAGAACAGTCAGACTAGCATGTACTTCCTATATTTCCCTACTGGTGTGATTAATAGTAAAGAAATCTTGCTTAATAAGTTTGAAAATATGTTCTGATGAAGTTGGATTGGGATTTTTGTTTTCTGATGCCTGGATTCATTTGTGGCATTGTTCCACCCAGAGGTCAAGTATCAGATTGTATTAAACAGGATTTTGAACAACGTTTTTATACAAAATGTCTCAAAAACTAGATTTATCAATTTTATATGTTTGGCTTAAGAGGGTTAAAGAGATTTTCTGAAACTTTATATTCATTAAGCTATACTAACCGTATTCCTCTTGGATCTTTCTCTATAGGATGTTTTCATGTAAACTCATTGTCATGATCTATTGTGTAGTACACGGAACTGAATTTAGTAAGAGGACAAAAGATAATGTTCAATGATAAAGTCAAAAGCTTTCAGTGTGAGTCATGGTCACTGCTGAGGCTGAGATGAGAGGATGGTAGTGAGTTGAATCATGTTCATGCAGGAGGAGAAGTTTGGACACAATCCAAGAGCTTCCCATTGCTGCACAGCAATATTCTGCAGATTTACTGAGATAAAGAAATTCCCAATGGATTTTTTTTTTCTACTTAACATCTCCAAAGCTCACTGGTTCTATGAATCAACTATGAATTGTGACTCAAAGTTCAAAAACAACATGGTGGTTGTGTCTTGTTGCCTGTGTGTCTAAAATACTATATGAATAGTATCACTGTGAAAACCACTACTATTACTACCCTGTTAACAAACACAGAATAAACACGATAAGATGGCAGTGGGTTGGCACAAGGCTCGTTTTACTGCTGTACTAATATCCATGTTATGGCTCAGAGACAACCAACCCATCTGGTTAGGGGCTGCTGGGCTCCGAGGTAAACAAACACCAAGGAAACATAACTAGATAGAGAATGGATCCAGTGCTGCTTAGTTTCGATTTTCAGAATTATGTTGATAAATTAGTTTAAGGATTATCAGATATACAGACCAACAGACCAGAAGCCATGTGTGTACATAGAACAAGTAAACAAGACAGACAGGACAAAAAAGGGAGACAGATGGAGAGGGGGTGAAGACGGTGGAAGTCAGAGCATGTACAAAGTGAAGAGTGGACCAACACCATCTGTAAACCAGTTGGGAGAAAGACACCACAAGAGACAGGGATATGAGCAAAAGAACATACTAATGGGAAAAAGTCAGTCAACTTATCATGAAGAAGTCATATCACAGCACAGGTAACAAAAATTCATACCAGTACTTCATGCGGTGATAAAGACAATGTCCTTTTCAAACTACTGACATCCCCTCAAAAGCAACACTTTCTTTTTCAGGTGACATTGCTTAAAGGGCAGTGTGAAACAAAGTCAAAGGTCAATATAAAAAAAATATAATTAAAAATGGCTTCTTTTGGTATGTGGTTGTGTAACTAAAATAACACGTTATTCTCTGCGAATGAACTGTTTATATCATCTTGCCATGGGTGCACATACATAGTGGCTGCCACATACATGGTGCCACCATTTCACTTCACTTCAGTCTGTGAAGTGAGAACCTTTTGAACTACGAAACTGCTTCAAAACAGCTTTGTTGAACTGGTACTAGATATTATACTACTAGGATATTCAACTCAATCTCGCAAGGGCCAGATCTTTCCTGTTTTTTTCAAAATAACCACGTTTCAGCACACCTGACCCAAATTAAATGAATCCAAGTTCTGCATAACGACCCATTCATTTTCAATTCATTTCAATTCAATTCAATTCAATTCAATTCAATTCAATTCAATTCAATTCAATTCAATTCAATT
>JBAMHX010000009.1:10402018-10413070 GCA_037177515.1 Pseudomugil tenellus | reverse complement strand
AACTAAACAGATCCCGGACTTCCTGTCCTTAGACCCTCCTTCGCGGTAAGGAAAAACTCCAAAAAAACCCGGTTGTAAAAAAAGAAGAAACCTCATGGAGCCCCAGGTGAATGAGAGATCCTCTCCCAGGACGGACAGGACAATGTTCCACAGGACCGTTTGTTGTTGATTAGCTCATCTAAAATCTACAGTAAGTAGATTACTGTAGATTTGAGTCTGGTGTGTTGGTGCAGGGATACAGGGATACACTGAACAGCAGAATATGTTAATTAAAAGTAATACCTGTATAAAGGGCCACGGTATGAAATTCTGCTTCAATGTATATACATAAAAACAAAAACAGAAGTGAAGACAACTAAATAATGTCATCAATATACCTCTGTTGCTGATTAAAATGCATGAAATCACAAGTATTTTTCAGCTTTACAAACTCTTAAAGTCGCTATTACTCGCTATTACTGGGAACAGATGTTACTTTTCAGACTTTGTCTGCAGAGAGCAATACAATGTGTGAACCGCAGAGAGTTTAAAAGCTTTAGTTTGTGTCTTTAGTCATTAGAGGTGTGCTGGCACTGAGCTCTGCTACATTACAAATCACTTCTTTATGCGGTTCTTGCTTCTCTGAAGTCACATCTGTTGCATAACCAGCCTCATTAAAATGTTTGTAAAAACTTCTGTCTCAGGGGAACTTGAAACATGGCCACCATGTCACATTAGAAATTTTACATTATCCGTTTTGGCACAAGCACTAGTGTCCTTAAAGGTTCTCTATGTATGTTCCAGCCAGGTGGTTTCTTTCTTTTATTTTCTCTGCTGCCCAGTGTTTTGCCTCCTTAAAAACTGTGGGTGCATTTAATCATAACAGAACACAAACAGTTTTCTAAAACTCTCAGCTACTATTGTTAATCTGTTTTTTACAAAATGCTATGCTTTCCATCATATGCTGCCTCGTTGTTGCTTTGGCATAATACCAAGCCTCCCCCATACCCCACCCTCATGTTTCAAGCTGCGAGAGCTCATCTGCAGCAGAAAATCTGAAGTACATGTGTGAACGGCCACTGTGGGGAGAAATCTGGACAATGTTATGTGGTGTTTTATCTGTGACAACAAATTATATGGGTCACTATATGTATGTGTGATTTATTATTTAACTGTAGCATTGCTTGTTTGCTTAGCTGAGAGTATATGCTTATTTTAATATGGAGCAGGTTATTGAAGTCTGATCACAAATAGTCAATCAGTCCGCGTGTGGTCCAATTTACTCAATGCTTTCCACATGTGATCAGAGCTTACAGTTTGTATGAATTACCAAGTCTAGGCAGCCAATCAGTGCAACAATTTATGTTCTTTTTTCCTCCACAACCTGGGTTTTGACCAAAATGCTAATTTTCCTGCCTCCTCTAATATTTGGGACACGCTGCCATTTTTGCTCTCTTGTATTTGTCTGAAATAAAAAAAGAGTCATAATAAGGGTTGTTGAATTTTAAACACTGATAAAATTCAAACAACACAGCTAACACATTTAAACATGTGTTGCTGGGTTTCATTTTTAGTGAGTTGTATTTTACATTTATTCATTTAAAACACCATTTTTATATAAAAAAAGAGTTAATTAATTTGCATTATTTTGTGAAGTACTAGGACTGTAATATGGAATTATTACATGTTTAAACTTAATATGTTTTTAATGAGGCCAAGAAATAACAAGTTGTAAAAATAGAGGAGTAGGAATTTAGCCTGTTTCCTGCACAGTTAGGAGGAAGAATTTAATGTGACCAGATGATTGTGGAAAGAAAAAGCATGCTATGCACTCATAATTATGAGTTTATTTATAAATCATTGTGCTAAGGAGCTGCTCCATCTTTCAACTGTGTATTTGTACTGTACACTGTGCAAAAAGCAGGGACTGTGGTTGATCAGGATTCTGCATGGATTTATTTTGAAACAAGGAGGTCTTAAATTCCCCTTATCATTGAATATCAGATTCAAAATAATAAGTTTTTATTGTGACTTTATTGCAGGTCTCAAATATTTGATTTATATTACAAAAAACAGAATGAAATTTTCAGGATTTGGTAAAGACGATAAAAAAGATGACCATGTAACGTGTACACATTTACAGACACATCTTCACTAGCTGATTTTATTGCCAGTTGATTTAGTTTCTCCCAGATGTTCTGCTTGTTATATAACCTAAAGTCCAAACTGTAGGGACAGACATAGCTAAGCTTGCATTCGTTAGAAGCAGAACAAAAAGAAGTTGTTTTTAATGAAACACAATTTTCTGTCATTTTTAAATAGGATTAACTTAATGAAATTGATATGGCTTTTTAAACTACTCATGTAGATGTGTCTCTTAAGGCAGTTGACCTGCAGTAGAGAGTGGAAGATTGGAGGCTAATGGGGTCTACCTGTGTCACTGCTGGAAGGATAAAGGCCTCAAGAACAAATAAGGTGGTTTGGCAGGCTGGGGAGTGAAGGGTGCTAAATTCTGCACGGTTTCAGCTTGAAGTAGAGAGGAACTGACTATTCTTCCTTTCCAGGGGCTGCTTAGCTATATTTACAGTGTGCTTTCAATTTCAATATAGTCTAAATTAGTTTCCAGGAAAAGGTCAGTATCACATAAGATAAGTTCAGAATAGACATTCAACATTACTTTATTCCTTCCAGAACTAAATGTGGGGAAAATATTAGCAAAATGACCACTTTCATAGAATAAAAACACACTAATTCTGTTTTGTTCAATACATTCTATTGATCAGATGTTGATTTTTTTCTACATTTGATGGATGCAGATTAAACTTCGCAGGACGCCTGTCCAAATACACTGTGTTCTAAAATATGCAATATTTAGTCTGGGAAATATTTCAGCATAAGAAAGATTCTTTAGGACATCAAATATTTTGATACAAACATGAGATACATATAAATTACTTAGTCATCTCCATAACATGAACACTGTGAACCTTGCAGACTGAGAAGCTCTGGTTGTCATGGTAATGGTAGGCACGTCACACTGAAATAAAACACATATGTTATATAGTGCCCTTATGGAAAGCGAGATATTTAACAAAATGAGAGCTTTTCTTTTTTAGTAAGATTTTAAGTCATCATCAATTAAATATGAACACAATTGACAGGTAAAATCTGTTTGTGATAAAGAGAAATTATATTTAATTAAAAACACTCCTGTTCGGCACAGGGGTGCCAAAATCCTCTGTGCAAAGAACATTGTAACCAAGACTTTCAGCTTCTCGGGCAATCATCCTCTCGGTTCTCTCCTGATGGATTATAAAAACTGAGAAATCGTTCTAAATATTTTGTTCTGAACAATTTCAGAGTCACTTACAAGAGGAGAGAGATGCCTAGCCAGGGAGGTGCACAAACATTAACACAGTCTTACAAAACCTTGTACTTTTCTAAGATAATAAAAATAAAAAAAACTCATTGAACTTAAGAAGCATTCACCCTTTATCTCCTGTTAATCTTTACAAGTTCCCCATTAAACAGTTTCTGATCTTTCATCAACTTCAAGTCTCATATTAATCTGAAATGAGCAGCAGACAAAATTTGAAACAAAATATTTGTATGATTTTCTTTGAAGCACATTACCTGTTGCTAAACTTTGTAGAACATTTTCTGATTTTGTTTTTGTCTTTTTTTCCTGATCCAGAGTCTCTTTCCTGCCACCTCAGTTGTAAACAAGGTGGCTTCCTTCCCTGAGCGTGTTTCTGCTGAGGTGTCTTTTCCTATTAAATAGGAGTTTTTTAATCACCACAATTTATTGCTTCACTGAGCTACTCAACCTTTTATGAAATGGCATTTTAGATTTGAATGATAATGAATTTAATTACTGGTGACCTGTCCAGGATGTACCCTGCCTCTCACCCAATGGCTGGAAAAGACTCCACCCAACCCGTCATTAGAACAAGTGGTACAGATAATGGATGGATGAATTTAATTAATTGAATTGACTTAGATTGGTATCTTTTAGGCACCTGGAGATGGCTTGTGAAACTTGTCTACAACAGTATCAGTGTAGTCATTCATTATATATTTATGACTATAAACAAAAACAAGGCCTATGCCATCGGAAGCGAGGGCTAGGGGTATATCACCGAACGCCCCCAATCCTCGAATAGACACAATACAATGATATAAAGACACACATGTTCAGTCACAAAGCTCCACCTGGTGTGAAAACTTTGAACCAACGTGGTATGACATAAGGACAGGATGCAACCTGAGGTCATGACCTTTTATTTGCACTTGATTTAAAGTCAATTAGACAAATAGTTCCAGAGATATAGCCAAAAATCAGATTTTTTGTGAATAAAGTGCCACCTGATGGGGAACCATCAACCAATATTCCCAACACTCTGTGTTCAGAGATATAAATAGCAGGTAGGAAAATTGATATAAGTATGTCGTATGACCATTTGCAACAACTCAACCTTATGCTTGATTTCCAGCTTCTAAATCCACTAAATCTTAAACTGCAGTGTACAGTTTGAAGTCATGTCATTTTACACAGTTGATTCTACTTTGACAACAACAAAATATACATAAAATATAAATTTTAAGTGCATGACAAAAATCTGCTCAGATCTCAAGTGCTACACATTTGTCCTATAAAGTACTTTTTAAATGTCAAAACTGATGTGTACTTGTTTGGAGCTGCTTTCCATCAATAACTTCCATTTGAATGACAAGATCAAATCTTCCAGTCTTATGGCTACATTTGTGCTTGTGTGTGTTTGCAAGTGCATTGCTACCATCCCTTGTGGCTGTTTGGCATTTTGACAAGTGTGTGACAGTTAAATCTGTGACAACAACAGCGTGATGAATCCTTACACAATATGCTGGCAATGAACAGTGTCTCTCAAAACAGACAGAGAGAAAGGACGAAAAACCAAATGGTAGATCAAGATAAACTCAACAGCCCGGGTTTATCAGCAGGACAAATAAATTGATGAATGAATCATGTCAAATGTCGATTGGCTCAGGGACAAGAGAAGCTTGATTAGTTCCACAATCAACAGATGTCAGTGGTGTACTTCTAAAAATTATACAATGTTCGCTTTTCTTCTTGGAGGCAAATTATCTTGTGTATGTCACATAAAGATGAGAAAAGTTTGATTTAGACTTTTTAGCTAATTCAAAAGTCAAACCTTCTTGGTCATCGTACAGATTGCAGTTAAGACATTGTTAATTTACAAAGATGTGGGAACTGTACCATGATCTATGATGGTGACAGGACAGTACACTTTGTTTGTGGTTATTTTTCAAAGCAAAACATGTGGTGTGTGCATGTGGACAATTGTTATTTTGTAGTTTGCAGCTGGAAAAAGAATCCTGCTGTCTCCAAATAAATCTGTCCCTGCAGGCTCAGATCACATTGGGGAGAAAGGGAAATAGTTTCATAGAACTGCTAAATAAAATAATGAAATGACTCGTGAACCCTTTAGGCTTGTTGATACAGTAAAGTCTCTGCTCGCTCCAATACATCCTGAACAGTGCTGTAAGCTGCCTTTTATAAGTCCAACGTAAGAGTGAGTCATTGGCCTGCTTCACCAAGGAAATGTGAATGATTGCTGGGATTCATTGTGTTACAGAGGTAGTGAAAGGGGAAAGTAACAGCAGGGCTGGAGACAAACAGCGCTGCACTCCAGAACACTCAATCTATAATCACAGGTAAGACTCATACTGCAGCGATTTAACATTTATAGTCTTTCTTTTAGCCTTTCTTTTTTAAAATATAAACCTACTGGCCTCTTCATTGGTTATACAAGTTCAACTGCATTAGACAAATAGTTATTTAACCAGGCAAATTACAGCTACTCAATGCATTTGCAGACTTTGCCAAAACAACCAGCTGAAGTTCAAACTGAGCATCAGAACCAGATAGAAACCAATAACTGTGGTTGTTGGTGTCAGACAGGCAGGTTTGTGCTCATCCACTCGGATTTACACACATAACCACCTAAAGGGTATATAAAGATTGTTGCGTATATTCAGATCATTCTGGTGAGCAGCAGTTGTGTGGATGAAAATGCCATGTTGACAGCAGTGATCAGAGGCGATTGAGTCGATTGGTGGGAGATGATAGAAGGTCAACAGTAGGCTAACTCAAATATCTACTTGCAACAACCAATGGTATACAGAAGACATTCAGTGAATGCACAACATAACCAATAGCAGATGATAAGTTTTCGTGCCAATCCTGTCAGTTCAGATGAAGGACAAAAGAGAAGTTGCCAAATGTTGCCTAGTCTGAGGAATCTTATTTCAGCTGTTAGATGTAAATAGAAAGAAAAGCATTGAGCCATCCTGTTTGTAACTTGTCATTTTCAGCGTCTTGTATGAGCGGTTTGGGATGGAGGCGGCTTTGGTGCAATGCTGTAAGGGACGTTTTATTAGCAAATACTGGGCACAGTTGAGAGCATAGAGGTTGAGAGTTGAAACACCACACCACATTCTTTTGGACATTAATCAGAAGTACCCTCTCATAGACATGTGAAATGTAAGTCATATACACATCATGGTGAAAGCAATCATATATTATACTGAAATAATTTACACACTATAGTGTAATTTCTTATATCATATTTTATTCAAATGTGTGTGTGGGAGGCACAGTTCACTTGAAACTGAAGTCATTTTAGTTGAAACAGAAGTCAGAGAAAAAAAGGAATGTAATTTAAAAACAAAAAAATCATATATGATATTGCTTTAGGTTGCAGCAATTCATTTCCTTCTCTGACAGAAAAGGCAACAGAATAGGCCCGTTATCAAGTTAAAATAAACTTAGATTTAATTAAACATCTTCATAAATTATAATTATAATAACCCACCTTCTATAATGAGGTTATGGAAGAATAGCAATACTGATTTAAACACTAATAAAAACATGACTTATTGAATTGCATCAACCACAAGAAAGTCAGGGCATTTCTTAGAACAAGGTATCTAATGGCTGTTGGGTCAGTCATACACATAAACGTAAAACAAAGAACATTGTAGAACAACAGGTAAAAATAAATATTTTAGGTTTGTTGGACCTTAAAAAAGGATTAAACCCAAATAGTATCTGATATACTCTTGATATGCCATGTAAGTAATGCTACCAAAGTGTTCAGTGGAAGTTGTGTTTACTCAGTTTGCATAGAAAGAACTGGGTTAACAGTGTGTCTCAATTTCACGATTTTCACAAACATTTTTCACAAACAGTCTTTAACTTTAATTTAATATTTGCATTGCAACTGCATGTTACAATGCAAATGTAAAGCATTCACTAAGCAAGAACATGCTTACCACACATAGCGACATGGGCAATACTGGTGGGAACAGTTTCATGACTAGTTGCAGCTTCACAACAGCAGCTGCACCCTCATTTTCAGCATCATTTTCAGCCTTTTTATGTGTCATGTCTATTTTTTTTTTTTACTTTTTTGCACCATTTAAAATGGATACAAATTCTAAGCATCACCATAGTTTTGACCAGCAAAATCAACGTCTTCCTTTAGTTTGTTTCACCAGCACAGAAAACTCGAATCAGCAAAGTCATCTTTTTTCTTTTTTTTGTTTTTGGACAGAAAAATGCATTCAATCCTCCTGAATCACAGCAACTGGCATGTAGCAGAATACATCAATATTTTTGTACCACTACAAACGAACAAATCATCTCTATTTCCCATGCAGACTGCTGATGCATGTGCTGATGGCTGATTATACAGATTTAAGCAGCTGAATTTACAACATGGTCAGTTTTTTGGTCAGCATCTTAAAAGCTGTTGCTTAGGGGGCTGTAAATCAGGATCATCTTGGACACCCTCCCATTCCATCATTTTGAACTATGGCAGATTGGAATAACTTCTGCCAGAGAGAGACAGAGCAATTCATGCACTGCTCTGTGCCCATAGCCATCAGGCTGTACAACAGCATATGGATGTCTACTTATTTAACCACTATGGACGTGTGTAAATATTATTTTGCTCATTTGTTATTTTACACCAGCATTTATTTTTTTCCTTCCCTTTTTAAGCTACTTTAGATACTTAAATCTCCCCTGCTGGGGACCAAGGTTTATGCTTTATACCTAAAAATATTATATATTCACTTTTTTATGTCTCTAAATAAAATAATGATCCACTTTTGCAAGCGCAGCAAAGAAGTTGAGGTTAAAATTTTCTAGCTTTAATCTTAATTTACCTAATGTGAATGTACAAGGAAACTTGTGAAAACCCTGTTAAACACGCATGTTTGTGCATCATAGGAGGATCCAAATTGTATATTTTAGCTAATGAGGAAAAGCCAACAGTTTTAGGCAAAGCAAGTTTAAATGTATGGCACATTTCAACTGCAAGACCATTGCATTCATGTGCTTTCCATAAAAACACAATAAGTATTACAGAGGGGCTGCAAGAAGCTTTAAAAACAAACAAACAAAAAAATACAGTTTTATAAGTTAAAAAGAAAGAAAGAGAAAATGCCTTGAATAAAAGCTACAGGATGAAGAGATAACTGTTATTTGGATAATAAAAAGCGTCATATAAGAAAATTTTTAACCCTGATTTACAACACCTGAGAGTTTCAGCAGACCTGAAGTTTAAAAAAAAAAAATCCGAGCCATCTTTCTTGACAAGCTTTGTCTAAAACCACACCATCTCATCCTGGTGAGGGTGATGTAACTGTCTGAAACATGACACCTTTCATATTCTATGATAAACTCAAAGAGTAAAAGACTTTAAAGAGATTGAACATCAAGAAAAAAACCAGCGTATGACAGAATAAAACTGTCTATCTTTGAATTGTATTGCCGGCTGTCCGATCTGTTCTGTGCTCTGACTCATTCATATTAATACCATGTCTCTTCTGAGCTGTTATTTGCTCCAAAAAAAGAAGCTTTATTTCATAAATGTGATCAGTGTGGCCCCTGATATCCTGATAATGTTCTTTAATATAAAAGTTCAGCCTCCAAGCTGTTGTCTTTCCCTACGAAGGTGTTCTCAATGGCAGCCAAGTGATGAGGGTGTTTAAAATGGAGGAGGCCCCAATGTAAAGTGTTTAGACAATAACAAGCCACACTTAGTGCCACAGAGCCTGGATTTATTTATATTGTTAGCACTCCCACAGACTACAGTTGGAGAGTTATCAGCTTCCAGTAAGCTGAATACAGGTGCCAACTAACTTGGACTATTAATATCATAAATTGAATGGATTATGTTTGGATTGATATCCTGCCTGAGTCTTTCCTGAGGAAGAACCTGCTTGTTGTAAAAATCTTGTCTTTAAAGTTAGAAAGTATATCTGAAAGCTTAGAAATCCAAAAGAGATCTTTAATGTGTTATTTGTGATATCAGGAGTCAAAGGGTGGACCTCAATGGTAAACACCACCCACATTTCAGTAGTTGGTTGATGCACATGCTGAGATATGGAAATGTATATTGTACACACTATTTTTCACACATTCCTACATAAAAAATGGAGCCAACCCAAACATGGTAGAGTACTGGAATATTTAATCCTGAAAAGAAGTACTGGAATATTTAATCCTGAAAAAAAGCAAGATACTTTCTGTCTTGGTTGCTAAAGCGACAAGGAAATGCCATGCCTAAATGCAGACTACTGATGTGAAACAGAGAGAAAAAAAAGACAGGAAGATTTCCTTCCCTGCAGGTACCATGTCTGCACCAACAAGACATCTCTACCATCTCTCTATCTCTACCTGTCTGTTGCCCGCTCTTTATCTAATGTCAGATAGACAGCCGTAGAGAGAAGAGGAGTGCAGATTTCTCGCTTATTTAATTAACCCACATCATGCACATCTGAAAATACAGCACATGTCCTGTTTTAATGTCTGTCTGAAAATAATTATCCTTTCAATCAAATTTCATTTATAGCATGGTAAATATATGCCTCCTCACTTGGTAATGCTTCATACCTACAGGACTGTGTAATTATGCTTGTCTTAGCTAGTATAGGTCTAACAGGCTTGCAGTCATTCTCATTGTAATCCAGTGGAGGACGAAAACTCAGTGAAATGTTAATTTTTCTAAGTGACGTTCCATAGCAGACAACAGAAGCCATTGCTTGTTGTGATCACAAGGATATTACAAATTAGCATATGTTCAAACATCTGGATGCATCGAGTGGTAGTAGTAGTATTAAAATATCTGAAAATCTTAAAACTAAACTGTCCAATGATACTACACTCTCCCTCCACAATGTGGAACATCTTCAGGGGGGGGGGGGGGAGTCACAGAAATTTCAGGCCAATCCCAGCCCTAAATTAAAATATAAATTAGAGATAAAGGGAGAAGGTGCAGACATAAGAACTCCTTGGTTCCTCCATCAGTTAAACTTGATTCAGAACAGCAGCACGACTGGTCTTCAACCAACCAAAACAAGCTCATGTCACTCCGCTGCTTATCACACTGCACTAGCTTCCAGTTGCAGTACGCCTCAAATTCAAATCTTTGCTTCTGGCTTAAAAAAACATTAAATCAAGAGGCTCCTGTCTACTTTGACTCATTAATCCAGAGCTACACTCCCTCTTGACAGTTACGCTCAGCCAGTGAAAGACGCCTAGCACTACCATCACTACGTGGGGCTAAATCAGAAGAGACTCTTCTCCTCTGTTATTCCTCGGTGGTGGAACGAACTGCCAAACCGTGTTTGCTCTGCAGAGTCCTTATCTACTTTCAACAGCAGTATAAACACGCAGCTCTTTAAGGAGCATTTCTGCACTTAGTTGTGACAAATAAAAAAGTTAAACTAACTTGGAGAAAGCACTGATCACATTGGAAACAAAACAAAAATAGAACAAAAAAAAACTCTAGCAGTACATGCAACACCTGTGTCTGACTAGACTTTCAGCAGTCTGACTGCACTTATATATAATGTCCCCTATTGTTTGATTTCTTACTTGTGTTGTTCTTCTTCTCAGATGTAAGTCGCTTTGGAGAAAATCATTTGCAAAATGACTGTAGAATAGAATAGAATAGAATAGAATAGAATAGAATAGAATAGAATAGAATAGAATAGAATAGA
>JBAMHX010000009.1:10378348-10392339 GCA_037177515.1 Pseudomugil tenellus | reverse complement strand
TTTTAACACTTGACAATGCTTATTTAAGCATTTGTGTGTTTTTGTTTATTTTGCAGAGGATACGTGTGCATCATCGTAAATGTCGCCTCTAAATGAGGAAAGACTAAAGTAAACTACACTCAGTTAGCGAGCATGCACGCCTCCTATGCTGAGAAAGGTTTACGCATCATGGGCTTCCCTTGCAACCAGTTTGGAGGACAGGTAAACTGATGTTCCCCCACACCCCCCAGACACACACCTGCTGAATTGTGCATTTAATATCTTCATTTGTTTTCTTGCTATTTAATTGTTTTTGTGATTCAGGAGCCCGGAACAGACGCAGAGATTAAAGAGTTTGCCAAAGGTTACAATGCAGAGTTTGATCTTTTTAGTAAGATAGATGTGAATGGTGACGATGCTCATCCTCTGTGGAAGTGGATGAAAGCACAGCCTAATGGAAAGGGATTCTTTGGAAAGTAAGTGTTTTTCACCCTCTAAAGTAAAAAAGACTTTTGGCATGTTGTACATTGGTCATATAAATTCAATCCAGCTGCACTTTGCTGCATTAAAAGGAAGCAACCTTAAACCCCTTCTTGTAATTGTTAATATAAATTTCCATTATTTATACTTTTAAACTCTCTTGAGTATTAAATATTCATCCCTAAATCCAGCCCCGCCTAAATGCAACATGAGCAGACAAAGCTAACAGACTGTGTGTTAAGGTTTATCTCATGTCTGTGGTGTCAACAGACGATATCTTTGATGTGAATCACATCTTAAAACATGTTCAGCAAACCAGCCAAGAGACAAAGGACTTTAGAGTTTCTTCCAAACAAACCATGTAATATCAGTATAACTGTTGAATGTAGATACTGTTTGTCTAAAACACAGAAGTATATCTGTAATTTTAGAGACTATTTTCTTAACTTATTTTTAGAAATAATTATGACTACTGTATTAGGCAGCAGGCATTGTTCAGATTTTTCTAACCTGATTAATTTTGTACATCTTGGCTTTAATTATTGATGACAGAATAAATTAGAAAATATCTACATAAAGTTAGTATTGTGTCACTTTCACGTGTCACTTTTTTTGCCATTACATTAAACTATGTAGCATATTACTCTGTTACCTCATCACTTGCATTTGATTTTGGCTCGATTTTCATACAGGAACTGTGTATTTTACTGTACTTTTGCAAGCGTGATGGTATTCCGGCACTGTGCCGGAAATCCGGCGTATGGAAATTTGTAACTGGTTTAAAAAAAAAAAAAAAACTTACCGACTGCTAAATAGAAACCTTTTTCTCTCGACCAAAGATATCCATAAATGGTGGTCGTTGTTTCTCAGTTTCACTTTTTCCGTGGTTGTCATGCTTTCATGTAGCATCTTTGATCTGACTGAATGCTGATGAGGGAAAAAAAGCAATCATGTAGGCATTTCAGCTGAATCACCGCTCAGTGGGAAAGAATGTTTGATTCCTTTTATAGAGGGGTCATGTAAACTTCTTCACTGGATTATCAGGAAAAATAATTATGTAGGCTAATAAGTTATTCTGGTGGTTTGTAGCCTAATGTGGGACAGTCCTGCACAATAAAAAACTCACCGGAACGCTGTTTTGCGGTTAAAAATGATCACACTTGACACAAATGCCCCACAAATGGACTTCTGGGTGTGGGCGAGTCACTGAGAATCTATTTTTCTTAGGCTGCTCTTTATTTTGTAGACATTCGTGCAGCGTGCTACAGCATCATATTGTTCCTAACTTTAAGCTTATCCGCATTCTCGCTGTCCAGTGCTGATAAACTAAATGTTTCCGTGATCGATCCTGTTAACGTTTAATTTCCATTGATCTCCGTGATTAATGTATGGATGCCGTTAAATATAACTCCGAGCTCCTCCAGTAGTGTGGTGACCTTCAAGGACGATCCGTTAACATGTATAATGAGAACAAAGTCGCGATTGTTTACAAGCTGTTTTTTGGTTGTTTTTTTTTTGTTCTCTGTAAGTTCACACTCCTGGGTGTTAGGTGTTTTTTAAATCTATTTTTAGAGCTTATGCTTTCATTATGGGCTTTGTAACAACTACCTTGACTATCGTGATGCTGAGCATGTTATTTACAAGCTGTCCTGCAAGCAGCACAACTGTGTCTTATCATAGTTTTCTCAGTTAGGCGCAACAAAGTTTGACACCGCAAATCCCGGCAGCTTAATCAGTAAAAACGTTCATCACGTTATTAAATTACTGCAGATTATTATAGCCTTCTCCTGAATCAAAAGGATGTTTTAGATTTCCGTTCGTTTGAAGAGCTATTTTTTTCTACAAATTCTCTTCTGATTTTAGATCAATTTTATTTTTACAAAGCAACTTAATGCATCCCAGGACAGTTCGTGAGTCAAGTGTACAGTTTGTCCAAGTAGGAAGCTACTAGAGCTGTCTCCTTTCTTTAGAGTTTATATATTTTTCAAATACTTGAATTAGGGTATTTTTGAGTTTTCTATCATAATTTTGTGTGAAATATTTTTCTCTAAAAGTTGTAACTAAAACAAGACCTTGTGTTACTGACCAACAACCCAGTGTTTTTGTATAGCACATTTAATCTTTATTATCAGCCTTATAAAGAAATTGACATCTGGCCCGGGCTAAGTCCAGGTTGTCCTTATTAGTAGGACGACTAGAATAATTGTGGCATTAACAACACTGTGAAGGAGACATTTTGCATTTAGGTGGTAAAAAGGTTAAAACTAGAAATAAACAAAATTCTGTTTCTAAACGTCCATTAATTGCATTAAGAGTTGCTATTGTGTTAAATTTGATAAGGCAAAACTACGGAAGCCGTATTTTTTTTATTTTATTTTTTTTTCTTCTCTCAGTATTTGTCTCTAACGATAACTTTTTTGTTTTCTCGAGATTACAAGTACAGTTTTCTCGTGAAAGCGAAGTTTGTTTTCTCAAACTAAATAATTAGGATGGGCTCAGTGTTATTGTTACACTTGATTTCATTGATCAAAACGGACCTATGACAGATGGGGGACATGCTACAGTCAGTGTATGTGTGACTTTGTGAATGAGTGATTGGTAAAAGTTTGTAGCCTAGTGATTTCAACCTTCACAGACCAGGTTTATTGTTCAGTTTGTAATACACCAGTCTGGCCTGACTGACTGCAGTCATGCAAGCTGACACTTGCAGTTACGATGTCAAAAGAGCTGCTATTCATCCGCCTACACTTCCCATTAAAATTGAGTCGCACAAGAAATCTGGTATTACGGTGCTTCTTATCTGGAAATTTCAAATCGGACAAAGTTCGAAATACCATGTCCTGATTACTTGTCATCACCATGAACGAGAATCCAGCTAAATTTCAGCATCGCCTATTAAGGTTTTGTTGTAATATGTATTCAAATATGACTTTTTGGCTTTCACAGTAGCTACTTCTATTATGAATAGCATGAGAATATTTTAGCTGAAAACTATACAGTAAAATATTTGTCATTTGACAGTGGAGAGTATTTCACTATCATAGTATTTTAGGCTTGTGGCATAAAATTGTTATTAAATATTAAAGTATTTTTTCTAAATGGCTTACAGTTGTACGGTTCTAGTAATACTGTGCAATGTAAACCTGGATTTTTGTCATGTTTAAGGACGTATAGAGTAGCTTATTATATTTTTTTATTTCTGTACCATAATGCCAAATCTACCTCTGCCAAAAGACAGATATGCAGTTAAAATGCTTAAAATATCTTTCACATTTTAAAAGTGTGCAATGTGTTTGTTTTTAATCAAGTAGGAAAACATCTTAACATTGGTCCGAAATAGTTATGGATTCAACAGAACATTAATGTGGTGTTCTGAGCGTCAATGTTGTTTCAGAAATGTAAATCTTTGTTCTATGAGGACCACCCTAAAAATGTTCAGGCTCAGGATTTTTTTTTTTTTTCGCCATCACCCCTGCTTTTGTTTTCAGTATTATTTGAGGGATCCAGGGTCATTCGATGTCAACTCAACCAGCGTGTAGCAGTTTTAGATTTTGACAGTAAATCAGTTTAAAGAACTAAAGTTGGTTCCCTGGTACAGGGTGTTTGTGGTTATTTAGCTGGTTGCAATTGAATGCGAGGGGATATTAAATCACTCAATAGATCTAAGCAATTTGTCCCCCTTCTATATTGATGGCTACGCCCCTGCCTAAATGCTTACTAGGAAGCATGACTAGGAAAGGGAAAAGACCAGCATATGTTTTAATATTTGCATTTGCAATATTTGCATTTGAACCCATAGATTTGCAAGTCTATATGGTTTGAGATGGAGTATTAACTCCTGTTTGCAAATGTGCTAATGAAGCCCCCCCCCACACACCCTTTTTTTAAAATTTTATTTGAATTCTAATGCATTTTTATTTTCTCCTGACAGCAACATCAAATGGAATTTTACAAAGGTAATTATCAGCAAAATTACTTTCTCTTTTGAAACGGCCATCTTCAGCAACATTTTCTTGCTACAACTATAAATTTTGTCTTGTCGTTCAACAGTTTCTTATAGACAAGGAGGGACAGGTGGTGAAGAGATACGGCCCCACAGACGATCCAAGCGTAAGCAATACCTGATTTGTTTAAATGTGAATTATGTTACACCAGCCACTGGATGTTGGTTTTTATAGTAGCCATAACCATATGGTGTTTTTTTTTTTTCTTAAAGTACATTTCTGTTCTCCAGAAATGTTCAGTTTTGTTAACTGTAGTTATAGTCTTGACTTTAACTTGGCTTTGTTTTGTGTTAGATGGTGATACAGATATTTTTATTTGTCTGCAAACATATCACCTTAAGATGGTTAAAAGAAAACATTCCAACGTCCATGTTTTAAAGCTGATGTTGGCATTTGGCTCAAACCATTAGCATGAACCATTACAGGGCCACATGTTGTTCAGTTAGTATTAATATTGGCATTAGTTTGCACATACTGATTTATTATTATAGGGAAGTCATTGTGTTATTGCATCTGAGCTTGTAGTAGTGGGAACACCATATGCTACACTGTCTGTGGTGTTTAACAGGGCTTAAAGATTGATCCTCACAGCAGCACGCTCCTTATCTTCACTCTCAACCCTGAAGCTGCTAAAACAATGCTGTATAGAACTGAGCTTTGTGTCGTGCAGTACTGTTCATGCTGCAGATGTTTCTGTTATAGTAAAACTTTTCTGTCTTGTCTGCAGGTGGTGGAGAAGGACTTGCCCACCTACATGTAAAACTACTGATGTCTCCCTATGTGTTTGATTCCTGACCTCTCAAATGGACTCAAGGGTATTCCTGTGTGTGTGCCTGGACCAGTGACGGCACTGTCTGCAAACCCAATTACTGGGAAGGACAGAGCTTGATGATTCCCAGCGTGCAACTTTATCTCCAGCGCCCATACAAGGCAAACCTTTGGTGTGGCCATATGAGAGGACCTCCACTAGTTAGCTAAAGTAGAGACCGTTCACATCATGCTCTAAACAGCCATTCCTCATTCTAATGATAGTGTCTGCTAGCCTTTGAAATTTACCCGTCAGTGTCTGCATGTTTTATGTCATGACAATAATGCCATAAATTGCGGGTTTCTGTAAATCTGTTTTTATTTTCACTTGTCAGTCCACTGTATCTGAGACATGATTCACTGAGATGAAGTAGAGAAATAAAACTGTCTTGCATATATTTCTCCTGTTTTCTGTGTACTGTTGGGGTTTTACTTATTCATTTTTTTGGCCTAATTTTACTAATGAGGTGATTTTTTTTTTTTTTTTTTTTTAATATAAACCCATCAGCTACTTTCAGTGAAGTAACCCTGTAAAAATGTGTGTGTACATTACATTGGTGGTTAAATTTATTCATAACCTTCCATTAAAGAAACTGCTAAATTCTCATAAGTCAAAATAACTGGAGACTGGGGTGTGGGGGGAGGAAAAAATTCTAAATTGGGTAATGTTAGACATTTGAGTTGACAAAATTCTGGATAAATGAAAATAGCTTGCTGACAAACAGGTTGCACCTGTCAACATGAGTCTGACAGTTCTGGACAACACTGGAGTTCAATGATTTCCTGCAAAGGATTGTTTAAAATGAAATGAGTGAAACATATTTTCACTGATCCATAATTGCATGTCAATTTTTACAAAATGTCACTAGTCAATTTCAACTTATTTCAGTGAGTTGTCTATCTTCAATGAGGAGATAAACTGGAAAACGCGATTGTGTGTGTGTTAATATATCTGCCCACACTGAAGTTTTCACAACGCAAATGAAATCTTATAGCGCTGAGGTCTGAATAACCACACATACATGGAAAATATTAGGAACTCTTTCAGCTGCTTCGCCCATTTATCTCATACCACATAAAATATAATTGAAATGATATATCCTCAGCCTAGGTGTCTTAAAAGAAAAGTTAGCCGTGGTGTTTGCAGGCTACAATGTGTTGTTCAGTACTCGTGAGCTGGTGATGATACTGTAGCGGCACGCGCATTAGCTGATGACGCACAGCAGCGGCAGATCAGCACCGCTGGTTGCGGGCAGAACAACGATGCTGCGAAAATACAACGATAAACGCGCTTTCATGGAGTGAACTGGCCTTCTGGTGTAAACACCAATTAAAGGTGGAATGTCAAGGCTTTTTTAGACTTCTACCGCAGGGTCTGGTTTCCACTGGAGTAGAAAACGGGGCTGCTCTTCGTCGTTGGGAGCCGTCCTGGACATGGACAAGGGGGCTGCGGAAGCCGAGGATGATGGGAGCACAAGCGAGGCAGCGGCCGCTGGTCTCTGCCTTCAACTTGACCCAGAGGAGACTGGTTCGTATGCAGTTTCTTCTTCTTCGTTTTTAAAGCATTTTATTTTGTGCTTATTCAAAACAGCTGCCGGTGACAGCAGGTGTAGTACTGGGGGGACAGGACATATGTGGACATCCTTATCAGCTATTACACCAAATGAGAATGTTAGCTAGGCAGTTTAACCTGTAAATGTTTTCCACAAAGACAGTCAAAAAAATCCCATTTGGCTGTGTAAATGAATAATAAATAACTAGGTTAGATAACAGTGTCAAGATTAAGTGACTGCTGTTCTGTTGCAAACGCTATGGCTCACTGCAGGCTGGCACAAATACTAGTTGCACATTAGGAAAGTGTACACACAGATTACTTTCAAGATGAGATGCATAAATGAGGAACTGCTGTTTAATTGTGAGATGGGATAGCTAAGTGTTTATGACCAGTAGCCAGCTACACATGTGTTATGAAACCTGCACATGATGGGATCTTCTAGCAGTCTGCCAATCACAATTCTTTCCACATTGCATATGCTGTTTCTGTGTGACTATGAAGAGTGTCTTATATAATAGGATATGAAATTATTACATACATTGTACACTAATCTTGTGTTGATAAGAACCTGCATTTGAAAATGTTGCAATAAGAAACCAGATGTGTGCTATTAGTTCAGCAGGTCCAACAAGTGCTCATGTAGTCATGTTACATGTTTGTGCACAGATGAGCATTAAGTATAAGAGATTATATTTTCATGTAGAGAGCTCTGAGGAATAAAAATCTTCCCATATTTTAGTGTTACATTCATGTCATAGCAACAGGCCGCCATTTTCTCAGCTGGTAATGGAAATATTTAATCCTCTTTTCTATGACACACACATACACACAGGCTTCAAGGCACAGTTCTCTTAAACATGGTAAAAATATGTCATCACACAGTTATTAAGAGGAGCTTTTACTAATTTGTATTTCAACCCCTTAAAAAATTCAGACTAAATTGTCTTACAAATGCTCATGAACTATTGCATTGAGGCTCTTCAGTTTACTCATAGCTCTGTCACACATTATTCTGGCCTGACCCTAATCCCACTGAGACTGTGTATGTGAGTGTCCCACGCTCCCTTCTCATTGTTCCACCATTAATCTGCAGGTTATAGGTGTGGGCATCAGGATCACAGACAGGAAGCATCTATTTAATTCAAGTCACAGTTTAAAATAGGTCACACAAATTTGGTTAGCTTAATTTTTATTTATGCATGAAGACATTTCTCAGCTTTTCTCCCTTTAACCTGTTGAATTTTTAGAGATGTCAGTTCTTGTTTGATCCAGATTACAGCAACTCATCATATATTGAATGAATTTTCATTAGAAATTATTCAGACATAACCTGTAGATCCTCATATATGTGGTGAGATCTGTTCTAATGCTATCCTAAGGTTTGCATTCATGTTCTTTTAATAAAATGTCCATTAGATTGCCTTGAAATTTGGTTCACACTGTCCTGCTGAAGGACCAGATACAAATCAAACTATTATTTTTAATCAGAATATTTTATTATAGTGTACAAAAAGAAAGATAAGAAATGCTTATTTCAGTTGCATACGATGGACAAATCTCTATATAAAACAAAGAACAACAAAAAAACTTTTGGGCTCCAACCATGATGTGGTTCCTCAAAGACAATTAAAAAAAAGTCAACTAACTGAGATAAGTTTGCAATTAGTGTGTATTCAGGAAAAATGTGAAAAAATGAAGTTCAGATAGAAAAGATCACCTTAATTTAAGAAAAAATATGCTTAAGGTTCCGTCCTACTCAAAATAATTCCCATCTTAAAGTTCATTTCTGTCCTCAGAAATGTTCAGCTTTATGAACTCTGGTAATAGTCTGACTTTAACTTACAAAACCCTCAGCTTTGTTTTGTGTTATATGGTGATGCAGATGTTTGTCTGCAAACACGCAACCATACGATGGTATGTTTTAAAGCTGATGTTAACACTTGACTCAAAGCATTAGCATGTCAAATTACAGGACCACATGTTCAGAGTCAAACACCTACATTGCTGAACTGTCAGGACATAAAATATACAGTACAGTTGGAAAATGTCGATAATGTTTGTAATAATATTGCCATTTTTTATACCTACTGACCTATTACAGGGAAGCCATTGTTTTATTGTATCTGAGCTGTTATTGTGTTTTGTCATGCATCAGTGGGAACACCATATGCTGCGGTATCTGCGGTGTTATTTAACAGGGCTTAAAGATTCATCCTCCCAGCCCTGTCAGCAGCACTTTCCTGATCTTCACTCTCACAACCCAAAAGTTGCTAAAACTGTTAAACTGCTGTAAACCAAGTTGTTTAAAGAGTTATGAATTAAAGATATATGTCTTTTTTCCTCATTCTTGGCTCCTTACACACATTCAGATCAGCTGTGTCTAGTTGTGTCCATCGTGTCAGTTGGGAAAATTCTTCCTAATCCTTACGTGTGATTGGTTGGTAATGTGATCTGGAGCTTTCAGCCAATGGCAGTTCTCCGATTAAGGAGGAAGTCAATCCAATAGAGATTTTACCTTGCCTGTACAAATCTACAAATCGCACTGATCCAGACAAGACCAGACTTTGCACTGCAAAAGCCTGTCAACTTTTGCTTTTTTTATATATATTTTGCTGAATTCTTGCTCATTTTCTTTCTGGATCATCTAACAGCTGGTAACCTGTAAACAGTGAACTCTTCTGCTTGGTGAGTTTACCACCATTTTTTTTGGAGCAAGGTTAATAAAAGCAGATTTTAATCTTCCACTACATGAAGTACAATACACTGCATACGATGCATCATCTATTTTGAAGATGTTTTATGATAAATAAATAATAGGTCCTGGGTGTATGACCTGAACATTGGCCCTTTGGGCTTGTTACTCCTTTGGCAATCTTACAACTTAGCTTATCCAGTTTAAACAAATGATCTGTTTAAGTTTGTGTTTCATGCAGTCCTCAGAATCCATGTAGTTTCCTTCTGTGTTAGATAAACGCTTACGTGTCATAAAGCAAAACAGTAGCACACCGCCACCTTATGTATCTGTTGCATAATGAGTTGTATTTGCCGGTAACTGTCACCAATCCAGCCATAAGTAGATGTGTGCTGCCGTTCCATATGATGGGTTTGAACTTATTTGTGTAACTCAACCTACAGTGTGAGTGCACACAGACACCATACCCTGCTAAATCACAAATAAGGGTCAGTAAATAATGCATTGATTTAGGCACCTCTTAATCCGTTTCTCCTCTGTCTTTGTCCCCAGATTCAGCTAAGAAGGCTCAAATAACTGAGGTGAGATGGCAGGTCACACGATACACCTCTCATCTGTTGCCGCAATATTGTTTCTTCTCATTTCAACCTTCCTTTCAATTGTTTCTTCACGGTGACTCAATCCAATAAAAGCTTAGGTGCCTCAGTTGTGTATATCTGCATCTTATCGTGTGCCATTTTTATTTTTTATCTTCTTGTGTCAGATGCCGTCCCCCTTTGGAGCAGACCCAGCTCGCGAGAAGAAGATTGGCCACAGGAGAGTAGATGCTTCTGGAGAGACAACATACAAAAAAGTAAGCATCTTTGTCTTTTAGTAACATGACTGTCCGCAAAGTAGACTTGCCCTTTCCTTTGCTTTTTCCAAGCTGCACCTTACTTTCTTGCTCTTGTGTCTGTTACCGCCTCCAGACTACTTCCTCTGCATTGAAAGGGGCCATCCAGCTGGGTATTGGATACACCGTTGGCAACCTCAGCTCCAAGCCCGAGAGAGATGTCCTTATGCAAGACTTCTATGTGGTCGAAAGCATCTTCTTCCCCAGGTGAGTTTAAATGAGTAAATTTGATAGAAGTATTTACTGTCATCTTGTATCTTTTACTCTCTTTTCACCTTCCATGTGGTTCCTTGCAGCGAGGGCAGTAACCTGACTCCAGCCCACCACTATCCAGATTTCAGGTTTAAAACCTATGCCCCTGTAGCCTTCCGGTACTTCAGAGAGCTTTTTGGGATCCGACCAGATGACTACCTGGTGAGATATTCATTTTCTACAATGATTTATCATATACTCAATTAATATTCAAATCACAACTTATAAAGTGCTGTATGTCTGCATTATAAGTGGCCTCTTTTTATCTGGTAAATTGGTATAAAACAGTCCAAAACCTTCTGCAATATTAAGGCACAATTGTTGAAAAACATTTTTTGCAGTGCTTGAATTTTTTAAACACTACTATCTATTAAACTGAAGTACTGCAGGTGTATTATCATCTGGGTTTTGTTAGGTTGAAAAGCTGATAGTATTGCAGTGACTGTACAAAAACAGGCACATTATCAAAGATACGTTTTATTGCTTCAAACAGCTGTGCCGGGCAAAATACAGTCTGTTCAGGGATATGAAAACAATTCTCTGTATTTCATTTAATTTTACATAATAAATGATTGTTTTCACTTCATTTATAACTGAGCTAATCATGTACATTATTTGTGTTCGAGTCAATTTGTAAACTTTTACATGATGATGTTGATAAAAGATCTCTGTGGATGGGTATCAACATAAAAGAAAGTCTGTACATATCCAGACACGAAAACAGCGCTGCCTTTGAGTATCGTGCACGTCATTGTGCGAACACATACACGCCTGCACACTCGCTGTGACTTACAGTGTACTCAACAGCACATGGATGCTCACGCTGCCTGTGATACAGGGAGATTAGAGGAGCAAATCCTTTTTTGTTTTTATTTCAAAGTAGTAGCTGCTGTGTGCGTGTTTTGTTTTATTTTGTTTGTTTTGTTTTGTTAGTGGAGTATATGTATAAAAAATAAGTAATAGAAAATGTAATTACTTTTTAAGACAAATAAATTCTACACAAAGTCCCCATTACTTCCAGCTTAAGTCTCAAGCCTCTTAGCAATATATATAATGTATGTTTTTTTAGAGTAAATATAAGGGCTTTGATGCACATTAAGTATAAGATACAAAGAATGAATTTGATTTAAAACAAAATTATTGAGCAAAGTGAATTAGATACACATGTTATTCAGTCAACATAGTTTAGAGTTAGTGGACAGGGGAAAAACAGACTAATCCGTACCCTTGGAGTCCGTGAATCCTACTGTGATACTAGAAAGAAGGCACCAGGTTTAAATTCTAATCTGTTTGTCCTTTGTGTGTCCTTATAGTATTCTCTGTGTAATGAGCCTCTGATTGAGCTGACGAATCCAGGAGCTAGCGGCTCCATATTCTACGTAACACGTGATGATGAGTTCATCATAAAAACTGTCCAGCACAAAGAGGCTGAGTTTCTGCAGAAACTTCTCCCTGGATACTATATGGTAGGACAACATAGTTGTTTTTATTTTCATTGTGTGTTTATGATATTTTTATGAAGATGAATTAACATCATGCTTTTGTTTATAAAAAAAAGGAAAAATAGTTTTTTTGTATTTGGATATGGGGTGTTTGTGTAGCTTTGCATATGCCTAGAAGCAACAGAAACTTCTAGTCATCTTTATCCTCTTTATCCAACCTCCGGGTGTTGGCTTCCTGTCAGCTCTGACGTAAGTGCTTGGCTTTGTCATAAGGAAGAGCAGAAACCCATGCTAATTATTTCCTAGCAGGTTAAGCATGCGCACTGCAGCAGGGTTTCTGCTGCAGCCTGTGGATAAGTCACGCTGTCTGGCAGGTGCACGCTAATAGGAACACACAGAGGACAAGCTAAATATTTTCTTATATACTGTCTCTTCTTCCTTTTTTTTCTTCTTGTTAACTTCGTAAAATCCAGAACTTGAACCAGAACCCTCGGACTCTGCTGCCTAAGTTCTTTGGCCTCTATTGTGTCCAGTGTGGAGGCAAGAACATCCGAATTGTTGTGATGAACAATATTTTACCACGCTCTGTACGCATGCACCTTAAGTTCGATTTGAAGGGCTCAACATACAAGAGGCGAGCTTCCAAGAAGGAAAGAGAGAAATCCAAACCCACTTTCAAAGACCTGGATTTTCTGACTGATGTCTCCGAGGGTCTTATTCTGGATCATGACACATTTAGTGCTTTGCTCAAAACACTACAAAGAGACTGCTTGGTGAGGAATGAATATGAACAGTTTTGTAGTGTTCAGCTGTGTCAGTAGATCTTTTTTTTTTTACAAAACAATGCATTTTTTTTGCTTTGTACCAGGTTTTGGAGAGTTTTAAGATTATGGACTACAGTCTGCTACTTGGTATCCACAATAAGACTCTTGCAGAGAAAGACCAACAGACTCAGGGCTCACCTGGAGGTGGGGATGAGAAGAAGCCAACTGGCCAGAGAGCCTTATATTCCACTGCAATGGAGTCGATCCAGGGTGGATCCACATGCAGAGACACACTCGACCATGATGACACGTAAGTCACCACTGCTGATACGTTTCCCACTATTTCCTATCAAATCTACACATGATGCTAATTGTCCTTCCCTGTATAGTATGGGTGGAATTCCAGCTGTGAGTGGGAAAGGAGAGCGCCTCCTGCTATTCATTGGAATCATTGACATTCTGCAGTCCTACAGGTAGCCATCCGTCGTTTTGTTGCATTTAAAACAATATGTGATTAAAAACTAAAAGAAAAAGAGACAGGAGCAGAGTTTTATCTGTGTTACTTCCCTAGACTTTAGGATAGCTCAGCGTTGGTCCCATGTCCAAATGGTGACTAGTTTTAAAAACAAGGTTTAGTGGTTGATCTGTGTTAAGTTACTTTGTACGACAACTTAATATACCAGTTGCATTTATGTATGTTTTCAGGCAGATACATCATGATCATCACCTGAATATGTATTAATTTTTCCCATACTCATGATACATCAGTTTGCATGTCATATTTAACAATGACAACATTTTGTTTTTGTCTGAAAAATTGTACTCCACATCACCCTGATACTCAGATACTTTGTTCTAATACATTAAACTAAGCTTTGGGTCATTAGTAGTCAGGGTGCTCCTTCAGCTTGTAGGAAATGTACCTGTGCAGTGTCAGCATGACTGGTGTATGAATGTTCAGTTGTGTCAGAGTCAAATTGACAGACTGTATGCTTTATGTAGGAATTTGGAATGAATGATTAATGGATACAGTTCCAAACACTCTGGGTGACTTATTATTATTATTATTATTATTATTATTATTATTATTATTATTATTATTATTATTATTATTATTATTATTA
>JBAMHX010000009.1:10328624-10365394 GCA_037177515.1 Pseudomugil tenellus | reverse complement strand
TATATGATTGACTTAGTTTTAAACATCTGTTTAAATGGAAATAAAACCTGCATGAATGGATGGGTTTGGCATTTATTGCAATGCAATATGGCACTTTTTACAATCTCATCAGTGTGTCTATTTTACAATGTACAAACTAGATTAAAAAAAGAAGCATAAATAAACAAAATATTTCATGTAGCTAATTCTCAGCATCATACAGGAGACATATGTACAGACACAGATGAAGGACATTCTAATCTAAGTGTCTAATGCAACATCGAAAACAATAAGTCATACAATTCAAAGTAAGAAAAGGAATAATAATAATAGACAAAAAAGAAAACAAGCCAATCCGACAGTTTGTTGGGCCAGTCTTCCAGTATGAAGTCAGTAAGAGCTTGTGGTACATTCTGTTCGGCTCCTCCAGCTCTCTTTAACTTTGCATATTGAGATTACTTAAAGATAGCTGACATCTTGACAGAGAGATTCTATGTTGAATGCATTCATGCTACACTGTTCACACTTTCTCTCTCACACACACACATTTACACATGGGAGAATAAAAAATACATTTAATTCAAGTCAAGCAGAAAGCAGCAAAAGAAAATATCTTGGAAGCCATTCTGCTTATGCACATGTCAGCCTTTACCAAACAGAGAAGAAAGCAAGGAAAAGCAGAGCTGGATAAGAGGATGAGGCATCAGTCTAAACTCTCAGAAACTCAGTATGTCATGTGTCCTTGTCCAGAGCGAGTTTCACAGAAAAATCCACCACATGGAATTTAACAAAAGTGCTGCTTTTTTGCTCCCCTCTTCTTTTCCTCCCTGTCACTGCAATTCGTTCCATTCTCAACTTCTTGTAGTTCCTTCTCTGAAAAGTTCATCTAAAGTGCACAGATGAGGTAAATGAAATTCTTCATAAAACAGGTTTGTATTTGTCTCCCAACTCAGACTGGAACCATAGAGTGTTGCATGTGTTGCATCTGAGACAGCATTTCTTGCTGCACACTAGCAATTAGTATGTCCTGATGTGATGGTGTAATAATTCCCAGTCTGTCCATCTCCCTGTGGGTGCACAGACAAACATTACCAGTCAGACTCAGTATTTAAAGCATTATTATCTTATCAGCACAGTTTCATGATAACACTTACTGAAGGGTTCAAAATCTATTCACGTCTTCTGATTAATGCTAATATCCTAAAACTTTCTACATACTATGCAACAACTACCAAAAGTAGATGGCATTAAACACTTCATGCTACTTTTCTTTAGCTAAATTGTAAACTATAAACTGTAAACTATTCCATACAATCATGTTTAAGTAAATATTTCAAATTATTTCTATGTTAACATTTGATTTACATTTCCATTCCAACTCAGTTCTAATAGATCAACCCACTGATGCTTAAAATAAATGCTCGGAAAACTCAAATTTTTAAAATCTGAAGTCTTTATTTGGCCCTTTAAAAAATCTGGAAAGAAAATTAACGTTTTGGCATTTTTATCATTTACTGCCATGTGTTAGGCCAAAACATTGTAACATATAGTTTTCTGATTTCTGGTGTTCACAAGGGGCAGCAGACCAGTATAATATTGTGTGTAACTGGGCTTTGAATAAAGTTTCTATAAAGTAATGCAACATGTCTCAGAAAGTTTGTGTATAAAACATGCGACATTAGGCATTTAAGGGGTTAGACTGATGTATTGATGTCAATCATCTCCTACTTTACTATAAAATGACGGTAACTGTAAACGTAAAAGACTAACTTGAACCCATTTGGATAACATGAAGATGGACTTACTGGTGTGTGAGGGTCAGAAGGCTGTCAATGCTGGTGTAACCTGCTGCTCCGAGAGTATCTCTGTACCTCTCCAACCCGACGGACTGCAGCCACTCACACACTGACCACTGTGGCACACACACTTCTGGTACAACTGAAACACACACCTCTGAGCTCACCCCCGACTCCAGCATCGTGCCCGAGGGTCTGTAAATGCAGACATAGCAAAGGTACTGAAATAGCAAAGTGACAACTTAATTGAGGGGAAAAATGACGTCCAGAAGCCTTAAAAGTGAAGACCTGTCTGTGTGACTAAGGCAGTATTTGCCACCCTCTTTGTTGAGATTTATGGCTACATTAGCATGTTCATTATGTACCTGTCTCCTCCTGTGCGCCGCAGAGTCCCAGGGTTGCGAATGAGTTTATCTAACATGTTGAGTATCTGGCTGAAAGTGGGTCTTTCTGCTCTCTCTCTCTCCCAACAGTCCAGCATGAGCTGGTGCAGCACCACAGGACAGTCCATGGGAGCAGGCAGCCGGTAACCTTCTTCTATTGCTTTAATCACCTAAACAGAGTTTTAAAAAAGGAAACATTATGTTATCTAATATATAATGTTTCCTATTTTATTACAACAAACTAACTTAACTAACACCATAAACCATATGCACTAACTTTTTTTTATAACCCCAGATAGCAGATATGTTTGGAATCCAGGCTAATTCTGGCACCTAGGGCTCAGTCATGGCACTAATAAGTGTTGTGTGGGCCAGTTGTGGTCCAGATGCCAATCGCCAGCCTGGTTGTGGGTTACAGAAGCATCTTGTGGATCACATGTTGTCCAGATGTCAGTTGTTGGCTTAGAGGGATTTTGACAAGGGCTGTGGGCCAGAAGTGGTCCAAATATGAGGAGCCTGCACATAGATGGCAGCATTTTCTTCTGTAAGTCACAAGTTGTGATCACGTGGCTGAGTTTTGGCAGCACTACTCACATTGAGTATAAGTCAAGATCAAACATGGGCCAAGGAAAAATGCTGATGAGGGCCGCATTTGAGCCAAACATTGTTTTTCTCTGGGGAATACCATGCTGTATTAAATAGGCAGCTTCTTATTTAAACACCACCTTTTAACTCTGTGCACATGAATAAATCAGTTCAGTTAATTTTGTTCAAGAGATTATGAGAATCATCTATTTTAGGATATCAATTCCTGCTTATTTATCACTTTATTATTGTCCTAAAAGGCCTTCCAACAGTTTCACTGACTGGGCTTAATTTAAATTCCTTGCAGCTGTGAGCAGTTCCAGCATGTCCTGTGTGCATTGTGGATCTATTGCACACATGGAACAACAACACAGTCAATCATTACTTGTAGTCATTTTTATCTAATTCAAAACTGCTACATGCCAGTATGGGATATGGATTTACAATAAACATCAACATGGTGACCAGGGTCTGACAGTTATGGGAAAAGTCTATATTACTGTATTTCACTACAGCACCTTTCATAGAAACATCACACTGCAACATTGCAAAAAAAAAACAAACAAAAAAAAAAACAACATAATTATGCTGCAGCACAACATTGTCCTTGTAATTTCAGGTTGGATGCTGAGGTGTGACATGTTGATTGCTTGGCTGAAAGATTAAACTAAGAAGCAGCATCATTCAAATTTCTATATTAATCTTCAACTAAATGTCATGTGTTGTACTAAGCCTTGGCTGGATGAGTGGTGAGTGAGCAGAGGGACAAATTTCCAATTGTCTGCCACAGAAAGTCAAAGAACATCTGTTAAAGAAATTTCCCCTAAATGTTTATACTGAAATGCCTGCAGAAGGAGAAACTAACAACTGTTGGAACATAAGATCTTGAGGGACTGAATGTGTACTTTAGAAATTGTAACAAATTTTGATGTTAAGTTTATATGAATTAATATTACTTACATCCTGGTTGTTCATGTCCCAGTAGGGTCTCTCTCCATATGAAACCACCTCCCACATCACGATACCGTAACTCCACACATCACTGGCTGTGGTAAACTTCCTGTAGGCTATAGCCTCTGGAGCCGTCCATCTGATGGGGATCTTCCCTCCAGGGGAAAGATAAGACCCAGTGGCCTCCTGAAACAGAAATATAATTAATAATTTGAATGTAAATAGTGTGATTTTCTCTTTTTTTAAAAAAGTTTTATGCTATCACAGATGTCCAAAGATTCAACAAAATCTTCATTTTCTTCAATTAATCTGAGATTAAAATATGAGTGAACTTGTGTGTGAAGAGATGATTGCACATAAACAGCCTGTGTAGTGATGAATAATTAATTTTTGATAAGGAATATAAAAAAAGAAAAAAACAGGAAACAAAATAAAAGATATTTTCCACTTCTCAAAAATTCCCCATGCATCTTACCCTGGTTGTGTAGGCGGCCTCGGGGTCGTCCTCCAGAACTCGACTCAGGCCAAAGTCAGACACCTTACACACCAGGTTGCTGTTGACCAGGATGTTTCTCGCCGCCAGGTCTCTGTGAACGTAGCTCATGTCTGACAGGTATTTCATACCTGAGGCGATGCCGCGCAGCATCCCAACCAGCTGGATCACGGTGAACTGACCATCATGTTTCTGGAAATGTAATAATAGTGACAGGAAGGCAGGTTAACTTGGACAAAATAAAGAAAAAAAAACTTGCCTACCAATCACATTTCCGCATTGTCGTTAAGCTGCATTACTTTTAGCTTCATGACAGAAAATGATGAAATAATAAAATTCACATACGCGAAGAAAAGCATCCAGTGATCCATTTTCCATGTACTCTGTGATGATCATCAGTGGTTTGCCTAAACATGGAACCAATTATAATTATCAACATACATCACACTCATTAACTAAAATCCAGAACTTGAGAACAACTCACATCTAGTGACGACACCCTCCAGCCTGATGATGTTGGGGTGATCAAACTGTCCCATGATGGAAGCCTCCGATAAAAAGTCCCTCCTCTGCTTGTCCGAGTATCCCGCCTTCAGACTCTTGATGGCCACATAGATCTCCCTCTTCCCCTGCATACGCAGGCGACCGCTGCACACCTCCCCAAACTCTCCTACATTCATACGGCAAACAGCAGCGTCAGTGCCAAGTAAGCATGTGTGTGTGGGTTTGTGTGTGTGTGTGTGTTTGAGCGCCAAAGTCAGACTTACCCATGCCAATAACCTTCTCAATGTGAATACTGCTGACATCAATCTCTTTGGCAAATTCATGGATGGCCTGATCCGGGTCTTCATAGGTAAATGGGTCCACATAGATTTTGACTCCTGCCAAAGGAGCGAGGGAGGAGAGGGAGGAATGCAGAGGAGGGTGAGAAATAAGGCTTGTGTAACTGCATTTGCCATTAGAAAAGTGTGTATAAGATGCATGCTGGAAGACTTGAAGACAAGAAGGAAAAAGAGCATCTATCTACTGATCCCCTTTGTGTGCAGGTACCTGGGTTCAGATGTTTCTCTTCTTCCGAGTCCTGCTTTGTTTTACTGTACTTGCTTCTCCTGATGAGACATAAATGATGGACAGTTCACACACAGATGCGGAAGCCAAGCGAATCAGTAAGAGCATCCCTGCGACGGTTTGCTTCCAGTTCTTTTGTGGTTGTTTTGATTTTTACAAGTAAATGAACTGTCAAAAGGGCTTTTGTCTCACATCGTTTTTCAACTTGGTGTGTTCCTTATTTGCGAGGGGTCGTATCTTTGTTTGGCTTTTTAAAGATTTGCTGCAATAGAAGGCAATGACAACAAGAACAGAGAGAGATGGGCTACAGGGAAGCTCGGAGCGAGCAGATGAAAGCATTTCAGGGAGAGAAGGAGGAGGGGCGATGCCTCAGGTAGCGCGAGATAAAAGGTGTTTTCTATTAAACAAAGAAACTGTCAAAAACATCTTTGTGGCTGAGTGTGTGTGTGTTTGTGTATGTGTGGGCATCAGTGCATGCTTGTGAACATTCACGCCGGCAGAAGCTGACACACAAACTGGGCTGTTGAAGACAGTAATGACATGTCAGGGACAAAGGGATTATTACTGTCTCCTCTCTAATCCCTTTAAAAGCTGCACGTAACATTCACACATTATTTAGCAACACAATAGCAGGGGAAGCCTGAGTCTTAAGTGCCTGTACTGTGGCAGTTCGGTCTAAAGCAGGAGCTATATCAAGGCAGCTCTGTTATGCCAGAGGCCTTCGTGGAAATTTCAGCCAACATAATAAGTCTAAGAAGTGTGTAAACCTGCCTGTTTAGGCTCTTTTGGGCATGTGTGTGAGTTTTACCTCCGACTGATGATCAAAACAGCTGCAGATATCAGCAGTAAAATCCCAACTCCGCTGACAGACAGCAGCAGAAAGGCAGAGTTAACTCCTTCTCCAATCAGAGGGAAGGGATCTAGCATGGCAGTAGGGGGGAAAAAAGAGATTACAAACCAAAAAGAAATGCCTTCCTCCTGGAAGGTGGAAAGTATTTTTTTATGGACATAAATATTTTAATCTGAACACCTGAATTGGTGGAGAATTCGAATGGAGCACTGTATTCGCCGTATCCTGCTGCTGTTCGGGCGCGCACGTGGAACACGTAAACAGTGAGGGGGTTGAGACCTCCGACATCGACATTATGTGAGAAGGTCCTCATTATGCGGTAGGACCTCTCTCTCTGATCCTGATTAGACGAGACAAGAAGAGGAGTCTCTTTAATGCTTGACAGCACGTCTGACTTCACCATCAGTGAAATACAAACAGCCTGTTTGTATTGGCATTCGCACACCTGTGAGCTGCATTAACCTGCAGGCGACTCACCTTTTCATAGAACTTGACCTCGTATTCCAAAATGACCCCATTGGGTCGATCTGGCTGTTTCCAAGACAATGACAAGCTGTGCCTGGTGACATCGGTGACTTGGATGGATGACACAGGAGAAGGTGCTGAGAGACAGAGACAGAAAAAAGTGACATCAGTCTGTATCTGCTATGGCGATGCTTGTATGATAACAGTTTCTGAGTCCTGGACGTGACTAAAAGGGGATGTATGACTCTTGTAAGTCAACAATACCAATGACTCAGCACATCTGAGAAGTGATCCACATCTTTTTTACCATGTAAAGAGACAAGCCTCATTCTATCTCCTCTTATACAGTATCCCTGTCGTTCTTTTCTCCTTTTATCCACATCTTTCTTCCTTTGTGGAGGTTCATATGATGCTTGGACCATATGGTGGTGCAGGTCGAACTTGACACATCCCAGGCATGCTCTCATGCTGTGCACACGCAGCAACTTATTTCCCTGGGGCACCTGGAACTAAGCAGGTGTTCTGGTTTCTAAATGCCAGCATAAAGACTTGCAATGACAACTGAGATTTAACAGCATGCAAAAAAAACCCCAACAAAAAAAGTAAAATAAAAAGCGTTGACTTTAAACTAACACAAATCATGTGCGGGGAAAAAAGCCACACACCATATGACTGCTTCACAACCAAAATGAAACACTCCATAACATGTGGGTGATTACTTTTTTTCGAATACTTCTTTGGTTACATGCTACAACTAAGAAAAACCCAACTTTAGGTGTAATTGTGCAGTAAAGCGGCTGTTCTGTTTGGCTTTTCATTTTATCTACATCCCCTTCAAACAGCTCTGCCTATTTGTATTGAAGTAATTGATTTATAGTTGCCAGAATACTTTCTGACATTCTCTTTAAAGCACCCCTGTAATTAATTCAGTTGTTGTTAGGTGTGGGAGGACAGAATAATAACTATGGCAACGGTGACAGTGATACTAAGAGCAACTGTTTGCAGTAAAGAGAGAGAGCAAATCAGAAACAAAGTCACTGTGTATTTCAATAAAGAACTGTTCCCAAATGTTATTAAGTTAAGTTTTCAGTAGCCAAATCTATTAAAGACTATTTTGAAAGAATAAAAATGGTCTTGACAACATTTTATGAGAAAAAAAGAGTTAATCGAAAGCCTTGAAACATAGTGGAAAGGTATTATGCTAAAGCAGTTTTTGTCCCATAAAGATTTACTACTCTCTGTCATGGGGAAAAAAATGCTTGTAGCTGTTTTGTTTGGCACTAACGTGCAAAAGAACTTCATCATACACACAGATATCGACATACTAAGCTTGTGCATTTCATGCTTCTACAGTTTTGAACATTACTCATGGGGCCTTCTTTCCCTGTTGGCCCTCAAGCTCTGAACAGCAGTTTGTTTTTCAGCTGACCCACTTACAGACCACATCTATAAGCACATTTTGCTTTGTTATCGGAGATGCAACCATCACATGGAAGACCATCTGCTTACCGGCTTGGTTGGTGGTGACGCTGACGGATGCACTCTGCGACGCCCCTGAACCACTGGCCAGGGAAACCCCATTGCGTGCGTAGACAATGAAAGTGTAGTGCGTGTGGGCCCTGAGCTCGCTCACCACCACCCTGGTGGTGTGTAACCCCGTCTGACTGGGAGAGAAGAGCACATCTGAGCCGCAGGGCAGGCACAGCTGAGAGTTGCTGACGGTGCTCAGGCCAGGTTGAAGGTATTCTCCGGGCCTGCTCTGGAAAACCTCTCTGCCTAGCTGGACTTCATGTCCCACAATCCCCTGGTCCGACTGCATTCCCACGCCGCCACGCTGAGCCTCAGGCTGGGAAGCGGTGCGGTTCCTTGGGATGACTCTTCTGTCCGTCTGGTGGTGGCTTCCAGTTTGACAAATGAGGCACTCCAAACTGTAACTGGTGTCACTTCTTCCTCCAAGTCGGCGAGGGGGGGCCCACTCCAGGACCACCGATGTCTCATTCACAACTGAGATGAGCTGTTGTGGGGGTGATGGTGGCTCTGAGGAACAAGGTAGTAAATTTGAGCTTCACCAAAATCAAACTTAAGTGTGTATGAGATAAAATTGTGTGTATGAAAAAGTATATTGAGGGGGGTGGGGGTCTTGGCTGGATATGTAAACATCTGGCATTATAGTTAAAACCATATGGCTGTGACATGTTTTTGATTGCTTGGTTGTTTTCCTCTGTGTCATTAAATTTTGGTGTGTGCGAGACTGTGAATGTGTGTGTTTTCATTTTTCCCAGGCCAAGGAAACCATGTGCCGTATATAGGCATAATTAGGTTTAAAACACACAGACCAAGGTCTTCAAATCTATCACACAGACTTAGAGGAAGAAGTGAAGACATTTATTCACTTCTGAATGTCTTCAGTTATCACTCCCAGACAGGATGTAGATGGGGGCTTAGTCATAAGTAATGAGATCATGAAACAGGGGTGGCATTCAGAAAAGTTTGTGTCTCCTTCTGTTTGGAAGAGATAGAGAGTTTAGGAAACAATGACTATGCACTTTCCCTTTATTTGGGAAAAATGCATACACACGTTCTCCATGTTTTCACTTCAGTGTGAACCGTTTGTGTTTTTGTCTCGAGTTTATTTTCTTACGCGTGCAGGCCATAGAGGGGGGGTCGGCATCAGCACGGAAGTAACCAGAGCTGCAGTCACACACGTTAGCTCCATCCCGGAGTGAGTGGCTATGTGGGGGACACTTGGAACACCCAACGTCTGAAGGCGAGGCTTTATAGAAGCCAATGGAACAAGCTGCAGATGTAGACAAAAAGATGGTTAACACATCTGCATCCAAAATGTGATGAAATGATGACTAAGCTGCATCATTTTTAGCATTTTACCTCGAACAGAAGAGCAAAATTTAGTTTACATTTACGTCCAGTTGATAAATAGGACTTTCTGTTAATAAACTATTAATTCATCAACAAAAAATAGATTATACAACAATGCTAATACATGATTAACTGCTTTATGCGGCAGAAACAGATATTTAAGATCTTTTTGGTTTGGGTGCATTCTTAGACTATTATTAAAAAGTTGGTCTCTATCCAGATCGCACATTGTGCACAGCTAAGCATGTCTGATGCGGCAGTGCTGTGGACTGTGTAAAACATGTTATTGACTTTCTGGCACTGCTTTTTCTGCAGGGCAGCACCAAACATAAAAGTTCATCAACAATCCCAATGCAGATCCCGTCTGTAAGTTAGCTGTATGGTAATTTTATTAGATGCTGCATGGGTTATAAACTCAGGATTTCATAAGCACAGAGCAACTGCCTGGAAATGCTAAATTCAAACCAGTTTTAGTTGCTTTTTCTCATGTTTTTACCTGTCTGATTAAAACAAAAATAAATATATTAGTAAGAGCAGCAATTTTAACTCTTTCAAACAAAATAAAAACAAAAAAATAGCAATTTTCAGTCTGTGCAGAGCACCTAGACCCATAAGATGCATAAATATATCCAACTTCATTCATCTGTTGTGTTTGCTCAATTTTGAGAGTTTCTGTGGTTCTCTTAGTCAGATTATGATTTTAAAAGTCTGGTTGAGTCTAACAAAACAATTTGTTTTGTCTCAGAGCAATGCAAACAGGCTAATTTCCATCTCCTCCATCAGCTGCTCGAGGAGCCTGTCATATGCAAACACAGATTACCGGCATGTAGAAGTAAAGACAATCAACTGTAAAGAAATATCTGGAGAGATAAAGGGATATATCGTGAAAGGGAGGGACAGTTTGACTTCTTTTATCTTAAATTTTGACGAAATCTAAAAGAACATTTACTGATCAGCTCCCACTCACACACAGTACAGAAACACTAGAACGGAATACATCAAAACTGCACCATTCTGGCAGCCCACACAAATATAACTGACATTTAAATATATGAAAGAGAAGAAACAGAGAAAAGGAGAGAGTGACAGGGAGACTGTGGGGGGAGCGGAGGGAGAGAAATCTTCTCTCTGTGTACCGAGGAGTTTTTGCATTGACAGAGCAACAATACAATAAATGAGTACATAATTATACTGCTTGACATCCAATAGGGAGCAAAAAAGATGGCGGAGCTTGGTTGGGTTGAGCAATTTTTTTTCCTATGTTTAATTTTCAGAAGAAGCCTTCATTTGTTTTTACCCTCAATCCCTTTTAAACACCTTCTTTTTCATCATTATGTCCTATTCATTCTCCTTCCTCAATCCCACCGTCTTCCCCAGTTCGAGTCTTTTTCTCCAATCCTTTCACATTTCCAAGGAAGATGAAGATATCCCAGTGGGAGTGGATAGGAATGTGGGAATGGTATGTGTGTGTGTCCAAATGTGTCAGGGTGTTTTATTATACTCTCATCAGTAAATGAGAAGGAGGAAGTCTCCTCTGTAATCTACTCAGACCAACCATCCTGCCCCATCTGCGTGAGCCTCCACAGATTTGCTCTTTCACACACTCATTTGCCCTCCTTTTCACATGTTGCAATCTGCCACATTCGCTCCCGCTGCACTTCCTCCTCGACCTCCACTTATCAGTCTTTGTGTTTCTGATAACTCTCGGGCGCTCGCTGTATATGCCCCTCAAGAACTGTCAAGCCACGAGAAAAGCTTTGAAGCTGCCGAGTGTAGTACGCTGCTCCACATCGATACCAGTTCAAATATTCGATTTATTTGTGGTCGAAACCTATAAATTCATAAACACGCTTACAGCTGATAAGAGTGGCTTTCATCTAGTAAATGATTGCTCATATTGTGTCAGATGATATGGTTGAAGGCAAGATAAAGTATTGTCATACTCCAGCTGTCCCACACACACTCCTTTGTTTGCAATTGCCAATGTAGGTAAGTAATCCATGAGTGGGAACGACAGGGAATTAAACAGGGAGAGACTTAGAGAAGTATTTGAACTGTTGAGGACTTCGAGGTTGATTACAGGACTCAACCAGGGGTCTGTTAGGGGGTAGCAGACTGCTTTTGTCTCTGTTCCATCCAATCCTCCCCGCTTGCCTCCAACACAGAGGACTGAAGGATAAAGAGAAAGAGAGGTATTTGAAGCCATAAACTTCTGTCAGTACCCTCTCATGTCTCTATTCTCTCTTTTCTGTAGCCTTTTGTGTCTTTTTTCGCAGTGGTTTTGACAGGGGGAGGGTGGTGAGTGCTAGTGACCTGGAATAAGATCTCATGAGGGTGTCATTAACCTAACATTAACCCTTCACTACTGCAGGGTGTGTGAGAGCCCAAGCATAGACAGTGAAGTGGGAGTGATGGGATACATGCACTGACGATACAAAGTAGAAACTTAAGCAAAAAAAAAAAAAGATTAACATGTTTGAGGACACATTAACATCGTACCTGTTCCAAGAGGACGATAATTACACTGAAATCTGCTGTTTGGAGATTGTAAAGGATGGGGTTAGTGGAGTGGAAGAGACAACACAAGAAAAAAAAGACAAGGAGCAAAAGATAAAGAGGTGAGGAGAAAAAGATGAAATGATGAGGAGGAGGGAGACACACGGAGGGGAAGGTGCCCTTTGATTATTATCAGTGCTGTCGGCATTTGCATATGCATTCTTCTGCTAGCTAAAATGCAAATGCAGCTCATTGCAAATCCAACTACGAGCTTAGTCGGCACACTGTATGCATGCACGTGAGTGGGTGTGTGTGGATTCTCCTTGACCCCATGTTATCTGTCATCATCCCTTGTTTCTTCCCAGCAGAGGGGTGGAGATGGAGGAAGTACCCCCGACTGCTTCAGTCTGACACCTGTCTGTGTAATTGATGGAGGGAGGGATGAATTGACGGATGCATTGATAGATTGATGGACTGTCACATAAGAAGGAGGGACACTATTACCACTTGGGTTGTGGCCCTTTAATTAAAACCAAATGTTGGAGATAAGAAAGCCTTTTCCTTTCCTGCTGTATGAATGAACTACTTTCTGTTTGCTGAATGTATCTCAGATTTGTTGGAAAAACTAGTATTTTAGACTCCCTTCATATTCAAAATCGCAAAAGCTCTCAGTTGAGGCTGCTGTTTTATGCTTTACTAAATTCAAACATTCCCCAGAGTGCCGGATTGGGGAATGTGTGTGCACTAGTGAGCGTGTTTTCCTACCCAAAGCCAACAGCGCTAACATTAGCATGTGAAAGGAGCTCAACAACAATACCCCCTCTCCCTATCAGACACACATCAACCCAGCCACCAGCAGCGGCACCCCCGCTTCCATCACCCCACTGCGGATCAGAATGAAGAGTTGGAGACGAGAAAGAAGGGATAATGAGAGCGGGACAGAGAGAGAAAGAGTGGAGCTTGCTCGGATGCCAGACAGCTACAGACAGCTTGGTGGGGCTGGCAGAGCTGCTCTACATGAAGACCAACCTGGGAGACGGAGACAATAGAACAAGCACACACACACACACAGATGTGAGCTTTGATTGTAATGGTGGAATGCAACCCCCCCACCTGAGATTAGCTCACTTCAGACAATCACTTTTGCCACTCCGGTGTCTTTGCTTGCATTACCACCTGCCGTACACACACACGAAAACAGATACACACGCTCTTCCTTCTCCATTTGCCTCTACACACTCCTCTCTAGGCATTCCTGGGAAGTCCTCCAAGCTGTGAGAATATTGGAGGAAAGACTTAGTTGGGCAGAAAACCAGAGATACAGTACGCACACATCTATTCATTCACACTCACACAAACATTAAACCAGCAATACAACATGTTCTGAGCCCAGAAATGCGATGCAATAATTAGAGGGAGCAAATGCGGTGATTACGCACTCTTTCTATCATCTGCAAACTCTTCCTTTCTGTCATCTCTGTCAGTGCGGTTGTCTTCCCCCTCTGCCTCTATGCTTTCTTTACTTCTGCCCAAAAAGCTTTCTGCTGTTGACGAGACACTGCAGGTGCGCTGGAGAGAAACACAACCGTGAAATCTCTCTGGACAGAGTGAGCACGGGAGCACTCGCATGCAAACGCAGTTGCAAGCAGAGACATTCCAGTCCTCCCAGACAGAAAGAGGAGAGACAGTGAAACAAAAGGCAGAAGGCTCCTCTTTCATGCCGCCTCTCGAGCTGTTCAAATTTCAAATTCTCTCTGTTGTCTCTGCTCAGCTCAGCTCGTCTCTCCTCCCTCATTTCCGATCATTCTAGACGGTTTGCAGCTGTCAAACTTTTGACGTCTTCATCTACCTCGGTCATGACCCTCCACTAAACACTCTCTATGCGTGTGTATGCAAGTGGCTGTCAGTCAGACTTTTTTGACGTCTTCATCAGGCTCAGTCATGACCTCGGTCTTAACCGGGGCTTTAGAAAAGCGGGGGTGTTCCCTCTCGCTTGTGTTTTCTCTACTCGTCCCCTTTGCACCCAGTGACGACCCCCCACCCCCCCCCCAGTGGGGGAGGAGCAGTTCTGTATTGATGCCTTCTGCTGTCAGCGGCCTTCTCTCAACCCCCCTCTCACCCCATTCAACACATAATCCCTTCTTCCTCTGCAGAGCTTCTCCTCTCATCCTCTCCATCCTCATTATCCTGCATCACCACTGAAACTAAACTTTTCCCATGTTATTGCTTTGTTAAGTCTATTTGTTGATATATGTGCTTTTCTGGAATGTTTCAGGGTATCTGGGATGAATTACAGGCATTTCTGTGATATACGGATCTCCTTTTTTTTTAGATGGGAATCTTGTTGCGATTCTCAGAAATGTCTCTAAAACGCAGCTACGGCCAGAAGAAGATTATCTCAGCTTAATGTAAAGAATAGAAACAGGTGGAAACACCCATCTTGCTTCCATTCAGAGGTAATAGAATCTGCCTACCAGCGTGTTACACTCTTCCATCCTGGAGGCCCCTGAACAGGCTCTGGTTGTACTTGTCATACAAGAATGGCATTTTTACAGAGGCTGTCTCATATTACCGCAACAAAAATGGGTGTAGAATTTGTTGTTCTTTATTTCTGCTGCATAACATTGAGCGGACATGTGGCTGATGTTTTTAGAAATGTTCAATAACAGAATTGGCACCAATTTGAATTGATGCTGTGGATTATTTATTTTATTGTTTAGATGAGGCTTAAGTAGATATGTCAGTCTCTTGGATCTCGGTCTGGTATGGTGATGAAGATTGGGAATCTTATGTGATTTTGGGATTCATCCAAGTGAGTCTTCTCCGGAGTATAATGTGGTTTATTTTTTGCCATTTAATTCATTAATCTTTCTGCCTGAAGAGAGATACATAAGCCAAGATCGGTTGATATCTCAGATCCCTTTTATCTTGTATGGCTATAGTCTCAGAAAAGTCAAACAGATGTTGATTCGGACTGTCTGCTGCTTGGGAAAAACTGTTACCCAACATCTGAATGGAGAAAAATAAATGACAGAATTGTAAACTGCAAACATCCCAATTAGTAATTAGTTGCAGCTCTCCTGGATTTTATCACAGCTTGAAGTCTGTGAGGCAAAAGGCGAGAGTGAAAAACCTTCTCGTCAATCAGGCTCCAGTTTTCTAGCAGTGAGAAGCTGACAGATCCGTTTTACAGGATGACGCCGAGTCATGGACTCAAATTTCCACCATAAATATTCTGCTCTGATTGAGATCCAGACTGTTTGCTGGCCATGTCAGAGCTTTGCTTTATGGAAAGATGTCTCCACCTTTAATCCTACGTTGGATTGATGGAATGAGAGAAGTGTCCAAAATTTCACAGAACATCTGTATGTTTACTGTAGAGGAAATGACAGCCATCTCCCTCTGCTCCTTTGCTTGACATCAATCCAAAATCATCAATAACTGTTTTTCTCCAAGCAGTCATCTTGATATATTTCATTGAGCCTGTGCCAAACTAAAGTTCAAGATCTCATCCCCTTACAGAGCCGTGATTAATCTGTGATCAGAACTTTCATCCCATTGTCTGCACTTCATGACTGTCTATGTGGTACACTGTAAATGTAGTCTATAGATTTGGATTTTTGTATCGTATGTAAGTTGTGGATTTGAGCTAATGCCTTATAGTTTGATCACAAATACTGCTTGCTGCCACTGGTTAATGTTATTTATTTCTGCTGTGTATTTTTCTTATTTTCCACGCATTTAGCTTCAAGTTTCTTGGTTCACTTCTGTGTTTTTTTCCTGCTTCCAAAATTTCAATTTTATGTGTTGTCTGCTTACGCCAGTTTTTCACAAAACTGATTTAAAACCAGCACGGCTTTTACCTTTTTGAAGGCTTCTTATAATCCCTCTCTTGTTGGGGTCATGTTGCTGTCAATCAGCCCGCTGATGTCTTTCTACTGACTAGTTTGCATATTCATGCATGTTCAGGATGTTTATAGTAGAAAAGCAAATTAAAAGGTAATTTTATTATTTCATTCACATGTCTGAGAGATTTGCTAACATATATTTTTTCATTTTATTTGAAAAAAAATCACCATCACTCCAAATTTTATATAATTTTAAAGTAAATGTATCTTTTACACCAAATAGTTTTGTGTTATATCTGTGATTGTATACACTCCCCAAGAGTTACAGTTCTATTATTTTTTTCAGTGGTTGTAATTTGCTACTTAAAGTTCACCAATAAACAAACTACTTCTAATTTCTGAAGCCACAGTGTAAAATAATAAACAAGCTGCGGTTTTAAGGAGAGGTTATGTGGAATTTTCTTGGTCAGCTGCAGGGAAACATTATTATTTCCATAACACTAAGATGCTAATTAAATAGAAGTTATATTTAATTGTATTTATTACTCAAAGTGAACACTGCTTGTAATCAGAGAAACCCAGAAGAAACCCTTTGACTTTAGAGCCAGGAAAAGAGAAATATCAGCATTATCTATTTATTACATCGCCTCCTTTATTCTTTCAATTTGAACTAAAAATAGGTGAATCTTTCCATCTTTCCCTCTTTCTCTCTGTATGATCTGAAATTCTGCTAAGCAGCATCCTGTATTCATCCAGACTTTGATGGATTTCCACAGAGGCAGCTGCTCCCAGCCAATAAGCTAACGGGCAGGAAGAGCATCAGTATGAAAGCAGAGAAACAGATAGATAGATAGATGGCACTTCACATCTGCTGAAAGTTCAATAGAGTCAAGAGGATCTCCTAAATCTAGCGGAGGAGGAACATCTTTCAGACCTCAGGGACCACCCTGCGAACCTCCTCCTCTTTATGAAGGAACAAATGGGGCAGTACCGGTGATGGTTTCAGAGAACATTTGTCACACAAAGAATTTTGGCCCAGTTTTTCACATTGGACAGCAAAGAAAAGTCAAGTTTTCTCTCTTTATCTCCTACTGGCACCGAACAGCATCCCACTCTTTATGTCCATCTCTCTGTCTCTTTCCCTCGCTCAGCATCTCCTCTGTTCTCCTTAAATTATGGTTCTGTTTGTTATACAATTAGCCTGCTGGGACGGGCTTCATAAATTAAAATGAGGGTGTAGATCAGCAAGTTGTTCTCCCTCGTCTCTCTATTGGTTCCTGTCCATCTGCCTATGTGTGTGTGTGAACATATTGTGTTTCTGTTGCTTATGGGACTGAATAGTTATGTCGTTAAAGCGTCTCCAACGTGTCTGTTGTCCCACACATACCCCTCTTTGTCCCACATTAAGAAGAGCTTCCCAACCACAACCTTCTCTTTTAAATACTCCACGTCATCCACGCCACACATGTATGATGGCGAGATGTGTGAACAGCTTGTATGTTTGTTATCATTAAATTCAGACCAAATTTTTAAGTGATGGAAAGCTGTTTTTGACCAGATGGTTGGGGTTATGTAAGCACATTTCACACAGAGACTTAAAGCTTCTACTTTGCATCATATAAGACATAAAAAGTGTTTATAGCCAGCAGATTAACCAGTGATCCAAACTACAAACATCCAACATCAGTCCCAAAAGTTAAAAAAAGAAAAAAAATACTATAAAAACTTCCAACTCTAAAGTTAATTATGAAGTTTGAGAACATTTTGTTGAGTATCTCCTAAAATATGACGAAGTTCACAGCCTCTATGTGCTCTTCTTCCCTCATCACTATAAGAAGTTGCCAAGCAATCAGAGAAAACTATAATATAATGATCAGTTTGCTCAAGAGATGTTAGTAAACGGATTTTGTTGCCTTCAAACATAACCATATTGGCTGCTTTCCATCTTTGTGATATGCTTAATTGACTTTTTCCTGCAGCCTCTAGAGAGTTCTGTCAGTTTTCTGTTTTAACAGTTGGCAATAAAAGTGAATAAGCTTAATTCACTAATATTAAACTATACGCTCATAAGAGTCATTAAAAAGCTAAATGGTGATTTCTGATAAATGTTTCAAGGCTCTAAGAAAAGTATGTTAAATATTAGGGTCATTATAGGCTAAACAGCAATGAGGAAAAGAAAGCGTACAGACGTTTCAATTAAAATAATATTTCTGTAACACTTTTAGAGCAAACAAGCTACAAGATTACTATAATTTTTATCAGAAAATTTGCGATTTCAGATCGTTTAAAATGTTTTTCTTGGGATTTTTTGTGATTAATTTTAATTTTAAGGAAATGCTGCTTTGTTTTTCATTTTTAAATGATTTAATTCTATTTATTAATTTATTTATTCTTATAAAATATTAACATTTATCTTGATAACTATTCTAATCAATATCTGCTTTAATGTGAATTCTTTATTTACAGAACCTCTGAATCATATTCGTGCAGAGAAAGAAGAAACACTCATGGTTGCTATGAAGAGGACTTGCAGAACTGCCATTACCAGCTGGCACTTTGTCTCAGTCCCTTTAACACACAGCATCTAAATGTGATCCTTAAAACACACCAGAAGTGTTCAATAATCAAGCAGGTGTGAAGCACAACACTATTCCATTATCTGAGAGGTGCCTGTCAGGTTGAAATATAATGACTGATATTAATAGTAAAATGGGCTTTTAAATACACACAAAGGCAGCTAATTTAAGGAACCTACTGCGAATGACTCAACACCACAAAAACAAACTAAATGTTGAGTAACGGCAACAGCAGACATCACCTACCTTTACATGTGCCGCCCTTGTCTTCATATCCTGGGTTACAAAGACATCCACCAATAGGAACCAACCACTCTCCGTCAGCACCGCAGTACATTTTAGGCTCTTCTTTTTCCTCCGATTGGTTGACACAGGACCCCCTGACCTCCACTAGGGAAGAGGTGTCAGCCCCGGTGATGGTGTCAGGAAAAGTTGCCAAGTTCCGAATGGTGAGGGGGCAGGTTTTATAGAAAACTCGGACAGAAACCAAAGCAATGCAGGCGCCGACATCCTGAAAAGCCAGGTAGAAGCCTTTCCGTGTGGTGACTTTTACATCTCGCACCTCCGTGTTCAGTTTCATGATGCGGTCTCCGACATCCACCTGCATGGGAGGAAAATGAAGCTGCTTCTTTTGGAACATGCAATAAAATGTGTCAGGCCTTATTAGTCCGATTCGCTTGTTCAACCTGAACTGTACCATTACTGATCTTCCCATTTTCAGCACTTGGCTCCCGTTCAAACGAACTTTTATCGATTTCAAAGGTGAAAGAAGCTTTATTGCTTGCTACTCTTAAATCAGAATGCATTTTAGGAAGAGCTGAGCAAAAGCACCCAGCCAGCATTCCTGGGACAGCAAACAGACATCCAAGATAAAAGTGCTTGTAAACCAAGTCAGAAAATTACAGCTGAGTGCTGGAGGATTTTAGTTTCCACGTCGTAGCAAATTAAAGCGAGTGGAGGAAGGAGGACAAAGAACTCGAAGCCGGACTAAGTTGTTTGGTCATACCTGGGTGAAGCTCTCATCTGCCGCCACTGTGTCCACCTTAATGAAGCTGCTCTCTTTGATGTAGCTCTCTCGGTCTTCGTTTGACTCATGGTAGTACAGATTGAACGTCTCCTACAAGACAAAAGTAACAATTAAAAAAAAAGAGAGACCCAGACATCTATTTATCATTAGCAGCATTCATCTTTCTCTTAATAAGATAATGACTCAAAGTGAGGTTTGCGCTTCAGTAATCAGCAGAAGTTAAAATAGATCCATTAGCAGCATCTGCACATTAACAAATCGCTACAAAAGATAACATGAAAGAAGTTTGAACTCTCAGAAATTTTTGCTGCTCTCTAGGTTTGTTATGGCCAGATCTTGTGGTGATCAGTACGCTCTGTGAGGAACAGACAAACAGGTTTTTATGTACCTTGCAGGTGCCGGTGACCCCTGGCAGGCTGTTGCAGTCTCTCAGAGTAAACTTGACTTCAATGTAGACCCGCTGAGCACCAGATCGAGGAATCCAGTCTGTCCTCAACCAGTTGTTTTGATTAGGTTCTAAGACATTACACACCTGGTACGTCCTGATGGGGATGTTCTTCTCATCCATGATGCTCACCTCCTCCCACTTCAAGAAACAAGTTTAATTACAGCAAAAATGAGGCAACAGTCTGATAGTATTTTATCAAAATAACATGATCAAGAAATAAAGTGATAATTTATCAGTTAGATAAACTTAATGGTAAAGTGAATAAGAAGCAACTCTGAGGCCAGCTTTAGGAAAGCTGGGATATTATAGAATAACTGGTAAGACAGGAGCCAGGAACATGAAGCGCCATCCTATGCCAGCTCAGATTGGAAGCAACTCAAGAGTCACATTTTAATTGGCAAAATTGAATTACTACTATCCCCACTTACATGCATCAAGTCTTTAAAAAAGGAGAGACCCACCAAGTGAGACCCCCCCATCCCCTCCATTTTTACAGATTTACTTTTCCCTTCCTCATTTGCATCCTCTGAATGCCTATCAGAGCTGCTAGCTAATAACAGCAGGTCATTGAGGCTTCCAATTATATAAAAAAATCTCAACATTTTAAGAGTCAATTAATACACAGCAATCTTGATGGCCTTTTCGTTTAAAAGGCAAAGTTGACGCATACATTTTAGATTAAATGCAAATGAAATTCTCACAAGCATAATAATGCTCTGCTGAAGAAAAACCTGTAATTTTAGAAATCTAACTAAAAGAGAAGTGTTCAGACACCCTTTGTTGTCTAGACAGTGAAAGCAAAGTTGCAATATTGGTTCTTATACACCGTAATCATACAATATGAACAGCAGGGAGAGGATCATCAGAGTGTGTTTGGTGAGGAAAACTCTTTCTGTCCATTCAAGAGTCTTTTTTGTCATCATTAAAGCAGAAAAACAGGATCAAAAGCATGTCAGATGCTGGCTTCCTCTTAACTCAGTGCTGTCATCTGAAGCCTCACAGGCTAACATTCACTCCTGCATCAACATTCTGCAGTGGACAGCGGTCTTGATTTGTTGTGAGTGCAAGGTTTCTGAAGGCGCATTTCCATACAAGTGAAGCAAGCGCAACCTTCACTGCGCCATCCATCTCAATAGGGCCGATCATTTGCCTTGTACGGTGACCCTTCAAATGATCGCCGTGCCTACCAACTCCAAATTGGCTTTTTATTGCCACTGAATAATAATCTGCTCTCTCCCTACTCGTGAGGGCTGTATACACATTAAATGCACCGTGTCCAGAAAGAGAAAAAGACAGGGAGAGCCGGAGAATGATAAAACGAGTGTGTGTGTGTGTGTGTGTGTGTGTTAGGAGAAGAAGGGGGGTGCCATTATGTGAGTATTTTTTTGAGTCAGATCAATATGTAATCAGTGTCCTGTATTTAATTTTTTTTTTGTTTCCATGGTGGCTGAATGTTGAAAAACATGCAGAATTTTTGTCATACAAGACAATAAAGTTTTATGAAGGCACGTTGACTGATACACATCATCAGCACTTTATTGTCCTGGAATACTTGGCCTGCAGTCAACCTCAAAAATACACCATCTGTCTGGTCTTTAACTTGATTTTCTCTACTGTACCAGTATCTTCATGCATCATTAATCTTTCTATGATGTTGCAGTGTTTTTACAGACTATGTATAGATTCAGTGTAAAAGTATGATGTGAAGTATGATGCCTCCTTTGGAGCTTTTGTAGACAGACAAAAATCACAGCTTCCAGGGGGTGGAAGAAGCCTTTCCACTTGCCCTTGTGGTAAAGAACTGGAGTTTTATATGTATCTATGTGTGTGTGTGTGTGTGTGTGTGTGTGTGTGTGTGTGTGTAGCTAAGGGATGAAGAAGATGGGAGGGGGAGCAGTAATCAAAAGCTCAGTGCGCGCAGACCAAGACCCCGTCAATCAAGCAACATTTGAGAGAATGAGAGGATGGTAACTGAAAAAAAGTCAAGTTCACCAAATAACTCTTAAAAACAACAAAGTGGGCAGAGAAACAGAAGAATCACAGAGGATGTGTAGATGCTGATTGCAACAAAACAAAAAAGTACAAAAAGCTGGGAAGACGACAGGTCCAGGATTCATCCTGGCAACTGTTTAGTAGTAAAAAGCCCTAAAAAATTACACCCACCATCAAGCTGGTTTGTGCTTTTGCGTGTGCCAAACTCAACGCCAGCAATCTCATATTAGCACTTAGGCTTGGTGAACAACAGCACATTGCAAAATCTGTGGGAAGATTATTTACAGCTTCCAGACCAAGTGTGCACAAGTAGACTATGCATGTGTGAGCATGTGCATGCATGCGGAAGGCAAAGAGAGTGTGTCTTCAAAAGAAAGAGCACATTGTAAACAGTATCTGTAAAAAAATAAATGAATAAATTAAATGAATGTTCCCACTTACCCCTCCTTCTGAAGGACTAGCTGCCCATTTCAGCTCTCCTGGAACTGTCCTGGTATCCAGTAGGGTCACTAAAATTGCACATATACACACACACACGAAAGTGTTAATAGCTAACAGTCTACGTGCTGCAAAAATGATCAAGTAATAGCAATTAAGTTCTTCCTCTTCTACAAGTAGACCTCAGTATCAGTGGTTAAAACCAAAACAACACTACATTTTACAATAATTAACTTAGAGTTATCAGCATTTATCATTTTTTTCTTCTTTCATGTAAAAACGCCCTGAAAGAAAGAATTTCCAGGTCTGAAACTAAAAGTTTGTATACTGAATCTATTTCAACAATAAATGGCACAGTGAGCGTTTTCATGCAGAACACTGTAAACGCAGACCTGCAAGGATAAAGCAAGCAACTGAACTCATTCAAGGCAAAATTCTGATAGAAACCAATACTGGAAAATGTTTTCCAAATCCTCCTTGTTTTCTTAGAAAAGATGGCAAAACATTGTTGCCCAATCCGCGCACTACGCCGTGCGTCCGGAGCGCACCGTCAGCGTTAAGACCTGAACACACGGACATACAATCCCATCGTCACTTACCTTCATTGGGTGGATAAATCCTCGTCCTTGAGCTTGAAACTAAGGTTATTATCCAGATGTGGGTGAGAAATGTTCGCCATAAATGTGCAGCCATGTTTGCAGCGCGGAACCGTTTGAGTTCCCGGTCGGATCTGCGCGCTGGCTGAAGCGGCTCCATCCCGGTGGGAAAAGTGTGTGAATGAAAGCGAGTGTGAAAGCGAGTTGGATGCAGCAGCTGATACTGGGGCGGTCTCTTACACTCAGAAGCTTCCCTTAATGGTAAATGACATGAGCTTAATGACATCCAGGAGCCACTGTGGCCCCTATCAGCTTCAGTTCACTATATCTTTATATTTCTTTTTATTGACTAAATATGAGATTTTGGAGTCTTCTTAGATAATTTACTGATGAAACTTAAAAGGTTTATTGTTTTAAGGAAAGTATGAAACAGAGGAAATGAAAACTAAGTCCTAATATAAAGAGAAAGAACGCCATAGCAATTAAAATCTGTTTATCCTACATTATATCCACAGTGACGTCTATGCCAGAGCATGCATTGGTTGTGGAAATAAAAAGTCCACCATGTTTTCACGAGGGGCCCTAAATTGAAATTCACTCATCTGAGTGAATATATGAGATGATGCGACTCATTGTTGCGCGTCAGAAGTGGCATTTAGCAGAGATAACCCAAAGGCACGAGGTCATAAACGTCACAACAACCAGGCTGGAAAAGAAAAAAAACTAGCCTGTCGCATAAATTTCAAAACATTAATGTCACATTTTCCTGATAAAGGGTTGGGTTGACAGAATCAGGAGTCTCTTTGTCCTGAGAGTTACAAAAATACTGAAGAGTGTGACTACAGCGCCACCTGTTGATAGGAGCACTGCTGTTGAATGGGGAGAAGGGAGAAACCAAATGAATGACCAGCTGTGTTTCCCAAGTCAGATGGATATTTTAAAGATAATGACATGAGGAGAAGTTTCAGATAGTCCACCAACATCTGCCATCTGCAGTTGGTAACATTTTAAGTCTCAAATGGGCAAAAGAAAGACAAAATAAGCTGATTCATTTCTTACTTTAAAAAAAAAATAGTTGTAAACCCACAGGCGCAGAGCTGTGGCCTTGTGTAAAAGCATGATGGGACAAACAAAGACCAGCCCCATGACCCGTCCGCCTACACTCTCCTTTCTCAAACATTCTGGGCAGCACTCCTTCTTAAAAGAAGCACAGTTTGAGGAAGGCAATGCATTTATTTGCATTGATCCAGTCTGCTTTTCCACCATCTTTTGTCCGTTTTAATCACAAGAAGTGAAACAGAGACGTGCTCTTCTTTATTGTGTTTAAAATAGAGAACCTCAATGGAGGTTCTGATAACCTGTGATGAAAATCACCAAAATAAAGAACTAAACAAAGTTCGGTTTGTTTTAAGGATAGCGTTTCGTGCCAATACTTGTACATGTGAGTGCATGTGCAAGCGTGCCCGTGCCATGTGTGAGTGTCCGTCTTGGTTGGTCTCCATCTTGCTTTTGTGTCTTCGCAGTTGCTACGTCGAAACCATCTCGGTCCCCTGTTAGGCATTATAATGGACCCAGGAAGAGCATCTGGCACTAAGAGGTGGCAAAAAAACGATCCCCTCACTTCGACCTGCCACTCTTCCCCCATGCACCATAATACCGTTTTCACGTTTCATTCTCCTCCAACGCCTCGATAGACTGCGCAATCACAAAGACCCAATTAGCAAAAAGAGGAACTCGATTTCGCTTGGGGACCGAAGGGCCAATCGCATCAGGCAGTGTCCGGCGAGGGCCTATGGGGCAGCAGCGCAGGTGGGTGGGACATGGCTGTGGGGTGGAGGTGACACGCTGACATGGATCGAGAACACTCCGTTGTTTCTGGTCATTTGTGTCACCGAAGTTTTGATTGATGATCGTCAGGATGTTTTTCCCACTCTCCCCTGAGATTCTAAGCTATCTGGAGGGGGTTTCCACAATGTTCCTCCCCCCTGCTTTGGACCCTTAAGTTTGGCCATCAGCCCTACGCTACACAAACAAACATCTTAGACAGACTTTTTGTTCCATTTTGGGCTCCAGATGGCAGCTGCCCACACATCTGTATTGGACAGCTCTAAATATAGGCCAGAGTGTGTTTTTGCTGCGTAAGGTGAGCCTGCATTCACACACGTTCAGAATCTCCAAACGCGCAATAATGTCGAAAGAGCAGAAAGGACAGGAAAAAACTAAAGTGAAGTACAAAGCAACCAAATGTAAATTTGTGCATGCATGAGAGTGTAAAGAGAAAAGCCCGAGGGACGGTAGGTGTGTGGGCGACTGAGAGAGATGAACAAAAGAAGCAGAGAAGAGAGATGAGGAGCAGCACGTTGCCAGTGAGGATTTGATTGGATGGTTGGGTGGTTGTGGTGTGCGATGGTGTGGCGTGTTGGGGCGTCGAAAAGAAAAAGATCTCCCCTCAAAGGCTCTCTAAGATATTCTTGGAGCAAGAAAGGGTTTCATTTGGCTTGCAGTGTTGCTCTGAGTGCTAACATCACCCTGGGAGCTTAACCCATTTAATATCCACACAACTAGATATTCTCTTGGATATATGACAGATAATAGTCAGAGTCTCAAAATCTGCCCGTGTGAGCATGTGTGGTTGAACTCCTTGGGTCGGCAAAGCGTCATTAGCATGTCAGAGGCGTTTCGTTGGTACTTAGTTCTCTGTTTAACAGCTGCTAGTCTGGAAAATTACTCAGTTCATGTGTGCCTGTGAGTGAATGTGTGCTGATGCACATGATGGTTCGGTGTAAACAAAGGAAGATGCAGACAAAAGGTTGCACCGAAACCAGCAGACCCGCCAAAGCGTTTCTCTGTGTTAGTGTTTCACTTTGATGAGTGGAGAAATCTCCATCACCATCTTGTTTTGGGCTGTATGTGTTCGTGCACTTGGAGTGTGTTTGTGTGCATGTTTGCATAAACATGGTGTCAGAGTGATGAGATGTTCTCTCCATCCATCTGTTCTGCTGGCATTTACATCGTTGGAGCGCCACAATAGAGGGGAGGTAGACACAGAGAGATAAATAGTGCTGTGGAGAGATTCTACGATAATGTTGCTTTTGTCTGTTAGTCACCAAAGTAAAAAAAAAAAAATACTTTGGACTCCGAGACTCTGGGCTGATGTGATGTTATAACACAGCTGAGGGTTTTTATGTACCTGCGAGAGGACCTGTGCGCATGAACCTGCAGTATCTTCTTGTGGATGTGGGTTTTTTCTTCTTTCTTTGAGTGTGTCTTTGTGGATGTATCAGTGTATGTACGAGAGAAATCATTGTTCAGTTCCTTCTTATCTACTGTCTCGGTGGAGAGCCCTTGCTGTTTCACCCCTCAGCGGTATGACCCAGCTGCGATACCAAACGCCCTCGTATCCACTGATAACAGACCACCCTAAAAATATTCTCCTCCAACCACTCGAGTTTCTGTCTATGCCTCTGTTCTCCTCACCTTCTCTGGCTCGTACTATCCTCCTGGGCTTCCCCAGCCATAAGTTTGCTCCGCCAGACTGAAATACCTCTGGGCACTTTGTGATGTCAAAGGTCATCCAATGCCGTATCTTCCCTTCCTTACAGCTATCTTCTTTTCACTCAGGCTGTGGATGTTTCGGCGTTGGTTTGAACAACAAAAGTGTAACTCAGGCTGTTACATCACAAGTTTTCTTCTAATTTGCCACAATAATTCCTCATCCCCCCCGCAACCACTTCAGTCACCCACAGTCTGGACACACAGGGCAGATGGCATGTAGGAGGAAACGGTGAGGACAGAATCTGCTGGGCTCAGATAATTATATAGCAAGTTAACCATCATTCCTGAACAAAGCACAGAAGAGTAAATATATTTTTTTGTGTGGCTCATGGGTTTGACAGTGTTGCACAGTCTTAGATTAATCATAAACTAGCCACCTTCTTTAAACAGAACAACAGCCAGCTGCTTTCTAAGATATATTTTATTATTTCCTTGCTGCCTCTTCCCAGTCTGTTTGTTATGCAGTGCTTTTAGGAATACTCACAATACCTCTTTATTTCGGTTTGAGGACGATTCTTGCTCATTTAAAATGCTTTTATTCCACGTTACTTTGCCACTTTTGACATTTGAGGTTAGAAAGCTGCCGTTTTGTTCCTTTTGTGTTGGTCTATATGTGCATGAGTGTGTTTGTGATTCCTCGCCTTCCTTTTGGCCCACACCCACTCAGGTTACCAGAGAGGGCCTAGTGTGGGTGGACAACTCAATGAAGAGCCCCACTCTCTTTACCCTCACCCTCCCTCCATCCTGCTCCCCACATCTCTTTTTTTTTTTTTGCGCTTCATCCATCAGTGTGAGTTTAAAAAGAAGACGAGGGGGCCCGAGAGGAGAAAGAGTCTAATTCACACCCTGTTTTTTAAGTTAATGATCACCCAAATAAAATAAAAATGGAGAAAATTAATAGAAAGGGTGTATTCTTTGTAAATATTAGAGGTACAGCATGACACAAAGGGAGGAATTTCATGGTAACTAAAATAGATGCATGAATGAAACAAGCCAGTTAACTTTGTTTGTTGATAGCATGATTATAAAAGGTTTTTTTTTATGAAGCAACAGTACACCGTGTGCATAGAGGGGGTTGACTCACAGCGAAGAACTCACCAAGACTTTAGCAATTCCCCCTCAGCTGCACCAACCTTTGCAGGGACTTTTTTTTAGCATGGTGGTGGTTCGACCGCCTGTAGCAGTACTATTCTCGTTTGCCCTCAGCGCTCACTTGCTTTGTTTCCAGTAACGGAAAGCAGATATTCTACAAAGAGCAGTATTTCAGAAACTTGTGTAACAACAGTGTTGAGAGAGGTCAGGTCATGAGAACTCCACTAAGCTGAGCAAATAAAACAAAGCAATTAATGTTCTGAAAAAGAAAGCAATTAAATAATCAGTTTGGAAGATTTGGGCGTAAATAATTTGTTTTAATAGCTTATGGATCTGTTAGGCATTTTCTAACTAATCTGTTAATTGTTTGTTTTATTAACGAGAAATTAGGGATTAATATAGTAATTTATTTTGCAAGTCCAAAGTGATGTTGCAGATATAATTTGATTTTCAGTAAATGAATTAACTAAAAAAGCACTCAGTGTGGAGACCTCTGCTCATTTTTGTCACGGAAGACAAAAATAATTTTTTTTTTCTGCAAGCTATCAAGGTATTTTTCATTGAGTTTTTTAGACATGTGTTAAATATGTCCCTAGCTCGCAATGTTAAATATTCTTCCAAACATTCCTGGATCCAGACGGTGATCCGGATCACCTCCAAAATGGAATAATTTGATCCTTGTCTCATTTAGAGAGTTTCCTGAACATTTCATGAAAATCCGTCCTAAACGTTTTTAGTTATCTTGCTGACACACAGACTCTTAACTCTTCTGAGAACATAACCTCGTTGGTGGAGGTAATGAATAACATAGTCATCTGAGAATCAGAAACAGAATGTCGGCACAACTGTAATGATAAACATTCATATGAAAATGTTTCCATTATTTTCATTAGTAATTGATTAGCTATCCAGATGTCATTTTAAAACATGAAGAAAATGAACCACAAATAATAATGACTGTCTCTTTCAGGTTTTAGACTTCACATACGGTGTGTGTTTGTATGTTTCAAGCCAAAGCAGGGTGATAAGAGGCTGGGTTTTATAGAGGATTAACTGGGATTAGGCTGTCAAACAAGACAATTATCTATTTTATCACACAACCTTCCCCTTTATTAGTAGTCATACTAGGCACACACACACACACACACACACACACACACACACACACATACACACACACACACACTAGTATCCACACAAACGCAAGAAAGATAAAACAGGTAGATTATAGTCAGACATTGGTTACCTTCATGCTTTCATAAATAACTATTTATTTCTTACTGTTGTAAAGATTAATATGAAGATGTTGTCTTTAAAGTGTGTGTGTTGGGGGGAGGGGTATATTTTTTCTCTAGCAATGACATCATCTTTGGTTCATGCCAACATTGCCCTCTATGGATGAATGCAGAAAGTTTTCGTCAGGTACCATCACATGTGGCATGGTTTGTCTGATGGGAGATCTGTGGGCTTAAAGTGGAAGGACAGCAGAGGTTATTTAAAGGAGGAAAAGCTTAATGAGAATGTTTAGGGAAAGTCATTTAGACACATGAGTCAGACTGAGAGATGTCTCATCTGAGGTTGATCAACACTTTCTTGCAGTCATTCCTGAGTTGGCACCCCGTAGCATCCAGGTTAGCTTACACCACGTTAATGGTGCGATTCGTTCACTCATCAGACATTTGTTCAACACTATCAGCGTGAATGTCAACCAGAAATCAGTCGGTGATTTTAGTGGGATATTATTCAAAGATAAACTTTCTATTAAGCTATTAATCTTCAGTACCTGGCTATCCAACTTGATGCAACAACATAGCATATGTAGAGAATTAAATGGGGAAAGCTTTACTGCATACAACAGAGGGTTTAGTAAGGTTGCAGTGCTGATGCAACCTTACAACTACAACTGTTTGTGTCTAGATATGACATGTATTTCTTGATAACTACAGAGTGCAATAAAGCATTTACAGGCTCAACTTACAACTTACATCTTTCTAGGTCAGCCAGGTTGAATGTTGATCTGGCAGCTTCCTACAGACTAAATAGGTCATGGTCACTACAGGGGGGCTGAGATTTGACAAGCACCTCTTGCTCCATCAGATTTTACCACAACTTTCTCCAGAATGCTGATTCTGTAAAACACTTTACTACTGCTGCTTCAGGCTGTCATGTTACTTTATTTAAGTGGACGTTAACAATCTTAAAACATAAAAACACTTCGAGCAAATGAATTGCAGCCCTTTGCAATAAAAACTACATCGAGGTAAAGTTGTATTTGTTTAAAGTTAATGATGCACCTTTACCCGAAATACATGAAAAATATAAAAGTAATGCTGAATGTGTAAAGAGGGGGATTTGCTGTGTGTATAAATAATGTCATAAAATTCTTTTTAACCTCACGAAAAGAAATTTACAGGAAAGTCCAAGTAGATGTGATCTACCAGTTGCATTGCAACAGTTTCATACTGATCGTTTCATAGATAAACACATCTCTTGATATGATGTTGCACAACGTTATTACTGATGTTTAATCTAGAATCAAAGCGCAAAATCTGCATCTTTGGTCGTCATGAAGCCATAGTGGGCTTCCTGTTCTCAATTTAGGAGCCACAAGATCTGAAAACAAAAGGGAAGAAAGAAATATGTAGGCGACATAAGAGTATATATATACATCCAGAAGGTGCATTTTTGCCATTTTCTTTTCTTGTTCTGTCCACGACTATGGCTCCCAGAAGCATCACAGTGGCAACCATTCTCCTCTGCTTCATACTGGGCATGCTATGTCCAGCTCCAGGTGCCTGTAAGTTTATTCATCGCATCGTGTTTGACTGTTTAATCAGAAGATTTTACTTTTCATGTGTGGTTTTATTTAATCAGTAGGTTCCCATATAAACCAAGGTTGTTGCACAAGTTACACCAGGGAGCCGGTGCCGGTGCAGAAAATAAGAGGCTACAAAGAACAGATGATTGAGGAAAATTGTACAATCAAGGCGATCATGTAAGACATCTTTAAGTCATCTAACATTGTTGTCCTTCATCTCAGCTTTTTGTTGCATTTAATTAATTCTTCAGTACTAGAACTCACCATTTTATTTGTTTTTGTAAATTGAATTAATGCTCTGTACCATTGAAACATGACATGTGATGCAGTTTTAAAAGCTCAATAGAATTAGATTTCAGGAGAAACTCTGTCCAACTTTTAAAACATAAAACAACAACAACACTTGCTTCCTAAAAAGTTATACAATGACAATAATGACTTTTTAAAGATTTAAAACGGAATCTGAGACGTTATTTATTGTACCACACAGTTCTGATTTATTTGAGAAATTTTTAGCTTGATGAAAAAAACACAACTAGCTGATTATAACTGTTAGAAAAACCAACGCTGTAATACAAAAAATAAAACATTCTTCATAAACCTGTTTTGCTTTGTACATTTTCGGCATCTGTGTCTCGATATTGCAGTTTCTACACTGTTAAAAAGAACCTGGTGTGTGCGACTGATGAGGACGAGTGGGTGAAGAAAGCTCTGAAGATACTCAGGTATGAGATGCTGATTCACTGTTCCTCTCTAAGTTAAGTTTGGACAGAAACCTTTTATGTTTCTGTACCAGAAGGAGTAAAAACATACAAATGTACCACCGTGTGGACATCACTGATCCAGGGTTCCTTACACGTGTTTTAAGCTGCCTCTCTGACAACAAGAACTGGATGACTTAACATTTTCTATAATTGAATGACTCTAAAACAGAAATAATTTGCTTTGGCCCTGCTCATGCAACTGAAAACAACAATAATAATAAAAAACATAATCTATCCAATCACATAAAGACCCCTGTCCGCAACCTAGGAATTACTTTAGATTCAGAATTCAATTTTGATTCCAACATTTAAAAGGTTGTGCAATCATGTTTTCTGCATATTAGAAATATTGTAAAAATTAAACCTTTTCTCTCCCATTTCGACCAATAAAAACCATCCATGCACTTGTCTCTAGTCAACTCGACTACTATAATACACTTTATTCAGGACAAAGTCAGAATAGTATTAGACGACTGCAGCTTCTCCAGAATTCTGCAGCAAGGCCGTTAAAAGGCTCAAAAAGACAAGAACACATTAAACTTATTTTAGCATCCCTTCATTGGTTAACAGTTCATTTTACAGATTTATTTTAAGATTTTACTTAAATTTTACTTGTTTTTAAAGCCCTAAAGGTCTTGCCCACTCTTATATTTATGAGTTTTTGTCCCCTTATGTTTTTTGTCGCTCTTATGTTCTTCGTCGCTGCTTGCGTTCCTCAGGACTAACCCTGTTGACAGTCTCCCGCTCCAGACTCCTCTTATAGGAGATCAGGCATTTACTGTTGTAGCCCCAAAACTTTAGAATTTATTACCCGAGGAACTTTGGCAAATTCTGTGTCTGTTTTTAAATCTAAACTAAAAACATATTTTTACAAAATTGCATTTTTTTAAACTTACTTTGTTTGTCTCTTTTTTTGTATTGTGTTTGGTTTTTATATTGAGTTTGTTGTATTTTTATGTAAAACACTTTTTAACTTTGTTTTGAAAATTGCTTTATGAATAAAATTAGTATTATTGTTATTAATAATAAAAGACAAATTTTCTTCTAGTTTCAAACTGATGAAGAAGGCAGACAAGAAATCAGGAAACCACTCAGTCAAGAACGGACGTGAAGCTTCCTCCAATACAAAGGAGGCTTTTTTTTAACTACTATTGAAAGTTTTTATGGGTAAAAACAGTTGCCTTTGTGGTTCTGAAAACCGATGTGTGGTATAGAAGAACCAGCTGGAACAGATCTTTGAGAAAAACTGAATCCAGTCATTGTGATCTTTTAAATTTCTTTAAATACTATTTTTTAAGTTTGTTTTTTTTTTTATTTTTGGTTGATTTAGCCATGAAAGCGTATCACCATGAACAACTTATTCCTTCTTCTTTGAATTGTCTTGTACATGAAAAGTGCTACAAAAATAAACTTCTTTTGCTTTATTTCTTCTTAACATTGGAAAATATCAGAATAACCTGTGCTTAAGTCAATTTTATGAGTTTGCTGTTTTATATCAACATAAAAAATGTAAAATCTGTTGCATTAACAAGTTTCTGGGAATGAATATCCTAATCTAAGTTTAAGAACAAATAAGTGTATTTAATTGTACTCATCGTTGTTTATTGAATAAAGCTATAACAGAATGTCTCTGCTACTTCTTAACAAAAACATCTGGGAGGAATTTCTGTGCCATTACTCCTTTTACAAGTCTTATAATATTGTTTGAGAGTAATATAAAATAATTTGACAGTAGATCAGAAACCACCACCATGTTTCTGTATATAAAGAGACATTAACAGACCTTCACTCATCTAACAGGAGATGTCTCCAGTTAGTAGATGATAGAAGCCCCACACCTTGACTTAATGTTGTAAATGACTTCTCCAGATGTTGCACATTTAAAAGGCATAAGATGTGCCTTATAACTACACGGCAGCCAGGACATCTACTGAAGAGTGTCTGTAATCATTTGAAAGAGAATATCTGACCTCTACGTTCTTGAAAACATATGATGCAATAGAACATAAGGTCTTTTTTTCAAAATTTGGATTCAGAGTTTGTACTGTCAGACATGGGGAGTTTGAAAGTGATAAATAAATGCTGCAGTTGCTAAAAGTACCCAGCAGATGGCAGTGTGAAGCTTTGAAACATTGACATGAACTGCAGGAAATGAATGATCCGTATTTATGTATGCATGTCATTTATGAAGGTAAATACAATTATGAGCAAGACTATCAAAAAACAGAAAGATTCTTATGCTTAGTAGAGCACCAGTAGGTAGTTTTAAAATCTAATTAAAAGAGCAAAATAAGGTTCACACTGAACAAGGAATGAGAGGATTAATTAGATTGAGTTTTGTTTTTTAATGACAAACATTTACTAATCACAATAATTGTCTTCTAATGAAAGATTGAGAATTAAAAAGAGAGTCTAGATATAATAAGCTGATTTAAATTAGTACTGGCTTCTCTCATGATGGACGACATAAAGCCAACAGAGGCACATTTCACAGCAAGACAGAAAATAAATAAACAAAACTTTAAAAAGTAAAAACATGCTAATAGAGATTAAAAAAATTGTTTTCAATAATTTACTCAACACAAACAATTTCTGTTGCCACACCACGACCCCGTAGAAGTACACAGGAAGCAGCATAAACAGGAAAGAAATAACCACAATATTGAAGCAGCACACATGACAATCTTGCCTTGATACTGAAGTGTGGTACAGGGACATGCATCATGCAGATGCATGCTCCTACAGGCAGAAAACTTCACTCACAGATTATTATTTAATAATATGAAATTATGTCTGGATGGACATTTGCTGCACTTCAAGCATTTCTATGAGAAAGGTTCATTTACTGACTCCACCTGTATGTTGAGTGTGTCCTATGTGTGTGTTTGTGTGTGTGTGTCCTTCAAAAAGAAAAAAAAAATCAACAGTCTTAACAACATGAATCTGTGTGACAAGAAAGTCAAACGAACAGTAGCTTTCATTTGTTGCTCTGTGCTGACCGTCATGGACACATTTCATATCTTTTACATCTGTTAAGCTTTATTTAACATTAACTTAAAGGAAAAAATAATAGTTTACAAAAAAAGATAAATAAGTATTGCTTGTAATAAATATTAAATATGAACAACTTCAGGACACATTTTCACTGAGTTTAGATGAATTGAAGTCAGTTGCATGCAGGATGACGAGGAGTGAGCTCTATTTGCTGCTTTTAGGAGTAGTGGTTTTCTTTGCTTTACGTTCCTGCCTGTCAAACACATACAAACAAATTATACAATAATTATTTGATATTGTTCATCATTTCCTAAGCAGTAGCTTATAAATATTTGGTATGGAAGCCTGAACCAGACAAATGGGTCTACTCACTCTAGCTCCTTGATCTTCTCAAACACCCAGTCCTGTTTCCAGTGGCTGCAGACTTCCCCCTCTGTGGTCTGAAATCTGAGGAAAATAACATTTACATTAATGTAAATTTTCCCATCTTTATTATACATGAAGGTTTTGAAACACCCCCCCCCCCCCCACCCCCATATTTCATAAATAAGGAAATAATTTTTACATGATGGCCCGAACACAAGGTAAGATCTTCTTCTGGATCCTGTAGCCAATGATGGGGGCACTGATGTTCTTCATGCTGACCTCAGTGCAGCATTTTACAATCTTCATTTCTGTTTATCAGAAGAGAAATAAAAGGATTGTTATCATTGTTAGGGTATTAGCCAACTCAGGCACAAAGAACGCTGTGAATGTATAATAGATGTAGCAGGTCAGCACTTCAAAACACACAAGAATCTGTTAGAAGGCTTACCAGAAGCACATGCTGCAACCACTAAAACCCCAGCCAGGAAGGCCAGACAGGCCAGTCTTCTGATGCACAGCTGCATGGTTGCTCTATGAGATGGTGGCCTGGCTGATGATTTTGACTGTTGGAAATCAATGCTCTCCTTAGAGAAGACTTCTAGTTATATGGCACAAAAAGAGGAAGCTAGTCAAAGCAAACGGATATATCGTATATGCGTCCCTGATACACCCGCATGCTGACTCAGTGGGTTACACCGGAGACACCATGTTCCCTTTTTTTAATGTTTTTTTTTTTTAAATTTCATCATTACTTTCACATGGTCTGAACACAATGTAGCCACTCAATGTAACAACTCTTGTTTAATACCAAATCCTCCCTTCATCCCACCACTCAGTCATACACCACTCCTCACCAAATGAATGCTGGGATAGATTCCAGTTACCCACGACCCTGAATTGGATGAAGCGGTATAGAAAATTGATGCATGGATATATTAAACATGTTTTTCACAGCAGCTATCTTAAAAGATGTGTTTCCCTGACTTTCTTTAATATGCCTTAATCTGAACAAACCAGATTGCTCTGTGAATAAAACGCGTTTCAACAGTATGATGACAACATTTAGGCTGTCCAGTGTTGTCATTCCTCTCACAGGAAATTTCACCAGTTTCATTTGCACCTATTATTTTTTATTCCGTTCCTTCATGGAAACTGGGACTTGCTTAATAATGTGAAACATCGTCATCAGAATGTTTCATAAATTAAATATATGTTATTTTTATATTTATACTGTATTGAATGACAGATCTAAATCTTGCAAACGTCAGCAATAATGTGCAATAATATGCAGGAAATGTGACTCTGGTGTTAACGGCCATCATACCGAAAAAGAAAGAGGAAGGATGAGGATTCTGGAGCTTCCTACTGTAAATTGCAGAATTCTGAGTTTCATCTACCCATATTTGGTCATTTGTTCCTGTGTCCCCTGCAGGTCTACTTCTTGAACAGCCTGCATGAATTAACTGGAAAAATAACTGAATGGGATCTTGGCTTATTGATGACATTTTAAGAACAATAAAACTGGTAAAAACATTCTGCTTTTTATTCTTTTCATTTACATAAAGTCATACTAGCTGAATAAATAACAATCTAGTACTACATGATGGTTTGCATTTCATAAATGAAATCTAATCCACAAGAGTCACAAGCCTCCAAACATTTCAGATGATCAATATCGTCTCATACAATCAAAACATTAATGCATCTCCTGCATCTTGGATCACATTTTCCTGTACATAAACAGAAACTAAGTGCATTCATAGAAGCAAGTCAAACACAGTCTGATGGCATTACATAGTCAGCTATAGTGTGATTTTAACTGATGATTTTTATTACGTTTTGTACAAGTTTGACATCTAGCATTTAACTTTTCAGACCTTAAGACAAAAAGCAAACATGTAACAAAAATGTGATAATTTACAGTGGATGCCGGGTCCCAGCAGATCCAGAAGTAAACCTTCACCGTGGCACAATGAAAGGTGCAGCAAAATGAACCCGTATTTTTAATAAAAGGTAAGATTTAGGTAACAATGCCTTTTTGCAACTTGACTATTCAATATCTGGCACAAACATCTTTACATGGCCCAATAGGAATATTTGTTAAGTCATTCATTTTTTATATCACTTTATCCAATTGTTGTGGGTGGGAGACTATTAACATGCAAGAGGTAAGGTACACCGGTTACCAGTCCATTGCAGGGCCAATACAGAGAGACAAACCCAGTTTGGATGGATGGATGGATAGATGGATAGATGGATAGATGGATAGATGGATAGATGGATAGATGGATAGATGGATAGATGGATAGATGG
>JBAMHX010000009.1:10285116-10305297 GCA_037177515.1 Pseudomugil tenellus | reverse complement strand
TATGTGTGTGTGTGTGTGTGTGTGTGTGTATGTATGTGTGTCTGTATAACTTACATATGAGACTTAATGCAGCCTCTCTAATGAAGTGTAATGACACTTCACTCTATATGAGACAGAATAGTTCTTATTTCACACTGATCATCTTATTAGTCTTGTGACACATCTCTTTTTTTCCTAGTGTCTGATGCACATGCTGATTGACATTTCTTTCCTTCATGGGCTGTCATGATGGTTCACTAGATGGCGTACTTTCCCTGCTATGGCTGTGTGCAGGAGCTTGACAGGCTGAGAGAGTCATCCAGATTAAGCTCAGCAGCACAGAGTGGGATAAATACAACTGCAGCAACCCCTAGGCAATAGTTGACATTATTCTGCTCTTCATGGCAATAATATGTCAGTTTCCCCTGAATAATTTAGACATCCAATTCCAGACAAAACAGAGCTGAACATTTCGGGTTTGACAGAGTGGCTAAAGAGTGTCCTGAAAAGTGTCATGTACGTCTGTGTAAGCAGCGGATGATCTGATTAAGTGATTTCTGCTCCTGGCCATCAGTCACCTGCCTCTCTTTGGCAGTGGCACGTTAGATGAGGCTGTAATTGAGGAACATTATTAAGCGAAGATCAAACAGCATGAGTCCCTTTTAAAGCAACCAAAGCTCATAACTTGTTGCAGCAAGGTCTCCCCCCCTCTTCATCCCCTTTCTATTTGTCTGCTTTGATCATACAGTCCATATCTCACCCTTGTGCTTCTTTTTTATGAGCATTTAAGTGAACATGCACTTGCTTTATGTTTCTTCCTTTACTTCTAGCCCACACTACCTCTTTCATATCTGTCAGACCACATAGAGCCCACCCCTACTACCACCTACTTTCTTCTTGCAGCCCCCTCTGTGGCACCCCACCATTTCTCCTCTGCTGGGTTAAGCAGGGTCATCTCAAAGCTTTAATCCCTATATGTGTGTGTCTGTGTATGTGCATGAGAAAGCCTCATCCCTCCTGCATGGGCAAGATTATTCCAAGTTCCTGACCTCCGGGTGGCGAGAGGGGCCTGTGTTTGGAAACAGTCACTTGTCTTTGTCTCTTGAACCCAGCAGGAGAGCTTGGCTCGGGGCCTTTCTCTCCAGGCTGAGCCCGCGGGCGCACTCGGTCTGCTCTGGGGGCCTCTGATCTTCACCACTACCATCTTAATATGAATATGCCTTGGTTAAGCAGACAGCTGGTTGAGCAGACAAACACACACTGGACACACACTTCACCACACATTCACACCAAACAACAGGATGAGTTTGGCTTGCAAGCATAAACATTGATCCAGAGTCCCCTAACTGTGACTCAATCTGGCCCCAATAGCCATTGAAGTGTATCAGTCTGATCTGATGTTTCCCGATAGGAGAAATTCCTCCTGGGGTACACGTGTGTGAGTGCATGTGTGTAAGAAATATTGATCACTGCGTGACATGGCAGTATAGATCTCAAGCAGCTGTTAAGAGTTTAAATTAGGCCTTTGGCATATCATTAAATCACTCTGATATAGCGGCTAACGGAACACGTATAAAGTCTTTGCTTCTTTACCCTGTTGATAAAACGGTAAATGTATGTTTTTATGTATGGGTTTATGTGTTATATTGATTGTTGCAATCTCACTTTTCTCTCATGCTGCAGATATTCACCTGTAATAAGTTATGTGTCAGACCGGAAATAAGGAATACCCCCCCCCCCCTCCCCTCCCCGCGCCCTTGCAATTACTGTCAGCTTACTCTTACAGTGCATCGTATCTTCTTCTCTCCTGCATTTAAGCAACCTTTCTTATTTCTAAAAGGCAATATAGAGGCATAGCTTCAGTACATGTGTCTGTTTGTTTGTCTGTCAGCAGGATTACACTAAAAATGCCAAATTGAATTTCATGGATCTTGGTGGAGAGATGGAACATGGCCAAAGGAAAAATCCATTATGTTTTGCAGCAGATATGGATCACTGTCTTAAAAAGTGAGAGGCACTCCTTTAGCCTTGGCAAAGGATTCAGCTTCTGAGTGTCCTTCTTTGGTGTTTTTTCTCTGTCAGCAGTATTATATTAAAACTTCTGAAAACTAAACAGTCAGAGTTGGTTTTGAATTGAGTTAACTTTCTTTATAAGTGTAAAGAAAAGGCTTTGGCCTTCACAAGGGATGCACTTCCAGAGCTCCTTTAGTTCTGCTGAGGTATTTCTTGTTGAACATTTTTTCTAAAAGGGTCACTTTAACAAGCTTTTAAATAAAGATTATACTCATCAAAGCTGCTCTTTAACCCGTGAAAATACAAATTTGAACATTGTTAATTATTTTTTAATCTAACATCATAACCTTGATTATGTAGGAAAACTGGAACCAGATGTGCTTCACCGTTTAGCATTATATGTTAGAATCTAACATATAATGCCAAAACGGTGAAGCATATCTGGAATAATTTCAGTCACATCATATATTATAAACTGTTACAGATAATCTAACAGTTAGATTATCTGTAACAGTTTATAGTATATGATGTGACTGAAATTATTCCAGTCAACACTTCTCATTAGATTTTTCTCAGATTTTAAGGAGACACATCCGGCACTTTTTGATATATATCAATCTGCCATTCCCAGAATGACTAAGAGGACAGAGGTTAAGTGCTCCATGATAGATGCTCCACTGTGTACCTGCTTCCTGTGCCAAACAGAAAAGGATTTTTAATGTGTTTTCCTCTTTAAAAGCTCGAGAGCAACTACAAGCATTCATTAAACTAAAAAAAAACACTTTTCCAGACATTTTTCCTGGCTGTATTGCATTTAGAGTTCATGACTGCCCTGAAAAAAGTTCAATACTGTCTTTATGATTTGAAAAATCCAAATACATTTCTATTCTCTAAATGCATACATATGTAGAGAGCTTTAACAAGATAAATCAACCAAGTACTCACAGAATCCCTGTTAAATGAAGAATATATCCCCTGGATGGTTCGGATGAAGTATCTGTACTGATGCAGATTGTTATAATTGAAAAAGCATCAACCTTCCACTTCTTACAACTCAAGTGACTGTAGTAATTCCACTGAAAGCATCCAAGGCCACAACAGAGCTGCTGAAGTCATTATAACTCTCCTTCCATTCATTGTGATCATTCAGCACACACACGTGTGAATTGAGGATCTTACACATGCACACTCCTGCGGATGGCAGAGGTGCCTTGGTTATGAGCTGTGTTACCACAGGTAATGCGATCACTCCCCCAGACAGAATGATGTGTTTACATCAAGAGTGAGACAGGATGGAGGGAAGATGAGGAGCAGCAAAAGTGAAGGGAGGATGAGCATAAAAGTGGTAGAAGGGTTTGAAGTAGTAGCAGACAAGTGGAGGTGAGAAAGGCTGTGTGAGGAACATACAGGAGGAGGGAGGGATAATAAGAGTGAGGGAAAGACAATGGATGATAAACGATGTGAAAGTGAGGAGAAGACAGAGACGAGAAGGGAGTCTCCCTGTCAATCAGATTATGAACCAATCATTTGACACAGAATTGCTTTGACCTGAAACCTGGTGGATCGCGTTCGCTCCTACACTGACATCCACATCCATGGATGCACTCAGAGTCAATTCCACACAGCTGCATGGAGATAAATGTGTCTCACTCGCATCCAGTCTGGTGTTAAGTGCATGTATTAGGGTGTATCAGCATTCATGTATGTGCTCGGTTCGTGTGTGTGTCTGGGTGTAAGTAAGTGAATGAGTAATGAGCAAGTGATGGATGGATGATAATGTGCATTTGCCCTCTCTCACGAGGGCCCGAAGCGCTTAGAAGTCTAGCCTGGCTCACACATACGCGCACAAAATTGCGTCAGATGCCAAAGCTTTCTTACCTATTCACTGTAGCTATACCTTGTAGAACTCGCAGAACCTCATTGCTTTGTACCTTTACCTCATGGCATTTTTTTTGTACTTCTTTTTCCCTTTTTATCCTGAGCCTCTTTTGCCTTCTGCAACTGTCTGTTTCACCCTTGCTGTCTGCTTCTTTGTAATGGAGCTAATTTGTTTAGCTCACAAAGAGTGTCTGTCCATTAGTGCAGGCGTGTTTGTGCTGAGGGAGATGGTGACAAATAACACCAACATGTGCATGTGCTCTGTGTAGAACACTCTGCATGATTGTGTGAAGAACCAGTAAAAGAACATGCAATTTGTTCTAAAGTAACTACTTGTCAGTAAGAAATAATCTGCTTTTTGAATTTGATGAAGAAATGATACCAAAAGAGTAGCTGGAGCGGTCACTGAATGTTTCAGAAAACATTAGAAAGAAAAATGTTTACATGATACACTCTCCACAGCTTTATATAACTTTATTGAAGAGATTCAGCATAGCAGAAAATCTGACAGTGCAATGATAGTCTGCAGACCTGCAGCTTAAAGCCATTTAATGAACAGATTTTGTATTGCTTACTTCTTACTAGTGACATTTCTGTTAATCTGAGTCTCTGCTCCACTTTTTACATATATCATTTATATAACTTTATATACTTTAATCTCTACCTTAACTTTAGTTTTGTTCCATGAAAAACGCCTTAAACCCTCGTCTGCTAACTGAAATCTAAATGATGCAACTTGTTCCTGGTTGCTTATCACCTGCACTGGCATGATATCAACAGATATCAGTCATGAAGCAGAGAAACATCAACTTAATCTTATGTGATTTGGTTTAAATGAAAGAGAAATTAATCAAAAATGGTAAAATTACTATGTCAGAATGATTTTCTATGCATTGTTCCTAATGTATCTTAGATTCATTGGTACATGACCTTTTTTAGTCTTCGTGACAAAGCCGTATTTCTACATCTTGCAGCTGTTCGTTTAGATACAAATATAGAATGAGAAAAACTGGCTGTGGCAGAGCAGCTAAACCTTGGACTGCACATTTCCCATCGCCATCGCTTTACTCTATTTCCCTTCCCCTTCTAGTTCTCTAATTTTCTACCTTAACTTTTCTCACCCACATGTGGTCCAGGTTGGATTTAAAAAGTAAACAATTTGAATCAAATGTACATAATTTGCTCTACATGTTTCAAAACACATAAACAGTTCAAATATGTAGAATTACAGCTTGCACATTTCACGACTTATGGGTCATGACTCCAATAATGTGAATACTGCCTGGACAAAAATAGGTTTCCAGATTATTTGAGGGTCCTTCAAAGTGTTCTTTAGACCTTACTAAAAAAATATACTGATATTGCATCTAAATATGAGAAACAAGAGTACTTTTGGGTACTGTGGTACTAACAACTAATCGCATACAGATTTTGTTCCCATTTTTTAAAAATTGCATATAAAAACACATTTTTTAAAAAAAGTCATACACAGCGCAGTTATGAAACTCGAAAATAAAATAGTCATTTTGAGCCAGAAGTTATTCCCAAATAACTATGAGTCAAAAGTTTTGCATATATCAGCTTGCTGTGCGTTGTGCCCTGCACTTGGTAGAAAAACTATCTACAGGAGAGACACAGTGATGTCATTGCTGAATACAAAGAAAATCCAGCAAAAACCTGATACATTATGTAAGAGATGTAGTGGATTTTTCAGCTGATCCATTTATTGCACACTGTAGTCTCACCAGAAATAGTCTGCATGTAAAGGTGGCTGTCAAGAGTCATTCTGACAAAAGGGAAACAAGAAGGCTGAGATATGTCAAATAAAACCAGAGTTGGACTGGAAAGCAGTGACACCAGGCATTATGGAAGCATGCATCTTCCACAAATCCCAGAAAACCAGTGTAGAAGAGAGTACAGCGACAGGAAGTCATTACCCAAGGAAAAAGCTTTGCGATGTCTGTCAGGAAGCTTGGGGAACAATTCCTGAAGAGTACATTACAATTATAGGAACATACAAAAACACTCCAGGCTACATCTAATGCCCCCCCACCCAGTGTATTAGATGTGACTCACACTGGCTTTTCTGTTACATATTTTTTGCATCAGTGCCTGATGTGTATAGAGGGCACAGTGACTCCTTCATTGCAGAACTATGCTTTGTAATCTGTGTGGTTTGGTTTTGCTACTACTGCGTACGCAAGGTGTTCCCTGAAAAAAGTATGTCATGAGCTGTTTATACAATTTTTCTCTGTCAGAGTTTCTCCCTTTCACTAATAATTTGATATATCCCAGGAAATACAAATGAACCAAATATTAAAGGTCCTATATTATGCAAATTAGACTTTTATGAGCTTTTAACCTTGTATTAGTGTTAATTGTACCTTAAGACAATTCCGGAAGTAGTTTTACTTTTTTATCCATGCTTTTTATAGCTTTATCACTTTGTAAAGAAGGGTGCAGCTTAGGCAGAGCAAACAGCTGACCCTACCACTCTGACGAAGGACAGCGGAGACTCCCCCGTCCCAACCTGAAAAGTTTAGTCCACCGTCTATCATACATACGTATGTAAATACATCATTTAAGCATATAGTTTATTATTACTAACGGCTACACAGACCTGCACAAATAGCTATAGAGATTAGAGTGTTGCAGATCCTGGTTGTACCAGGATAAAGTTCAGATGCAAACTGGAAACTGGCCTACTGAAAGATAGAAAATACACAGAATTTACCATCAGCTGTTTGGAATCATTCATATGTGTAAGAATGTGGGAGAAGATATATATTCTTCTTGATCTCAGACATTTTATCACTATTAAGACGACAATCATGCAAGAAATGAGTGAGAAATGACTTCTGAGTTGGAAGTCTCTCCCACTTCTCTTTGCCAACATGCTGTCACTTTTTGGGCCCACTCCAACCCACCATGATGACTACATCCTTCTTTTAATCCATCAATTTCTTTCTCCTCTAACGCCTTTAATATGATGAGAGACTAACTGAAAAAAACAGAAATGTCTCCACTTTTTACCATATGTTTCTTTTACAATCAAGATAATTTTGTGGAGGACGAAAAAGGGTTGATTATTTCCCATTTTTTAAAAATGTATACAAAAGAATAATTTGTTAAAAGCCCATATCTAGCTTTTTTCAAATATTTGTTCACTTCTCTCTGGTGAATCTGCATGTTTTCTCATCACTGGCTAATAGGTCAGCTCCAGCGGGAATGTGATACAGGAAGGCTAGGTCAGTTTTCATTGATTGTTAAATCATTTTGCTGTTTGAGAAAGACGCAACATAAGACTCTGAATGCTCTTCCCCAGCAGTCTTACAGTAAACATCTCTTCTCTCAGCTGAGCTATATGCCAGACAATATTCACTTTGCTTGCGAGTCAGCATTTACTACATTTATGTGTGCCCTGGTGTGTGTGTGTGTGTTTGCATAAGTGTATATAGTTATATATATAAAAATCATATATATATATCCACAACAATATAGCCACCAGTGAAACATAGGCTGCTTAGAGTCCAGATAAGAAGACACTTGGAACAGAGTGAATATTCTCTATTCTCCCCCATTCTTTTGATTTGTCTGTACGTCTGTTTGTTTGCCTCTCTGTCTGCATTGCTGGGATCCGCCTCAAGGAGAGCCTCCTTCTTTATCCTTCCCTCCTGTTTTGTGGGCAAAGCTGGCGGACACCAGCAGATCCCCCCCCCCAATGAATGTCTGCTTTTATCTCTTTCTCCCACCCTTTATCCCACAGACTCTTCCTCTCTCTATCTATTTGTGTGAAAGGCTGTCTGGACTGAGTTTAGGGGGTATTTTTGGTTTCCAAAAAAGGCCTGATTTTCAGATACGTCGCCAACCAAGGCTTACACATTTACATTTAGTAAGTGAAAACTATTCCTCTGTGTGTCAGTGTAAATACTGAAACTAAGGTACAGGTCACTTGTGTAAATATGGAAACACATATCTTAGTTTGGAGCGATTGGATGTGTTTTTGCAGATGAGGGACCTATAAGGCGCAACAGGATGGGGGATGTCGAAGGAGTTCTCGACCCGCGTATGCAATCGAGACATGGAGACAGACGGGGGCAGGGAGAGCTTTGTGCACCAGCCCTTTCCCACACTCCCTTTCACCTTTTGTTGTGAAGCAGGACTAGAGTTCTGTGACATGACGAATTGCTCTGCCTACTTAACTGTGTCCATGTTTGGAAAGTAAAAGTTGTTTGAAGCTGACGGATGTAGAAGCGATAATGCATGTTTGTGTGCACAGTCATGCTTTCAACCTGAAAATGCGTCTGCTTCCCGTCCCCCGTGTGCGGCAATGCTCTGCCAGTTTGTCATCAGCTTGGAGCAGGAAACTCATGATCTCAATGCTTCAAGCTCTTAATGTGCAGATTCCGCAGTGGATGAGCTAGACTCTGCCACACACACACTAACTCAAGCTCATATGCACACCCATGCTTGTGCCTAAATGCCAGCACCAAGCTGTTGCCCATAAAGCGTTCAGTCTGTCACAATAGAGACATTACCACATGAGTGAGTGGCTTTGAATGGGGCTAAGGGTGTGTGTATATAGAGTATGGTGGCTGAGGGGGAGTTCCTGGCAAGGCAGACGACCCTGTCATCACCTCTGCCCCATGTCAAACAAGTGATCGCTGCCAGTGGGGCATACACACTTGCACACACTCCTGCGGGACTGCTGTGGTGCTTACACACTCCTGAAACTATCCTCTATTTAATTCAAGAGGAGCTCTGTTCACATGTAGAAGGTTTTTATCTCTATGGAGCGAAGTTACAAAAGCAGGCAGGTTTGGCTGTGTGGTGAATGGTTGACCCAGTCAGGCCAGAAAGGATGAGGGAAGGGTGAGGGGTAAGACTCAAGAGGTCAAAAGGAAAAAAAAATGACAAAAGAAATGCTTTAAAAATAACTGAATCGTTGGGGAGAATTCCAGTAATTCCATGTGGAAAAAAATTCCTTCTTATCAATGGAAGTGGATGGTGCAAAATGAACCATTAATGCATGAGGAAACACACATTTCAAATATTTATTAGATGACTGTCGCTCAGCTCTGTCAGCAAACTGTCACTGTGTGTGTTTGTGTGTGCTTGTAGCCTTAAAATGTCATTATGCAAAACCAGACTCCTTGACAAGGAATGCAGGATGTGTGTGTTTTGTGCTTGCGCGTGAGCGTGGTAGAAGGGAGTGACATGGGTTTAAGGGGCCATGTCACCCTGTCTCTGCTGGAATGTATGACAGTGTTTTGTCACTGCCTGGATGAGTGCAGCATCATGGCAGCAGAAACGGGAGGGAAAGGAAGAAAAATGGAAGGAATAAGTTGAAAGAAGAAAAGACATAAAGGAGTTGATTTTTTTTTCATCTCTACACAGTTGCAGTGGAAATTAGGTCATCCAAGAAAAGCTATTGCAGGGAACAAATCATCATCATAATTGGACCTTTAACAAATGTGTGGAGGTGGCTGCTTCACACACATGCACTCACACACAGACACAAGCGCAACACAAAAGCCGGAGAACACTTTTTTTTCACTACACACATGGCCGGGAGGGGGTAAAACAGAATTTCGGCATAAATCAGAATATGTTTGACAGGTTTATAGCTCTTTCAGAAGCCTCATTTGGGACAGAAGCGTGATAGAAGAACGTTACTTGTGGCAAATATAATTGTGGTCACGATCTCACCATAAATCATGGTGTGGTTACATCACATTTGCCTCGTGGCTACAAGGGGGGTTAGAAAAAATCCCAATGCATCAAGTGACCTGTTGGATCTGTATGCTTTCTTTTATTTTTCGTACTGAGCACAAAAATTGGACATGAGATATGCTTTACTGTTTATGGCACTGTTCACACAATTAGAATAAACTTCACATTCCCAAAAAAAGTCATGACGGTTATAACGACAGTTATATTAATGGATATTATCACTTATATCATGTATCTAAAGATAAACATGTCCACACACTCTTGAGAGGTCAAATGTGCTCTCTAAGGTGTTTTTTTTTCCACGCCCGGGGCGTGAGATTCACCCGTATGAGCTCTGTCTGCTGGTCATGTTAGACTCGTGAAAGACTGAAAGATTGACCTTGCACACTCACAGCTCTTCCTAACACGTTTCATAAAACAAGCCCCACACATCATTTATTCATGTTTAAAGACAGCCTGCTTGAGACATACCAAGAGCCACATTCATAAAAAAACGCTGCAAACATAGGCTACTCAGTGCTCTCTCACACACACACATGTAATATGTGCTGAATAAATCTCCATAAAGTGTCAGATTTAAATTCTGTTGTGCATGTCAGCATTGTCTGCTGCTGTTGGCATCCAAAAGGAACAGTATCAACATCTGGGCAAAGGCGGAGACGAGCGAGGCAACCCGGGGCAGTAATTGCCATGTGTCATGTCACTTATCAAGATAATTGACAGTGTTTTCTACAGTGAGGGGGAAGATGGAGATGATGTTTATCCCTGCAGATCCCAACTGCTGGATCAGTAATGACAGCTTTGGCTTTGTTGCTTATTTTTCATTTTTCTGCCCAGTTCTGTGGTTCTGGTTCAGTGTGGCCATTTTTTCTTGTGGAATATCCCAGACAACAGATTGAACTGGGATATTCTGGATTGAATTTGTGTGCGTCTTTATGCACAGAAGTACGACAATGTTGCATATAACATAAAAAAGCCAAAATGCAGTTTTACAAAAAATATATTGAGATTTTTTTCCTGATATATTTTTTAAAACATAATTGATAAAATGCTAACTTGATCCCTTTGCTGTACATTCTGCTATTATTTTCTGAAACTAGTGTTTTAATGAATGTTTCATTTTTGTCTTTTTGTTGTGTTATACTCTCACAATAACCAAGTTTGTTTAATTTATTTATTTATAGTGACGTTTTCTGGTTGCCGGCTTGACCTACATTGTAATAAAATGACTCACTTTTTTCCTTCTGCATACTTTTATGGAAAGTAAAAAGTCAAATAATCTAATTCAGAGGAGGATGACATTTTTTATTGGAAGTCTGTGCACTTTGCATCAGCTCCAAAAGGGTCCTCATGAGGATAAATCAGTGGATCAGCTGTGTATTTTTGCAGCTCCATAGGCCTCTGCGTCACCTCAGAGCCAGGCGGCTGATTGACAGGACTTTGCTGACTGTGGACCCTCCTTCCCAGCGTCTCCTCCTCTCTCTCCTCTCATCTCCTCTTGCCTCTCCTCTACTCTCTCCTTCTCCCCTCAATCGCAAGGCTGCGCTCACCGACTCGACACCGCCAACAGGGATGCAGCGAGGGCGCAGCGCAGCCTGAAAATGGCACCGCCACGCGTCCTGTGGATCTATCCATCCCTACCCCTCCTGTCCTCCCTACTTCTTTTACATGCGTTGTCGCCGTGCAGAGGCTTGCGGAATTACCCGGAAAATGAAGGTGGGTGCACTGGCGGGGGTTTGTAGGCTATAAGAACCTTTGGGCGACTTGGCGGTGCGCCGTGTGTCCGCGGATGGGGAGTCTCCATCATGCCGCGGGAAGGAGCGCAGCGCAGCGCCGCGGACTCCCGTTAAGTGCTCGGCTCGGTTTATGAATCATACATAACGACAAGCGGAGAGCGGTGGTGAGAGAGGAAAGAGTGTTCGTCACGTTTTTTCCTTTTCTGAGCATACTGACATTAAATTTGTATGTCTACACACAGACAGATAGAGCTGGCTGAGGTCGACATTTCACTTTCTGACACCGTCTTCACGTGTTATAAATCCGTACGTTGCTTTTTCTTCTCTAAAGTGGCCTAACTTATAATGATTATACCAAAACATTGACATATCTGACAAAATTTATCTTAATTATAGATATGATCATTATTACACATTGATAAATGTTTTTTTCCTAACTCCAGCTGACTATGGCTCACTCACTCTGCAAATGAGGAGCAGCAATTACATTAAATTTGTCACACGCTGCTGCTGAGCCTCTCTCAGTTATTATATTAACATCGATGCTCAGCCTGAAATTAGCCAATGCATTTGCTTACTAACTACTCCTGACTGCTTGGCAGCCTGAAACATATGAGTGCTGTGCTGTTTAATGGGGAAGTTAAAAGTTGCACCAAGCGGAGAAGTGAAGGATTGAACCCTCTAGTTGTTTAAAAGAAGAAGCAGACTCAGAGTTATTTGATTAAAAATGAGAAGAATCTCCTGTGTTGGCTGTCAGGCAAAGCCTGGTGGATGATACAGCAGCGAGTTATCTTTCTGTGAATGATTTTTATTCTCTGAAAGCTCCAGTCAGTCATGATCTGAAGCTCAACAAAGCTTCAATCACTATGTTTCTTTTCCTCCTCTTCTGTCTTTTCTCAATCACAGTCACACACATTCATGTAGAAACCTCTGGCTGCTCACATAGGTTAGATTTAACAGTCAAATGCTTCACATCCCACAGTGACAGGCCCCACTTTGGTATAATGGGCCTTCCTGTCTATGGCTGACTTAACAGTAAAAGCTGTGTGTACATACAGTGTGCTGAATGTATGTCACAGTTCAGAGGAGTGCACATTGAACAAAGACCCTGGAGGATGGATAGGTAGCGAGACTTGAGTGAAGGAGGAGGAGTGTTTTAACTGCACGAGACAATGCATGTGAGGGAGACACTAACGTGCTGCTGAAATATTCATTGATATGAGCATGAATGATGAAACCAAGTGGAAGCCAAAGGAAACTCCTGTTGATTTGGGTAAACACATGAGATCTGCTGTGCACATCATTTTCTGCTCAAGAGTTTCTGAGGTGACTAATAGGTCAGAAAGTTTTAATCATTATTAGATAGTTTTTTTTAAAAAAAGGATCCACCAGGTTGTGTGTCTTTGTAACCATCTGTGTGACTTATTTGGTCTTTTATCCTTCGGCCAGTTCATGTTGTTTTACACTATAATTGACAACTTTTACGCTCTCTGCCTGTTTTGTATTTGTATAGGGGTATGTGTGTGTGTGGGAGGGAGGGAGTGTGTGTATGCGTATGTGTGTCTGTCCAGCAGGACAGTAATTCAATGAAGCCATTTTTGTCAGCCACTTTTGTGCTCTACTTTTACCATTGGCCCAGCCAGTTTTCCTGCTGCGACCACATGCTTAGCTGAGGGATTGCGCTTCTTTGTGCCAGTGTGCATGTGTATGTGTGTGCACCTTGTGTGTTTGCCTGTGTGTGTGCATATTGTCCACCCACGCATCTCAGCGGCTGTGTTATTCCAGGAAATCCTCCCTCTGAGTCTGTCTAGGAGCAGAGGCAAAGTTGTATTAAAAGACGAATTACAACATAAAGCCTGTGTTATCAGGAAAACACTGCTGAGCTGTCATGAAATATTATTTTAGCATTAAAGCTATTGATCTGCTTCAAAGCTGTTGGCATTTACAACAAAACAGGCTAAAAATAAAGGCGGACTGGCAGAACAGGCTGTTTTGACAGCACTGTTTGTAATTTTGCTGTTTGTGCACCTGCATGGGGAAAATGGGACGTAGTAGGAAGTCATTCATTCATACGTTGTGAGAAAAAGAGCTTTGAAGCGCTCTAATAATCTTTGTTATGAACAGTAATTAGAGGATGAGTGTTTGTGCTAGTTGTCCAGCAGAGGGGGCCCAACACACTCTATGTCTGGACCCTGAGGGCTTACTGATGTAATACCAGGGTGGATACTCACAGGTCCCCCCTTTAGTCTGACTGACTTTATCCCTATCCTCTCTTACACGGCGTACCACACAGAGAATCAGTCTAATCTATTCATTGTTACCTTTTCCCCGCTAACTTCATCCCCTTTGTGCAGTCGCGCTGGGTGGGGGGAAGGAGAAGACCCTTTCTAGGTTAGCGCGTTTCCTTTTCTTGCTAAATTTACAATCTTGATCCTAGAAAATCCGGAGCTTTTCTGCTTCCGTCCAGTAGAAGTGAATGTTGATGAGCGAACACTAATTAGAAGAAATACATTGATTGCATAGCCTTGCTTTGCAAATCAACACACAAGTGAATTTAAGGCAGGAAGGGAGGGCAAAGGCAACACAACGTGGCAAAAAATGTGACCCCCACAGCGCTTTGGAAAATACAGCTCTGTCCTCAGGGTGCATGGGAAGAAATACCGTTTTGCTTCTTGAGGTAAACACAATGTTAGCAATTTTAGTGTCGATGCCATCATGCTATATGTAAAGCACGTCCTCTATCTGGACACACACACACACACTTTATGATTCACACAAGATCCTGACTGTGTTATAATGTTGGGTCAAAGGTCTCATCTGCTCTAATTGCTTTAATCTATAATAGCTGCTTGTAGTTATTGGCAGAGCCATACCTCAATAAGCGTGTGCACTTGTGTGTAAGGCCAAGAGATTGCTCTGCTCCCATGTAGCAACTATGACCTTGGACCGAGGAGGATATAGATCTTCACTCTCATCAGAAAGCAGCAGAGAGAAGCAGCAAGCACGAGCACTCTCCTGTTTCTTTTTTACCTCTACTCCCATTTCTCTTTAATCCCCCTTTTATATCTGCTCTTCTGTTTTCTATCAGCCTGCCTCTTGGCCTCCATCTCTTTCTCCTTGGTTGCTTTCACCATTCACCCTTCTCTCCTCTTCCTTCTCTTCATCTTTTTCTCTGACCTCAGCTAGAGTAGCGCAGTGGGAACCAGTAGCGACTTTAGTTTTTTTATGTAATGGCACGAATCCTCTATATCCATATTCACAAGCACACCCACCCAGCCAGCCACATACAGTCATCCCGTCTAAATGTATGGCTTGGGGGCAGTTTGGTGGTCAGAGAACAGTGTCACATATTCCAGGGAGCTCACTGATAGATTAGGTTATAAATACAAGTCGGTGACAGTGAATGATTCTGCCACGAAGGCTTCACCTCATCATAGATCCGCTCAGTGTGTGTGTGTGCATGTGTGGGCCTGCTTTGGAGTGTGAAGGGAGTGTATATACAGGGTATTAAGGACAAGAAGAACAAAGACAAACATGCTGTTTTAAATGAACTAAACAACTCAGCATTCTTGCCAACCAAACCTTTGTAAAGGAAAAACAATTTGCCATCATGTTCTGTTTTTTTTTACTTTTTTTTTCTTTTGTTGATGTTTTGGTTCTACTCTTCGTCCTGTGCAACACTTGCTGAGGAGAACTGCCAGCGACATAAGAGACGGGGTGTAAAAAGATGCAGTCAAGTCGGACGCAGTTTTCTACCACGGATGAGATGACCGCGGTGGCGGATCTCGTGGGAAGAGCAGCTACAGAAGCGCTTTTACAGAGCTGGTTTCTGTTTGATTTCTTTCCACACAATCCGAACAAATCATATTGCTTGAGGGTTGAAAAAAAGTAATTTCAGAAAAAACATGGACCTTAAAGACTAGGCTTCTATTCTACGGACAGAAGACTGGATTTGAATGCAAATGATTATAACTAAGGCTTGTTTAGCTGTTATTCATTTCTCTACTTTCTTACATCTTAAAAGTCATTCAGGAAAATCAACAATGAGGCTCTGACACAGTAATCTAATTATTTATGAATCAATTATCCTATATAATCTTAAATTAGATGTTGCTCTTGTCTGTAGTGGGTGATTGAGAATTCATTTGAAACATTCAGTCTTGAAAAGATAAAAAACAGATTTTTAAAAAGTTAGAAGCAAAGACACATTAGTTTCAGCCTCAGAGTTGGGAAATCCTCGTTTTGTCAATGTCAAATCTTTCATGCATAAACATATAACTAGGATAAATATTGGACCCGCTACCTCCTTTACCCAGTCATATAAGCAGTTTTATTCCAGGTCAGAAGTCGATGTGGAGCAAAAGTGTGTTTTTCGGATACGGAAGGAATTGATCTCTGCTCCATTTCTGGAAAATGAAGAAGGAACAATAACCAAGACGAATTCATTATTCTCATCTCTTTTCCAAACAGTTTTATAAATCAGTTCATCGCTTCAAAGTAAAGATATCCCCGGAGGATTCTGAGGATTTCTGAGCATCGGAGGATTTAAGAATGAGAAATACCACACAGTCTGCGTGTCAGTGAAAGCTTCAGACAATCGAGGAAAATCTGTATCATGCTGAGAACCTACCTGGCTTCCGTCTGACTTTACAAATGTTTTAAAGGATCCCCTGCTTTAAAAAACCTTTTTTTTCTTTTTTACTTTCCGGTTTGTTTTTCGCTGATAAAATGTTTTCCTCATGAGGATGAACAAGGGTGTGTCTAAACCAGAAACAACTGCAGCTGAATGGTTTTTAAGGATGAACGAGTCCCTTCAGATACCGACATCATTAATGTCAAAGGAAGCCTTCGTCATTGTGTGGCATCTGAAGGCTTTAGCTAGACTTGAACATACTTGGCCTCTCATCACTTCACTACTGGCATGTTTCCTGAACCCCACCCTCACTCTCTGAGCGAGCCCTTAACCACTGGTCAAATCACTGATCAGTGGGCCTTAACCACAGTCCATCCACCGGGTGAAAACATGCCTTCTTTCTCTCTTCCTCGCACATCCTCTGCATTTACTCCTTGTCCTGAAGGTTTTTTTTATCTGAATGGAACGCACTTGTTTCCTTGTCTTTTCCTCCATGTTTCTTGCAGGGCTGACTTGTGCTACGGGAGCTGTAGGCTCTTTGTGCCCAAATACACCACTATGATGCTGGTTAACTTGAAAAGATGGTGACACAGAAGTGGCAGATTTTATTGACAGTTGGTGGTGTTTAGCGTGTTTTTGCAGCTTTTTTGACACATTACGAGTCCCCAACAGTGGAATTTTTTTCCTGATGTGCACGTCAGCAGTACAAGCTGGTCTAAATGCATTTTTATCTAACATGCAATTACATGCCTCCAACATGGCTCCCTCCTGAGCCTCCTGACCAATTTACCCTTTTGTGACCAACCACTGTGTGACAGGCGCACACTCATGTGTGCCTGTGTGTATCATGTTGTCTCATCAGTGGAAATGTCTAAAGAAAAGAGCAAAAAAAGGTCAACAACAGAGAGAAAGCACAATCAAAGACTTTAAAGACATTCCTGCACAATTAGCCTTATACCTCCTTACTCTCTCCACTCAACTCTCAATGGCTGATTCAGGTCAGCTCATTAACTGACCAGTTCAATCTGAGTTAAAAGGGATACGTGTCTTTACTGGTTTTTACTGCAAGTTATTTCTGAATTTCCAAGTGTGTGTATAATGTTTATGGATATCATTATTTTTATGTGTATGTTTGTGTATTCTTGCTGTTGAGGAGTTGTACGCATGCAGGTGAAGAAAGCTCATTTAAAACAAACAAACAAACAAACAAACAAAACAAGAAACTGGATATGACTGGGTGTCATAGTTCAACACTGTAAGCATTCAAGCACCATGTACAGACAAACTATTACCCACACATGCACACACGCACTCCAGAGCCTCTTCAAGCAAGAAACTAGTGCAGTGCTCCTGTCATTGTCTGTCAGAATATCATCTTTTCAATCCTGCCTGTGCTGTCAGTTTCTGTGAAATAGCACAGTAGGCTAATATGCATTCTGCTACCACAGAGGTCCAAAAGTGCAAGCTCAACGAGCTTCAGTTCATCATGTCTATCACTTTTTTTTCCATAAACAGTTTTTCAATTGTGTAACATTTAAAGGTCACACTGTATGTTTCACTACTCTTATTTTTCTCCAGGTTTGTCACATATCTTCTTTTTACTGGTTCATTGATCTGTCTTGTTCTGAGATTTTCAACAGATGAGCTATCTGATGTGGATCTTGGGAGTTGCTGGTTGTGTTTCCTGAGCATTTTTTTTAGCGATGTTACAGGTGTGCATTGTCCTGTCGGGGGTTGCTGATGACGGGTTGCATTTGCTAAGACGGTTTCTCAGTAGATCATTGTATTTCCACAAGATGATTTGTGCTGCTCTTATCACGCGTCATTATTGTAAGTATTGTGGCTGACTGGATTGTATTTAACTTCATTTGCTGTAAGATGGTTTGTTTTAACATATACTGTGAACAATGTAGCAATTTAGTCCATATTTTTGATAAGTTTAGTCTTTTTCTGACCTTTTTATATGTAAATCAAGTCCGGTTTATTTGCGCAGCACAATTTTAACCCTTTAATGCATTTTTTTAACTTAAAAAAACAATCTGGAAAAAGATTAAAATATTTTTAGACATTTTCACCATTTATTACTGTGTGATAGGTCAAAATATTGTAACATCTAGTCCTCTGCTTTCTGGTGTTCACCAGGGGGCTGGAGACCAGTTTCTTATGGTGTGCAACTGGGTTTTGAATTAAGTTTCTACCATCAAGTGATGCAAAATGTCTCAAAAACAGTATGTATCAAAAATAACACTTCGGGGTGATTCAAAGCGTTTACAAAAACATTAACACATTAAATAATAAGAAGCATGATTTGAAATTTTAACAAGAACAAAGGGAAAATAACCTCAACTAAAAATTATTAAAATCATGATCAATTCCAGATTAAAGAAATATACATAAACAGATTAAAGAAGCTCAACGGTTTTATTATGAGTTTTACATGATTAATTTAAAATGTGCTGTTTATCTAAACTTTTTCACGTTGTTTACTTCCTTATTATAAGTTTCTTTGTAAAGTCATTTGAGTCAAACAAGAGCATATCATCCAATTAAATAAAACTTCAACCACTTTGTTTATCAACTTGAGAACAAATAATAGTTAATATTCCCTGAGCACAGATTTCATTTGTGTGCTGTATGAGTGATGTTTTTAAAAACCCGCGTCTAACTTAAGCATGCATAGTAAAAGTTAATTGATTTTTATTTGTTTTGCACATTCAGCTTTTACCCCCAGTGATCTGCTTCTGTCTATCACTCATGTAAATAATTATATGTGTGATTACCTGGCACGATTCTCAACATAATTAACTTTAATTATCATAATTCAGTCCACTGGAAAACAGAATTTAAATGTAAACTTGCTGAAGTGTAATGGATCAACATAAGATAGGGAATGGCTTGAAAAAAAACTGGGAGGAAATGGAATGGAATCAAAGAAGAATTGGGATTAGAATTTAATTTAAATCCGTTGAATAATTCATAGATCGATTCACTTTGCAGACAGCAATCACACTCAAAGAATAATAACGTTTTTCCTCTGAAATCACGCTAGATTCTATGTTCTGCAGCCTCTCAAAAGAAAATATCTTACAGGAAAAATGAATTGGATATGGCAGCTTCAAGAGAGCACATCCCCCATGCTAAACGGCACAGAATATTGCTTCAAATGTCGTAAAAGCTGATTTTTCTTACATAACTCACTGAATATAGGTATGAAAGCGGAAAATACCTTTAGGATTAAAAAAAGACATTTGAAAAAGCAAATTATTAAAAAATACAATGAAACCTTATTGATGTAATCTTCTTGTGCATCACATTTTAATTTATCTATATCTTATTTTTAATTTACTCCCATGCATGTGAGCTGCTTAACATAAATAAAATAGTCCATAAACATCTAAATCCACTGCTGAATTATTCAATTTAGTATTTCCACCATGCACATCTAATCAATGAGGGAAAACTCTGCTAATTAGTAGATAATGACAATAAATCACAGAAAGCAAAAGTCACTGGAGATAAGAAGGATGTAGACAAACATTAAACTGGAATAAAATGGCATGAAGAAAGGAGAAGCGTGTGAAGGGAGATAAATGCAGGACTGCCTGAGAGCCTCTGGTGGTTTTTGGATGAGTGGAGAGTGGACTGATGAGAAGTCAGTGAGTGTAGCAGTCTTGGTGGGGTGCCCGTTTATTCCTAAAGTTCAGAGCTCAAGTCCTCCCACTCCCTCATCCTACTCTCTATCCGCTCATTTGTTGCCTTGACAACTATTTCACCAGTTGAACTGGGCTCTCAGTGGAGTGTCCAGTGTGTGGTGGGACTAATACTGACATATTAAAAGTATGGTTGTGTGCCTACTGGTACAGCTGTAAGTAAATCTACTCCAAAAGAAAAGCTGCACTGTGTGTTTTGTGAACAAAAGGGAATTTGGGAAAGCTTAGACTTGCTTTTTATCCACTTTTATCTTTAATTGCTAAGTTAAAATAACTCTCGTCTGGTAATAGTGATCAGTCACAACAGACACTATGTGGTATTTGTTTTTAATGTTGGCGAACTGAAATTAAATTAAATCAAATAAAATAAATTAGTTACATGAAAACATGACAGATGCTTTAATAATCCCCTGAAAGAGGGCTACCTTTTAAAAATACATAATTGATTGTCAATAATATTGTCCCAGAGGAGGATGGTTCCTGGGAAACCTTTTGGTCA
>JBAMHX010000009.1:10262738-10282213 GCA_037177515.1 Pseudomugil tenellus | reverse complement strand
TGGCTCAAAGAGTAGCTAAACAGCTCATTGACTGCTTCACATCACAATGAAACATGCAGGGTAAATGCTGAAAAGGGTTTGTGAAAAGTGAGCAGTTCGCCTCCTTACGTTGTTTTTCCTAAATGGCACAGTCATTTTCAAATATACGCTTAGTGAGGCTTCCATTGCATCATAACAAGGCATTTCAGAGGAATCAACAGCTAAAATTGAACCCCCAAGGTCCTACTACACACTACCAAATAGTGTAAATGGTTGAAAAACCCCAGCATATAGATTTATATGAATTAAAACACTATACCAGTAAGTAGTGGGATCACTGACTGACATGGGGACTTCTGTTTTGCAGTCTGTTGTTTTAAGCATCTTTAGCTCTATTCAGTCCCCAATTAAAAGCTTTAATATGTAACCCTGCTGCTGCACAGCAGGCTGACTTATCCCCTGTTTTGCTCTAAATGCCACAATTATTAACCAAATGCATGCCACACTGTAATAAAAACCTGCAGCTTTATCATCAATTCATCAAAAAAAAATGTTCATAACCGGAGTCGTTATCTCTTCTTGGCTATTAGAAAGAATGCTTATTTAATTGATTTCCACATTGGTGTCACTTCTTAGACTGTAAATACTATGCAGCAGCTGAAAAGAACATGTGTCTTTAACAGAGCTAAACAACAGGTGTTTTTCTCTTTCAAAAACACACAACTTCTGTTGCAGCTGAAAATGCTGCTTAAAACAAGGGTTATTGAAATTTGTCATGAATGTACAAAAAGAAATGGAAAAAGTAGAATGACAGAGGGAACAGCATGTTTTGGTGTGTTTAAGAAACACAGTCATAGAATACCTATGTTAGCAAAGGCTTAAATTCTGTTGGAGATAGTTCTAGTTGTATCTTCCTCTGACACACCTCAGACACACCTCAGGTTTGATGCTATCAGTGTTTTTCATTGCAAACATCTAAACCTGTAATGCCCTGTAGATCACATGTGTAGTCAATAACATAATAACATAGTCAATAATGAGTTCCATTTTGTGCCACAGTTAGCCTTCCTGCTGAGACAGGATAGCGAGATATTCCATTGAATATGAACAAAATTTTCTCTTTACACACTGAAAAGAATGCAGATGGTAAATAATTACAAAAAAGTTAGTTTAAAGTTGGTTAACAAATATTTAATACTTCCTTTTTCTTTTTTGTTTTTGTAATGCAAGCTTTTGTAATGCATCATAAAATAATATTAATATGAAATATTAACATTAATAATTTATAAATATTTTCCTAGGGGCACCACCTTCTATGTTCTAGCTTACCTTAGTAAACTATAGGCATAAAAGGAAACCTATGATGTGATAGTTAATAATTCAAAGCATTAAAAAATAATTAATCTGTTTTAATAAATCAGTTTGTCTCAGACGCTATTTTTGTAAATTCTCTTTTAAATTGACCTGAATCATGACCAAAGAAAGCAAGACAGCCAACAACCACATAACAAAGCGAATATTTATTAATCCTGTCTAAAGTCTATACATGTGATAAATATGATTAAGAAAATAAAAGGAAATAAAAATAAAAAAAGAAACAAAAATAAAACAATGATGTGTGAATATGATGATTAACCTGAAGTTGTATAGTGAAGGAAAGATGTTGTGAGAAGAACTCTTCAGAGCCGAAGATGATGGAAAGGTTCAGCAAAGGTCCAAAAAGGAAAAATAATTTGCCGTGTGTCTTAAAGGCTTAAATTGTGGACAAATCTAATACTTCCCATCGGAGGCTCAAAACTAAGTTACAAAAAGACATTGACTTCATCGTCTGAGTTTCTCAGATCGAAGTTGCTGCCTAACACCATGTGCTCTGTCCAGCATGGGCTTTCATTGTTCTGTGTTCTTCTCATTATCTTCTCAGCTCCTCTAAACATCTCTCCAACTCAAAATGTCTTTCAATTGAGTCAAAAGTGAGTCTGTTTGCAGTTCAGAACTATGTGTCTCATCTGACTGGAGGTGGGGCTTTGAGACAGTCAAGCCAATAAGCATTCTGTGGGGTTTGGCTGAAACTTTGGATTGAAACAAATGACTATTAAAACGTGACATCATGCTGAGGATAAAACCAACTCTGAAAGTCCTGTGGAATATCTGTAGAAAGTTCAGGAGATTATAAACATAAAATGTTTATATTATAAACATAAAATGTTTATAATCTCTATAATGAGTTTGATTTAAACTTTTGGTCACATCTTATAAGATTGAAAGAGGACTTTCATTCAGTGTGACTATAGCATCCTCCTATTTTCTTTGTCTCTTGTAAGGGAGACCAAAAAGGATTTTGTTAATCTGGTTTTGTTTCCTGTCTCAGGTGATCGGAGGCCTGTTTGTGGACTGCAGTGGAGATGCCACATATCCTGTGGAGTCAGAACTTTAAGAAAACATTACAGTCAGTTCAAAGGCTTAAGAGAGGTGTCTTGTGGCTGCATCTCTAAGAATCAGATAATCCAATTGCACTTTGCAAAGAGTCTGTTATCTATTGTCATAAACATTCCAAAGATCATGCAATAGTTCTCCAAAGATGATGTTTCTGGTAGTTTTGAGGGGAAAAAAATCTGCTATATATCTTTATATAATTTGGTTAACATTGTCCACTTATTTATTCTGTCTCTGAAAGCGATAAACTACACACAATGAGGTAGATAAAGGATCAGTTCTACTTTGGTAAATCTGACTCAGACAATTTAGTGAACCTTGTCAATAAGTAGCTTTTATCTGCTCTGTGATATCATTGTGTATGAAAAACATAGAATGCGTGTCTCTGTCAACACCTGAAATCACATATTATTATACTATTATGTCCCATTTCTGTCTGCCACTTAAAAGCCCATGGATTGTATCAAATGGTCGGCTGTTCCTCAGAATAGGCGCATGGGGTAGAGGCCTACTTTGACCTTTTACTACACAGCACCTTTGCTGTTTTGTCTCATTCTTCTCATTTAATGGATCTCTTTCTGTCTCTCTCTGTCTCAGCTGGGCTCCAATGTGCAGCCTCTGTCTTTGCTTTGTTATACCTTGGTGCACCGTTTTCTTCCAGTATGCTTTCTCACTCATATATTGGTTTGAGCAAATGTGTGCAGAGACATACAGATATAGAATGAGTCTCTTTGAACCCGTGCTGAGCACATATAGACACACTGTCACTAACTCAGCATGGCTGCCTTCCCTGCTGTCACTGTGTGCCTAGCTGAGGAGGAAGGCTGGGAGCCAGGTAGAGCTGATAGGCAGCATAACTGCAAAAGAAGGTGAAAGAGAAGAAAAGATAAGAGAAGAGCTCATTTGTTATACTATCAGCAAGTTGTAAGAAAATGTTTTGGGTTGTCTTCAGTTAAATGATTAGTCTAATTTGCATTAAGAAGGAGTACAGGACTGCTAAATTGTTTCTTTTTCAGGTCACTGCTGCTAACTTATGAAAATTTCAGTGAATATGGAAAATATGCTGCTTTAAACTGATGCAGTCGCTCAGTGGCTTTGGGATCTGTGAATTGTAATTAATGGCTCAAACGGTAACCTGGAGGAAAGATAACCTATAAGTGCCACAATCTGTGAGTGAGAAACAGAAAGAATAAAGAAGCAGCAGTCCCTGCAGATGGATGCTGATTAAATATTGATGGTCAGCAGTGTTGCGGGCTTGATTAGGACCTTGAGTGAGCCAAGCCACACACCTACACATGCACTAACAGGTGATACACACATTCAGGTGGAGAACTTCCCTCCAGAATTTGAGCAGATTTTCATTACACCTCCCGGTGGTCATCCTGCCACTTCTTCTCCTTCATTTTTCATTCTCACCTCTCTGCAACCTCACTCCACTTCCTCCAGTCACATGGAGATCACACTGTGGGAACAACATGTGCTATATATTGTGCATTCATTCTAATATTACAAGTTGTCCTTGATGCCAGTTTGCTGTGACTGCATTGCGCCTCCAAAAAAACAAAAAAAAACAAAAAAACTTTCAGCGGTCACAAATAATTTCAATAAAAGCTGAATGAAAAGGTCAAAATACCTGAGGAAAATCTCAAACTTGACGTAGGAAACTACAATTTCAACAACAGTGAGAAAAGATAAGCCTTCATTTTTCCTTTACTGTTAAATCAAAAGGCTGTAATAATCATATAATAATAATAATAAATTTTGTTTGATAGCGCCTTCCAGGACACCCAACGACACTTTACAATAAAACAAATAAAACAAAAGATAGATACAATAAAAATCTTAAAATAAAAACAAGATAGACAAAAGGAAAGGCAATAATAATTAATAACTACTTAAAAAACCTGGTGGACATACATATAAATGTTAGACATTATATGCAGTTTTGAACAGATGGGTTTTTGAGTTTGGACTTGAACAGGAGTAAGCTGTCAATGTTCCTGATGTCTGGGGGCAGGGAGTTCCAGAGTCAGGGAGCATTCAGTCGCTCTGCTCCCTGACCATGGTGCTGAGACGGGCATAGGGAACGCTGAGATGGATGGAGGAGGACCTGAGGGAGCGGGTGGGAGTGGCGATGTCAATGAGGTCAGAAAGGTATGCGGGGAGGGGGGTGGGGGGAGGGAGAGCTTCTGGATGGCCTTGTAGGTGTGCAGAAGGATTTTGAAGGTGGGTCTGAATTTAATTGGAGCTGCTGAAGAACAACGATGATGTGGTGGAAAGCGGGGCTCCTGGTGATGATGCGGGCTGCTGAGTTCTGGACCAGTTGAAGTTTATGGAGGAATTTGTGGGGGACACCAAAAAGGAGAGAGTTGCAAAGTCGAGGCAGGAGGTTACAAGACCATGGACCAGGATGGCAGCAGTGTAGGGGGTGAGAGAGGGACGGAGACGATTGATGGAGCCCAAAACCTACACTGTAAAAGGTCAAATTTAACAGTCTTTGTCATGCAGTTTCGCTAACTGATTCTGTTTCTCCTCAAGCTGTAACATCTCAACCACAGAGACTTCGAAGTTAAAATTACAGCTTTAGTAAGAGGCTTGTAGTTCTACTGCACGTGCAAAACCAAACTTGTACAAAACATGAGAATAACCTGCAAGATTTTGCTGTATGTGGAAGCTTTAACACAACATATGCAACATAAGACAGATACAAATGTACAATGTGTGTGCGGGGAAATGTGGATTGAGAAACTAAATGGCACTCAATATTTTGTATGTGGGTGTTGACATGTTTGCTCTTTTTCTTGTCATGTTGCAGTTACTTTGCTGGACTCCATGTCAGCGTTGGCCGACCTTGGCTGGGAGGCTTACCCTAATGAAGGGGTGAGTATGTACAGAACAACACACACACACACACACACACACACACGAATCCTTATGTACCCAAACACATGTCTCACATCCATGGAGCTGACATCGAAAGTGTGAACCTGCTCATAAATAGCAGGATGTGTTTTCAGCGGGTTTGCAGCAGCTTTGAAACATGTGTTTTAGAAAGCATTGGGTTCTTAAGCCCCCCCCCCCTCTTGTTGCTAAAACAGGAGTCTGCAGGGGGAATTTACAAATCACGTCCGCTGTGCTGAAAATGTGGCGGCACTGGAGCCTCCATTTATTGCGAGCTGCGATTTTTGGGATGGAGTGAAGAGACGTGGTGGGGGAGTAAATATTCTTACGTAAGAGGAGGTATTTGCATGTGCACTTGCAGGGGATGGGGGGGTTGCATAACAAGCCTTTTTCAGGTACAGCGACCAGGGGGAGTCTGGAGTGCAGCCACCATGAATCAGAAAATGACAACAGAAAAGTGAGGAGAGGAAGAGGGAGAGAGCAGAGAGAAGGATGAGCGACAAAGTGCTTTCAACGGAGTGGGATCTGGATGTCACTGTAGTGCAGGAGCTGTTGAATGGAGCCGAATTAATTCTATTTCCTCTCGAGTCACACTTCTTTCTTTCTTCCCCCTTTGCTATTCAACATCAGTGTGTTAAATTGCAGGATGCCACACGCGGTTTCATGGTTTCGTGCAGCAGAGAGGCAGCTGAAGTGAGCAGAGCTAAGCAAGGTTGTTTTCACAAGCAATCAAGGGTATCAAGTTCATCTAAATGAAACACTCCAGTTGTCTGGTCAGATTGTGGATGTTTGTGGATGGTCTTTGTCTTTCTTTGAGGCCATCATATCAGAGTAAAATATGTTCCATCTGTGGTGCAGCTAAGAGGTGCAATCTAAGTTTTAAAAAGCAGAGTAGGGTTTGCTGAAAGTAGGGATCAGACTGGGGAGGCCAAAAAAGTATACTAGTTGTTAGTTTACTGTCAAAGAAAGTTTTTACCTGAAAAGTAAAGAAGTCAACTTAGATCCACACATTGTTCATATATTTTCAGAAAACAGTCTAACATGTCCTACAGGAAATAAAGCAAAAGCTGTCTCTGGGAGATTCAGTAGCCAATTATAAAGGACTATAAATATATACTTTATAAGTGTGACAAGATTTTGTTGAATATAAAAGTATGCAGGATACAATTAATTTTCCTTATTTTTAACCAGCTGCTACTTAAAAAAAAAAAAAACATTTTGTGAGTCTCGCTTACATTGCTGGATTTTTTCTGTCTGAAAATGATTGTTAGAAAAACTTTGAAAAACCTTCACTTCAGTGTTTTCTTCTAAATCTCAGTATATTATATTTTATTATTAATAACAGAACAAAACCACCATGCAGCAAATTATTGGAGGTATATTGGAGGTATATTGATCATGCATCACAATGATATGTTGTTTTTCAAGCTGTGCCGTTTTGCACAAGTCACCATCTGAACACTCATTTTTTCTGTTGTTTTATCTGATTTACTGGACTTTTGTTTGTTGTATTGCATGTTTGCAAAGGTATGATTTAGTCCATGTTAATGCCTCAGAGTCGTGCTGCTACACCAGTGATAGGCATATGAATATCTTCAGGGTTAGACTTTGAATTCAAGATTCTTGTTGAAGTCTATTATAAGGAAAACTATCTAAATCTTCACAGTAGTTTGCAGACTAGTTCAGGCAACTAACTTTATCTGTTTGAAAAATAAACAGCATTAAACCGTTTAACCAGGCACTATTTGGACTTAAAGAAAACTACTTGACATATAAAATAGTATTTTTGCAAAGTAACATTGTCTTTTGAAACATATAATCTATTATAGATAAATTATGTGTTGATGCTTCTTGGATCTAAATGGGATTAAACCATCTACAAAGAGCCAGAAAAGTGATATACTCAGGTAGAAAAGCTGCCAGGACTGCAAGAAGCCCCTGTGTTTCATATCAAGGGATTATCTAGTTGACCCAAGAACCTTAATCCTTGGGATTAATCCCAGTGAGAGGCAGTTCCCACTAATATAAGACCAGTGTCTACCTGAATTAGTTCAAAACAGCACTTGACCCTCACAGGTCACTCTTAATCCAGGTCGTGTGAGGCCGGATGTGGCTGAGACTGAGTGAAGCGACCCACTTCTGTCACTGTGTGGGGGTTTTCCTAGCGAAGGATACAAAACAGATACGTCTTAATGATGTTTGAAAATAAGAGGCTCAGCAGCCCTCGACCCTTCCCGTTTTACCTTATTTTCCATCTCTGTTTAAACCAAAGCTAACAACTCTCTCCCTCCCACTTCCAAGTCGGAGCTCGTTTCAAGAGTTTGCAGGCCAATTATGTCCTCATAGGTGTCCCCATCAGACGATTGCCAAGGGGGGGATATTATGCTAAGCTGGTGAATGGTTTAAGTAAAACCCCAATCTGACATCTCTGCTTCACTTCAAAGCAATCAGGTGGGCTCATTGCTGATTGGCCGAGGGGATTGAGGGTTCAGGGAGGGCGTTTTCTTTCTAAATGTTAATTACTGTTCCCACTGAAGCAACACATAGCAGTTTGAAGTTTGTGAGTGTGTGTATTGTGTGCGTACATGGCTGCTGAGTAAGAGAGAGCTTAAACTCTTCAGCCTATCAAAATATTTCCCAGTTGTATTTTCATTGCAGTAGATTCCCTCTCAAGCAGCTGCAGTATCGTTGGCAGACATAGAAAAAAGAGATTGTTTTAATGTCCTGAAAAAAAACACACACCTGTGCTTTGCGCCAAAGCGAAACTGCACAGACTCGCCAGCGAGGGAAATAAGTCATTCAGCAGGAAGTGGCACTAATCCAGCCACTCCGAACTCTGTCTACAAAGAAATAAACAAAGACATCATAAAGCCCTCTTTATCCCTCAATGACTATTCCCATAAATGCTTTAATCACTGCTCCCAGGGGGCTCAGCGCTGCGAGGTTGTGTGGGTGGGTTGGTGTGTGACCGTCCTGTGATGTCCGACTGGTCTTGGGTCTGCACAGATGGGTCTATTTAGCCGCCAGGCGTGCCTGTAATTTACCAACATTCATTCTTCGCTCCCCTCTTTTCTCTCTCAGGCTTGTGTTTTGTTCTGTAATTGAATCGAGTGCTGGTGATCACAACGACTGGTAGCTGCACGCCGGCATTGTCAAGCGAGACTCCAATGATACATCCTTTATGCTGGGTGTGATCTTCAAACTTTAAACAGCCTGTCAGGGACATTTGTGTCAGCTGGGTGCAACGGCTTAAACAGATTTGTGCCTCGTTCTTCTCCCTCTTCGTCTTAACTGTTTTTCTACTCTTCTCTGGTTCTCTGCTGAGGGACCGTTGGGTCAGAAACAAGATGGATGCTTTGTTTCAGCGCCGGCTCCTACACAGTGGAGGCCATGGCAATTGAAAGCATCTGAATGTGGGAGAAAGCTGGAGAGTGTGTGCAAGTTTGTGTGCGGGTGTGTTTTTGTATATGGGTCTGTTTTAGCGCCAGGGTCTCAGAGGAGAAATGCGTCAAACCTTTGACGGGTTGTTGAACCTTCACATCAGATTAACTTCAAGAATGTTAACCTCAACTCATACTTCACTTGTTTGAAGGTTTCCGTGAAGTTTTGGTGTTTTTTTTCTTCTTTTTACTGGGTCTGGCATTTTCTTTCATTGTTTGAAATTTGGAACCTTTTAAATGTGACTGGGAGTAATTTTTCTTGAGTATATTTTCACACCAACTGTAATACACACTGACAGATGGTCGGGCCCTAACATGGCAATGCCTGTGACGCCCCCTTTAACTGCACATTTTAATACATAGGGCACCTAAATACTTCTACATCTTCCTTATTCACCGACATGATATTCATGTTAGTGTTGGCTTTCATTTTGCCTGAATGATCATGTTAGATTTTATCACAAAAAAACAGTTTTAATTATAACTGGCAACTTTCAAGTAAGATGCAAATGTTGGCTAGCACACTCACTGTAATGCTAATGATGTAATACCAAATGATGCGTTCCAAGAGTCCATATGTTGGGAAGAAGAATGGGAAACACTGTTAGATACTACAGCTCATGCAGGTGCATGCAATGTGTGTGTGTGTGTGTGTGTGTGTGTGTGTGTGTGTGTGCATTACATATTTATATTGTTTGGCAGCTGCTAAGATGATGTATGCTCTACACTTTAGAGGTCAAAGCTTTAGTCTTAACATGATGACAGATGCTTAGAGCTGAGACGGTGGTCTTTTCATCCCTCACCACAAACACAGTCATCCAGTTGGTGTTTGTGGGTTTTGAATTGTGTTTGTTCAAAACATTCAGTGAGCTGCTATGTAGATGGATCAAGTATCTAAAGATATTGGTTTATTTTCTTTTTCTTTATGGAGTAGAAATGTTCTTTGTGTGTGTGAGTGTGTGTTGATAGAAATGTTTTTCTACTCATGCGAGAAGTGTTCTCAATTACAGCCTTAGTCAAAAGTGGAAACAGATGGTAGCAGATGACGGGAGACAAAGTCGCTCTGTCCTACCTACTCGTTCTAACACTCTTTCTCCTTCTTTCTTGCTCTATCATTTTTATGCACACTTCTACCTCTTTAAACTCTAAATCGAGCTTTCACTTTAAAAAAACAAAATGTCTCTGCGCTAATGTGTAGCATGGACAAAGGCATTACTTCAGTCATCTTAAGACAGATCATCACTCATATTCAGCCAGATATGGAAAGAGAACATGTGGAGTTAGTGGTGATTTGCCTGAACCACAGTTCACTGAACACAGGCCCACTTTCCCCTTTCAGCAATATCTGAACCAAGATCTTCTTTGTCCATTTATTAGTAAAAAGACAAGTTCGCATCTGTGTGGTCACATCATGTGCTACCTCTGTTTAACTTCCACTTTGGCTTTGATTAAGATGTATGTTTTACTTAAAACAATTTCTCCTCAGGCTTCTAATTCCCTTTTTTAAAAATATGTCAGGCAGATTTATTCTGCTCTCAATTATCTTCTTCACCTTGCTTCTTTGATTGTTTTTTTTTTATTTTTATCTGATTTTAAAAAAAATTACTATGATGTTATGAAAGATCTTAAACCTGCCTCAGAAATGTGTTTGAAACAGCAAAATAACTCTCAATCTTTCTCTCTGTCTCTCTCTCTCTCTCTCTCTCTTTGTCTCAGTGGGAGGAGATCAGTGTGATGGATGAGAGGAACACCCCGATGAGGACCTACCAGGTGTGTAACGTCATGGAAGCCAATCAAAACAACTGGCTGCGGACACGCCACATCAGCCGCGATGGAGCGCAGCGCGTCTACATTGAGATCAAGTTCACCCTGAGAGACTGTAACAGCCTTCCAGGGGTGCCTGGTACCTGCAAAGAGGTCTGTATCATTATAAACACTGCTGATAACACACTAACAGGCTTTCTGACACATGGACAGCATGGGAGCTCTAATGGTTAGATAACAACCGTCCAGACAAGTATTGTGTGTGACTAAGTCCTCCTGTTGCTTTTGTGCTGCTTTGAGTTTGCTCGTGGGGAGCAAAACATTGAAGTCTGACCAGCTCCATGGGTGCTGTTGTGTAACTGTCTGCTCTTTGAAGAGGAAAAAGTAAAGAAATTGTGTAATGAAAGCAAAAGATTTTTCAGATAAATACTCTGGACTTTAATTTCTAGAACATAATTAAAGCTATTATCATATCAGTGTTTGACACCGGGAACATGAATACATATTGTTTTCATAAAGAACATTTGTGATTAACTGGAACACTAAACACAATATCAACACAAGGAAAACACTCCCTAAACATACATAATGGAAACTTCAAAGGAGAAAAATGAATTCACTTAGCAGCAGAAAATTAACACTGAGTGATAGAGATTAGTGTTTCATATTTTTTAGCATATTGGATCATTTCACAACATTCAGTCTTCATAAACGGCATCTTTGTTCACACACGGTCGGGAAATGATTGTTTGTGATATAATTATCGCTTGCATGGAATAAGTGCAGGCTGTGTGTGATGTGATGGTTTCCACGGTCACCTCAGATCATGCAGGTGCCTGGTACCACAGCTGTGGCCTTTCTGTGTGGAGTTTTCATGTTCTCCCAGTGCATGCAGTACACCTCCTCCCACAGTCCAAAAACCTGCATGTTGAATTAATTGTTTTTAAATTGAAGCAAATGTGAGTGTGGGTGTTTTTTTTTTTGTCTCTCTGAAAGGGGCTACCAGTATGCCCATTGTAGCCTGATAGCAGCTGGGATAAGCTCTGGTGACCCTGCATTTGAATAATTAGGTATAGAAAATGGATGAAATCAATCCAAACCTTAAACATTATCCCCCAGAGCAGTAATGTTTCAGCTTTTTCTATTCATTGCAAATAAACCCTTGGAATACAGTTCAACGGATCATGAATTCACAAAATACTGAGGGATGAGAATAAGATTCAGAATCAGGTGCTTTTGTCCCCTTCCATTTTATTTGAATGTGTGATGACTATTAGATCTTTTTATTAATCAATGTTACAGCATTGATCCTCTGTGCTGTACCAAGTTGTCGGCTTTGTCTAACCTTTTCATGCTTTTCTTTTTTATAAATTTATTTTCACATCCTTCTGCACCCTTTCATAACATATTCAGAACGAGCTGAGGATTTATACTAACAGTGAGCAGCTTCATGTTCATGTCAGAGCAGAATAAGCTTGTTGACTGGCTACATGCATAAGCGGAGTAAATTTAAATTTTAAATGTGCGATGAGCAGAATAAGCTTTTGTGAAAGTTTTGTCTCATCACCACACATTTATCCAGCCTGAGAACTGATGCACAGTGCTTGTTTTGCAGACTTTCAACATGTACTATTATGAGTCCAACAATGCCAACCTGTGGTTCATCAAGGAAAGCCAGTATGTCAAGATTGACACTATTGCTGCAGATGAGAGCTTCACACAGGTATGGACACACACACAAGCACTCATAAAGCATAGACATACAGCACTTATGTGGCAATATTATGCCATGCAGACGAGTAATATGTACATATGAATAAAATAAACATTTAATTATGAAAATACAAAGTCATGCATTGTTTCAAGAAAGATTTCCAAAAAAATTCAGGTATCATCTGTAAATATTTTACTGTGTTTTATTCTGTATTCAGCTGATACTACATCACCTTTAAGTTCCATTTTGTATATGACTGGATGATTGAATAGAGAAATAGAGAGTGGCTCTACTAAACTAGATTATTTCCCAAATATGAAATTAAATTGGGGCTTCTCTTATTCAATTTTCTTGTAAAACTGTCAGGATTGATAATATCCATTTTTTTCAGGTTGGACAAAACTGAATGTCTTTTACATGAAAGTATTTATTTCTTGTCGCCAGGTGGATGTTGGTGACCGCGTCATGAAGCTGAACACAGAGGTGCGAGACATCAGCAACTTGAGTAAAAAGGGTTTCTACCTGGCCTTCCAGGACCTGGGCGCCTGCATCGCTCTGGTCTCAGTCAGGGTTTTCTACAAGCAGTGTCCGCTCACTGTGCTCAACTTGGCCCAGTTCCCTGACACAATAACAGGGGGAGACACTGCGTTGGTTGAGGTCCATGGCGTTTGCGTTAATGACTCTGAGGAGTTTGAAGCTCCCAAAATGTACTGTAGTGCAGACGGAGGCTGGTTGGTTCCCATCGGAAGGTGTGTGTGCAAACCAGGCTTTGAGGAGAACAAGGACATCTGCCAACGTAAGTAGGGTGGGTGGGGGATGCGTGCGAAGGAGATGTAAGAGCGTACATATATGTGTTTCTGAGGAAGCAACTAATACAGAGAGGGGCATGAAAAAGTGAGAAATGTTTGTGGTGCTGTCATGTTGTAATGCTATTATGTTCTTTAGCAAAAATAGCTCTGCAGTGTGAATTCGTGTCTGCACAGTTTCCTTTCAGAAATTGCCTGCTTTCTGAAAGGAAATGAAAAAACAGAGTCAAAGTATCTTACAAAATTGTTCACAACATATTGACATTAAGCCAAGTGTTGAAATGTAAAAACAGCATATGTGTGTGTGCACCTGCCCATCTTTTAATACCTTTTCATGTCTGTTTATGCAGATACATCAGTAAACTTTACTTTAAAAAAGGAGAGTATAATGACAATAACTCTGTATATTTAGTTTATAGTTGCACTTTCAGTGTCTGTTTGTGTGTGTGTGTGTGTGTGTGTGTGGGTGTCATCACCTCCAACACACCAAGGACACCTCTTTCAGAAAAAAGGTTCGGATTTGCTTTGAGGCATCTTCTCTTCATATTTGTGTGTGTGTTTGTCAGAGCTGAATATCTTATTTTCCCTTCTTCATGGAGGAGAGCTGCATGAGTGTGTTTGACTCGGTGCTTATTGATGTGTGTTGTATAGTCGCGCGAGAGCGAAAAAAGGTATGGCTTTGGAAGCAGATTACTGAGTTGTAAAACTCCCCAGATGGTGTGTGCAATGTATGCGTGAGTTAGAACGTGTGTACGTGCTGTGGATGCATGCGTTTGACAGAGGATGCTTTATTACGCTTGTGCTGTCCTCTGTCCCCAAGGACTCGCTACCTTCCCAAAAAGAAAATGGAATCATAGATATTCATCTCTACAGACTTGAAATGGGTGCGCACAATACAATTTTGCTTGTTTGGGAGAAGCAGCAGCCAAGATGCTCTGAAACTTGGCAGCTGGGCCTTGGAGACTACTGAATAAGAACAAACTGTGCTATGCAGTTTGTGTACTGGTAATGTGCACAGATTGTGGCAGTTGATGCATCTCAATCATAGGACACAGACTGCTGAGCTACATGTCTGTCTGTCTGTCTGTCTGACATAGTTATATGTCAGGTGATCTCATTGACGGACTGTGTAGATCATTATCCCATTCCCTGTATTGGAGTTTGACTTAAAATCCTCCTGACACAGCAGAGTGTGTGACCTTAGTGGTCTCTATGACCTCATCAGTTTGTTACCTAAATTTTATGACTCCAGTGAGAGTAAATACAACAATGTCAGCATTTAACAAGCTGATTTTAACTCAGTGTGTGTGTGTTAATGCGTGTGTGCATATGTAACCCATATAGTCAATGATAGATTCTCATCTAAGGTCAAAGGTCAGAAAATAAATGTGTCAGTTGACTAATAAGTTGTGGCCAGATGGATATGGTGTGGGCATTGAGGAAAGACAGGTGTCTGGTATCTTCATCACAGGATGTAAAGAAGATTTCAGCTTACTTGACAGCATGTTGTCTGATGTAATTACTTTGGAAACAAGCGAGACACATTTTTCAAGCTATTTAATTCCTTAGTGGCGAGCAGAAGCTTCTTTACCGCAGGGATGTCTCCTCCACCTACTCAGTATTAGGGAAAAATGTCTTTGCGGGATCTTGCAAGAGATTTACATAGCAATAAAACATTTCCCTGTTGCACAGCAAGAGAATTTCCTGTCCCATGTATGTCAGCCAAACATATCTAATGTCTTTTTGTTGCTGGTGAAATAACGCCAAATTCCCACCTTGGAAACCAGTTTGATTTTATTTAAAGAAAAAAACTTTGATGGCTGTGCTAATTTGCCTGCACATGCTTCTATTTTGATCATGTTTTCCTTCCTCATCACGATTCACTTATCCTGCTAATGTGGCTGCATCCATAATCAGCCTAATTTTAACAGACAGAAAAGACATAATAGGGCACAGAGATGAACAACAGCCTGATACGTTGGTCCTCGTGAGGACAAGGGCCATGCTTTTAAAAAAAAAAGTCCTCTCTGTGCTTTACATCGGCTCCAAACAAAAGGGTTTCTGCACTTACACAGTCTGGAGGTCTTTCACCAGGAGAAACATGCTGTTAATGCATTAAATCGTCCTCTCTTGTTTTGTGTAACACAAAGAAGTAAAGAGTGAGACGTGGGAGAGAATTGCAGAAAAGGGCCTGGAGAGGCATTTCTAAGATCATCATACTTGTGAGCAAGTCACTTAATGGACAGCTTGGTTGTTTTTTTTTTTCATTTTGTGGGTGCTCCTTTATAGTCATTCAGCCGTGCGGATGCTACAAGTTGTTTCCTTATGTTCTGTGTGAGCCTCAGCAGTGTTTCTGGCCTTGCTCTACAACTTACTTTCACCCCCTCTGCCTCCCTTCTCTCTGTCTCTCTCTTCCCCTGTCTCTCTGTTTCAGTGTGAAGCGCTAATGAAATCATTACTAGCCCCTCTCTGTGTTAGACAAACACCAGACACCTCCTATTACAGCCTTTTTTCCTCCATATCTGGCTCTTTCTCCTTCCCTCTGTTATTTTCTAACCATGATTTGGTGTCTGCTTCTATAATTAGACCATTCGCCACCTCTCACTCGCTACAAGTCACCCATTTTGTTCATCAGCCATCTCCTCTGGTTTTGTCTTCCTTTTTCACCTCGCCATTTCTCCCTGTGTCCCCTTTCTCCTCCGCACAGCCCTTATCTCCTCTGTCTGCAGTCATTAAACATTTATAAATCAAGGGTTCATCTTTCTCTTTTTGTCTTTTACAGCCCGATGTTTCTTAATCCCTTAAGGCAAAGTGTGTTAAAATGTGTGTATGTGTTTTGATGTGATTAATGGCAGACACGGAAATGGATTAAGTCTGATTAACTGTTGCTTAAAAAGAAGTTGCTTAAAGACAATGAGAGGTATCTACTCCCAGTTTAAACAGATGAAGAAGAAAGCATAGAAGAAGAAGAAGCGTAATGGGATTTGTGGAGGATGGGGTTGTAATGTTTTAGTTACATAAGCACCAACAAAGCACCAGGTCAAGATAAAAATAATTCTTCATCTCAATTCCAGTTTATCATTAACTGAAGTGGTGATGATGTAGTGACATGACTTTTTGTTACTATTTATACATCTCATTAATGCACAAAACAAATCAACATGGGTAGTTCTTGGTTTCTCACAGTTTTTTTTTGTTTGTTTGTTTGTTTTTTTGGCATTTAACCCAAGACCACATTTTCTCTGTAGCTGGGACTCTACTCCAGTGGCTGACATTTGACGGGAAGCATGGTACATCTGGGGCAGGTCCTGTCCATCACAGGGCGAACACGGATCAGACAAGTTTATACACTCACACATATGGCCAACATAGCCTCACAAGCTGTGAGAGTGCTGTTGTTCCAAAGAGAGAACCCACAACTTCCAGAGGGAAAGACTATTTGAAGCTTAGCCCAATTGCTGGGGCTCAACACCAAGCACCAATCCCAAACTTTACTCTTTCAATGTTGTGGTCTTTTCTGCTATTTTTTTTTTTTTACATTTGTTTTGCTGACCATTAAAATCATTTATTGAAAGAAGCAAGCAGATCCATTATGAGAAGGTAGGGTTTTGTTAAGACAGTGGAGATGGTGATGAAGTTTGTAATCAAGAATAACACAAAATAATTTGCATCACTTTCTTTTCTTTTTTTCATTCTGAGTCGCACACTGAAGACACTGCCTGGAAAGGCCACGGCTTCTCTGCTCAGTCACTTGAAATCATGCTCATCTGCTTTGTCACCAGTGGAGTTGCATAATCCCTCTCACTCTGATTCAAACACACACTTCTTTCCTCTCTGCCTTCATGTCACATTCACACATTCTTGTCACTTCTCCTACACCCCTCTCCACCCCATGTCCATGTAGCGCCTCCACCTCTTTCCTCCTCTTGCTTTTCTTTTCTTTTGGTCTCTTGTGCATTCTGTTCCTGCTTGCCCTCTCTGTTTCTGTCTGCGACTGCCTCCATTTCTGCCTCGTACTCCCTCGCTCTCCTCTGCTGTCTCTGCCTCTCACAGCTGGTAGTGAATGTGGTGAATACTCCTCTCAACTCTCTCTTAGTTTAAGCCCTAGGGGTGCCGGCTGAAGGGCAGAAGTGTGTGTATGTGTACGCATCTGTGACTACGTGTGTGTTTGGGCTTTCTGTCCTTCACTGTGTGTCTGACAGCACCAATTACTGCCTCAGATGCCTGAGAGATGGAGGAGACGAAGTAAAGAAGGACAGACACCTGTCACCTCTACACAAGTTTCCATGCTCTCATCTCTCCTTTTTTTCTGAATGGGCAAATGTAATAGGGGTCAGCATGACATGTGTGTAAGTACACCCGCTGGCTACAGCTGTCAAACGGACTCCTTGTTTTCCGTTTTTCTCGTATTCATTTGTCTGTTTGAGGCTCCCAGTGTGAAGTAAGAACTTGGATTATGAGAGGAACCTTTCAAAGTCACGTCTCTGATTCCACTTAGCTCACCTGTTGCTTTGCTCACTGCTCAAAAATGCAAACCACTCACCAGCAAGTCCAGCATGCATGTGATTGTGTGAGACTTGTCTGCTCAGCTCTGTTAACATTCAGAACACTGTAATGCAGAAAGAAACTGGATCAAACTCCAGGTTGCTACATGTTCTACAACATGTACAGAGTAGATGATTTAAATAAATATGGTGAGCAGTTGGGGAGTGTATTTCTTAGTTTTATTCTAAGATAAGGGCGTTAATATCCCTTTCTTAGCTATCTATTAAATATTAGGTTAACCATTTTGAAAGATCCATCATAGAAACCTTTTATTCAGTCTGAGGAATAGTTTTGGTGTTGTTTCATTGGCCTATTGTTCAGATAAGTGATTATGAGAAGAAACTTTTACAGAAACCATGACATTCTCAAGAGTTTGATCCTGAGTTGGATTCCTCCAGCTTGTCTGATCTATGTCAATTAAACATAGATTTACTGTCGGTACTATATGTTGGCATCTGTGGACAGGATTTGGGTTTAATGCTTGCTAAAAAGTTTTATTTATAAAGATCTTTTCATATGAAAAGTAGCCCAATGTACTTTACATAAAAACAACTTCGACAAATTAAACAGTAAGTCTTCACACATCCAAGTATGAAACATGACCATTTTTAGAATACCCCCCTGATCTCACTTTCGCTTAAATGCACACAAAGACAAACACTCAACATGCACTGACCAACCCACCACCAGTAGCCAGACCACAACTGCCTGCACCCCCACTCTGTATTTACAAGGAAATAAACAACTAAACATCTGGCTTGACGCTGCTGTGAGGAAGCTTTGATGATAATAGCAGCTGTTACATGATAAATAAACTAAATGATTAAATTTGGCAACTGATTCTATGAGTAGAACATTGTCAATGTAACTGGTTAAAGTTTCTTTGTGTCAGGTGTGAATTGACACACAGACTTTTTAACCGAGAAATTGTCATTTTATTTGTAACACAGACAAAATTAGACTAAATCAAACTCTATGTGGTGGCTTCCAGACAATACTGAACAGAAGTACTACCACTAAGAAGAAAAGATCCAGGGTTATATTTGTCCTTGAAGGCATGGTGATGGTAAAAGGGAAAAAAATAGCACATAACAGGCAGCAATCAAAGGCCTCCTGCTCAGCTGTTCAGTCAATCAGACCAGCGTCTGACCGCAACGCAGCAGGAAGGGAATTACTGTTAAAACTTTTTGTTCTCTGTAAGGAAACTTCCTCTCCAAATGGGGTTATGTTTTATTAGCTGTAAAAGCCTTTGCAAAGTTGTGCTTTTAGGTAGATGTAAAAAAAGAACGATTTCGGCCATGCACTTAAATAACCACATAACATTCCCTAATATATTCACATAGAATTTAAACTAAAGACATCATAACACGATTGCAGAATGTTCTTATGATAAAGCTTCTGAATAGGAATCAGTGGCAGGAAAGGCCACACCTTTTCATCTATGAAAGGGAGAGAGTTTCTCTGTGTCTATCTTAATAAGATAGATAAGAAACCTGCCATTTATTTATTGCCTCCATCCTTAACAACAAATGTGTCTGTGACTGCATGTGTGTGTGTTTGTGTGTGCACACATGTGCACGCTTGCGTTCACTGGATGAGAGCAGCATTTTTATGTTGGTCAGATACAGACTTTTGAATGTCAAAAACACCCTTCAGTAGCATGTTCTCACACACACAGAGAGACAGGCACATTGCTCTTGTTTCTTTTCGAATCTCTTGGTGGCAGCTCGGGGAGTTTGAGAGTATAAAGGTAAGCTGTAGGAAGGTAGTGGACAGCTAACAGAAGGAGTTAGACAGTTTGTCAGGAGCTTCTATCTATCTAGATAGATAGATAGATAGATAGATAGATAGATAGATAGATAGATAGATAGATAGATAGATAGATAGATAGAT
>JBAMHX010000009.1:10203944-10214751 GCA_037177515.1 Pseudomugil tenellus | reverse complement strand
TATATATATATTCAAAATCCTTCATCTTCTCCAAACAAATCAATGATTGTAGAAGCATATATGAAAGTACATAGGCTTATAGACTGGTATATCCATAGCGTCTTGTTCAATTTAGACTCCCCGCATCCCCCATGTTACAGTACGTATTCAGAGAATGTCATTATTTCTGCATTTACATTTTACACCTCAGGCACTTAGTTGATTTTCAGAGTCAAAGCAACATGCAGATGTCTGAATCATTTTTTACACACGCTTTAAACAAGGAGGGAAAAAAACAGCACTACTGAAAAAAGAGCAGCAGCTCAAATACTACTGCCAATCCCACAGACAGTAGAGTTAATGAACCACGCAACTAAACGGAAGAGTTTTACACAGAGGTCACACTGTAAAGTCTACAGTATAACAACAAAGTCAAACATGTCTATGCCTCAGATTTGCCTAAAGGAGTTTCCAGGTTTAAGTATATAAATGTATGAATAATTTATAACCAAAATAAAAAGCTGCAAACATTTAAAAGTTTTCTTCATATTGAAGCATCCCCACCAGACGATGAATCATAGCTCATTTATGCTCACTAATTGCCGGGTTGGAAGTTTAACATTAGTGTTTTAAGGCTTTGATGGTGTGGAATTAAAGTAATCCTTTTCAAATGTAAATTAACTACTAAAAATAAACATAAATCAAGAGTATATGTGCATAATGTTCATTTTATAATCTGCTCCAAGGACAATTACACAACCTAAGCACTTATAAGAAATGGATAAGTCACTCTGCAGGCTGGAAATCCACTGAGTTGTCACTGTGTTCTGCATCTCAGCAGGGAGGATCCGTCCACACCAGACTTCAGTGTGACGACAGTTGATGACTGGCTGGAAGCCATCAAGATGGGCCAGTACAAGGAGAACTTTTCCAGCTCTGGATATGTCAGCTTGGACTCTGTCCTCTACATCAGTGTCAGGTACAGACATGTGGCGTCTCATCTCTCTGAAATGAAACACTTAAAAGGTCAAAACTGGCAGTAAGAAACTTATTAAATTCCACTTCACTGTCATATGAAATTAAAAGATAAAGGTTTGCGTAAGTGTCTTAAACGCAAACCGCCTGCAGCTGCATGGCATTTCAGATTTAATGTAAAACAGTTTTATAGAAATAACATGGCCTTTTTTTTTTTGTTTCCTGTTTTCTGTCTAGTGAATTGTTTAAGATGGGAGTGACTCTATCCGGCCACCAGAAGAAGATTTTGTCCAGTGTGCAGAACCTGCAAACCCAAGGGACCCACGTGCAGGTATAACAGTCTCCAAATAAACACAGTGAGACAGAGTCAAGCTGGATGATCCTGTGAAGAGTCTCCCACTGAAATGGAGTTGTAATGGACACTTGATGCTTGGACCTCCATTGATTTTAAGAAACACTGAGATGGAGAAATCATGGATGCCTGACTCCTTCACCCTCCCATTCTTCCCATCCCTGATGGGCACTTCTGGCTTTCGTATTCAGAATCCCGGCAACACTGTCACTGCATTGGAGCAACAGAGAGACACGTTTCCAACGGCAACACCACATCCCAGATCATTTCACATCCTGTGAGCTTAACAAAAATGAAAAAAATGACATTTTAACATAATAAATAACAAAAACAAGGAAAATAATGATCAACACTGTCTGTGAGGTGTACAGTTGGTTCTTTCTGTCTTCTTTTCTTTTCTTTTTAAGTTTTCACAATGAAGGGTTTAAAAAGGGTCAAAAGATATGTACATGTGTTGATATATGTTTTTATGGGCGGTGTGTCCCCATACCGTAGAGATGGACCTAACGTTTGTATTGGTGGTGAGGATAATATTGCTTAACTTTAACAGGAATTACTACCCTGTATATGTACGGCCTCTTCCATAGCTGTCTGCCCACAGAAAGCCAATGAATGAGCCGAGATTGTGGATCACATGAACGTGTGGGGAGTGGGGGAAAGACAAACTGGACCTGTAGAGATAGAGGGATGTAGATGTTGCTAGCTCATGTAGGATGGGAGCATGATATGCTTAGTTTTTCTGGTGAGGACAAGGGCTTCCTTCGAAACAAACTTCCATAGCAACAAGACCCAGTGTATATTAGCCAGTCTGCTTGCACTTACAGTTTAACAGACTGCAAAGATGTGACCGAAACCAAGAAAACTTCCATTGTCCTTTCCACATTTTATATTATGGTGTTTTCAGGAATATTTCAGCTCAAATTCAGCCTTCCCGTTTTTCAGGTATGAAGAAAGTTATAGTGTGCGTGTGTGTGTGTAGAGCCAGGGTGATGCAAGGGTCATGATAAATTTGACACTGTTGAGAACATATAACTTGTTTTTTCCTGGGTTGTACCATGTATTGTAATCTTGTCGTTCAAGTAACATATCACAATTTTAATTGTGTACTTCCCTTTCATCAGCCCTTATAGCTAGATGGTTCCACAAAGCTAGTAATAATTAGTATTTTGTGTCTTGCAAATAGCTCGCTTGATTAAAGAAGCCTTGGAATTTACCCTTTTCTCTAAAAAAGAAATTACATATTCATACCAGCGATGTTCAGATGTGACAATATAAGAGGGTAAGTTTCACTTATTAAAAAAGAAACAGATAATTTGTGTATTTAGATTGTTTCATTTTCTGGAAATTGGTATCATCAATCTAACATGAAACAGCTCAAACAATGTTTACAAGAAGCAAAAAAATTTGTTTTTAGCTTGTCAGAAGGAAACTGCTGCGTATCACCTTAAGTACATGGCAAGATGTGAAGGGACCCTCTTTGTGTGCACTGTATTAATGGCACTGAACCTGCTCTGAGGTAAAATACAGTTTTATTACATGTGGTAATCTATAGGACCAACAGTGGCATAAAATACAGTATATATGATTGTATAATAGTGTAAAATATGTACAGTGTTGATTTCCAATGTTAGAATGTTTGTAATGATAATGATGATGACTATGATGTATTTTAATTGTGAAAAGAGATTTCTGAAGTTCTTGTTCAGGTCATACAGGAGAATAGTGATGGGAGCCAATGCATTGGTCTGAACAAAGGAATGTAGCATGGCGCAAAGCTTCAGCTTTGATAGATGACAGTGACTGCAGTTTCTATGATAGTGTTAGAATGAGTAGAATGGACTTTCCTTACTGACACGCTTGCTTTATTTGCATATCCACCTTAAAAAAAGTAATTACCTGCACTCTTCAAACAGCTTTTCTGCGTTTAACACTTAAAAATTATTCTTGTGAAAAAGGAGGGTGGCAGAGGGTTAAAGTGAAATAAGAATGATCCTCAGATTAAATTTCTATTCAGAATCACAATCCAATGTTTTCTATAAATGTCTAGAAAAGCCCTCTTCTTAGCTAGCAGTGGTACCAACAGACTTGTTAGGTTTTTGGTACAAGGTATAAGCCTACAGGAGGACAAAAGCATATCCATGATGTGCTGTTTCTTCAATTAGTTGATAGTAGTTGTGATCAGAGTTTGTAATGTTAGCAGCTCTTACAATATGTTAGCAATTCTTATGATAATTTGTTGTAAAAACATGTCACCTTATGCCAAAAAATTCAGCCAGAACTAAACATTTGTTGCTAATTGTTTAAGTTAACATTAGCTTAATTGCCTAAAGTTTTTTCAGATCTGTTAGTCAGCCAGAGTGAAACCAGAAGCCTTGTTTTGTCTACCTCGATGTGAAATTAAAGAATCGTTGTTTCAAAATGAAGAAATACAAGTATTGATATTTCAGCCTGCCAACAGTGCCAACATCATGCTTTTAACAGGTCTAGCAACAGTAGCTAAGGAGCGGAGCTTGAGCCGTCTGTTGGCCAGGTGACGACTGTAACCATTTTTGCCCTGCTTTTTCACAATTGGTAAAAATAATGTTTTGAAAAAAATCTGTTTCACTATTAAAAATATCTTTCCTGAATCAGTTTCATGACTATTTCACCTCATAAACCCTAATGGAATTACAAAACACCAACTGGGAGTCTGAAAATGTTCATTCTACTCTTGCTAACTCTGATTTCCCTCTAGCGGCCAAGCTTTGACCGCTGGCCTTTTAGATGCCTTATTTACTGAGCTATTGTTCTTTTTTGTTGTCATATAAAGGTGATATTAAGAGTAAAATGTATATACAGTACAGGTAGTATTTATCCCTGTATTTGAGGTGATGTCACATCAACACTCTGATTTTCCGTCATCTCCACATCAACACCACTTTGATTCCTTTTCAACCAGATGGAAGTAAGTTTACTATATAAATAGAACAAATCCGGTGGCCTGTAAAAGTTGATGGGGGAAATGACTGCTGTTGTTATTTATATGCATATTGCAGATGTGACTGGCTGACACTGAGATTTTTGGTTGTATCATTCCTGTTGTGTCATTACATGCTGCCTAAAAAATAATGTTGAACTATGGCAATGTTCTCCTTTTCATGAGTGTGTTCAACACTCCCACATTGAAAAGTTATGTCATGCCTCCACTTTACACTGAATTCTTTTAAACCCCACATTTCTGCCACTTTTAACCCTGCAAAGGTTAGCAAGGTTGGCTGGTTTGCCTCATCCCAAGTAAAGCGTTTGTTTCCATTTCCTCACCAGGTTTGTACTGTAAATGTTCACAAAAATCTCATTTGAGACATTCAGCTCCCTCCTTCTCTAAGTCCTTCTCTCACTCTTTCTTTGGCCACTAACAATGCCAATTTGTTCTCATGCCAGTTTCCTCTGCGTTGCTTGTTGTAAAGCGTGTAGGCATTCTAATGTCTTTCATGTTGCTGTAATAAATATGCTAATATTTCTAATTTCTCACCTGAAGCCTGCAGTGTCTTTGTTTCACACATTCTTTGCCTCTTCGTGTTTGTTCCCTTTAGAAACACTTCAAATTAGAATTGAATACACCACACTTGGAAAGAATAGTGTCAAATTGGATATAGTTGTAAAAATTCAAAGCTGTCATATAATTATTTTTTATTGTTCATCATTACAGCAACATACATATATACATAAAAGCTGTGCATGGTGAATATAAATTAAAAACTATACCCTAACCTACAGAAAACTGTCTTTAGTCCAGTGAGACAGGTCGTATAAGGCACATAGCCTCCATCAATATAAATGGAAAGATGTTATGTACCACAGACTTCCTACATCTAAACACCCTGCTAAGCTAATTTAGTACAAATGGATTTAGTCAGACATGTAACCAGCAAAATGAGAACCTTGGGATGAGAGAACCTGTCAGATACAATTATTTCTGTGGTATTTACCAGACAGACCAAGAGGGACCAGATTTAAGCTATTCCTAATAAAGAGGCCATTAGAAAAATACTCCATAATGATGAAAAGAGACTGGAAATGAACAACAGGTCAATTATCGCAGACATAACACTGGGGAAAAGCCAGTGTGTGAACTTAAATCAGGTCTGGAGTTGAATCCAAAAATGCCTGAAAATACACAAAAACACCTGAAGGTGCTCTGACAAAGCACCGAGCAAAAGGCCTGAATATCTCTGACTTTTACACTTGATCTTTTTTCAAGACGCTCCATCAATGCTGTTTTTTTGCTTTGCCATCACCGTTAAGGTTCTTGCAAACCAGAGGGTCTGAAAATGTTCCTTTTACCCTGTCGTCTCATTTATCTGCTTAATGAGGATAGCAGCGCTAAAATTCCCATCACAGCATCCTTAGATGCAAAATATGGAAGTCTGGCAACCACATCTTCATTATCTGTGTGTGTGTTTCTTTTTGAAAGATAATTCTATCTCGGGGGAGGGAGTAGGTCATTGACTCCTGGCCTTGGTTAACCCCTTAATGCACTGGCCCAGTTGCTGTCACTCTATGTTACCGCCATTACACCTCATTTAGCCCATCATATTAGGGTCCATATTCCCCTATCGCTCACTCTCTAGGTTAACACACACATACATGCATGCACTCACACAAACACACATATGGCTTGACATCCAAAAAATCCAAGGCCTGTTCTCCATTTCCTCAGTATCTCTCTCCTCCCACTGCCCTACTCTTAATCTTTCTGCTGGCCTTGTGCAGCCCCATTTTTCCTCCTTTTTCCTATCCATCCTGTGCAGACAGACAGAAAGGTTGCAGAGACTCTTCTGACCTCGACTACCTCATTATCTCCTTCTTCTTGCTTTCCCCCCTCTCATAGGTTGTAATTTCCCACACCTCCATCCATCTATCCATCCAGCCATCCATCCAAAAGTTTTCTCCCCATGCAACCCCCTCTATGAGGTTCAGTGCCTCTCTGTTTCACTGCTATCACCACTGGGTTTCCTTTCTCCATTAAAAGCCAATCCATAACTTTGGGCTTTTGTCTGCGGGTGTCTCAACAGGCGGAATGTCATCTCACGTATTTACTCTGGATAACAGAAGCTACGAGGAGCCAAAGGCTTAGGCGATTGATTCATCATGCAGCTGCTATTGACATCATGTGAAAAAGGTCAGATGTCCCTATGGAGAACACTTTAAAAGGCCATTGGTGACTGATGAGCCTGTCATGTTTATATCACATACATGCACAAGCACTCTCTCTCTCAGTCTCTATCTTTGCTTTTCCTTCTGTCACTCTGTTCTGCTCTCTATCTATGACACACATACACAAACAGACACACTCTCTCTGGGAAAAGGTAATTGGGCCCCTCTGTCATGCTGTCAGGTGTGCACTTGAGTGTCTCCTCATGTGCAGACATTAAAATAACATAACCAGCCAAACAGCTAAAGCTCCACTATGATCCTTTGCAAAGGGTCGGCCATATGTGTTTGTCTGTCTGCAACATGGGTGGATGACACTTCTGTATAGTTGTGATGCTAGCGAGACCAATGTGGATGCTCATGTGTGAGTTATCAGCGCAGGTATTAACAAGGGAGTAAACATGAGAGGCAGATAAAATCTGAGGCAGAGGAAAGATTTCGTTAGTAATTGGCTAAATTTTCTGGAGTTCCTGTTTTGTCGCCCTTGATCGCATTGCGTGTGTTCCCTCTAATCAAATATGGCCGGGTTCAGACAGACTCGGCATTTGCCGGTCGGCGCACACATCAGCAGTCTTGTGTCTCATGAGGTTTTCCTTTCCTATCAAAGCGATTTCCTGTCTCAAATTTTCATCAGTAATCAAAGTTCCTGATTGAATTTGAAAAGTGAGCCCAGCTCTATAAATCACATTACATGCCTCGCTCCCATCATGCCGGCTCTCATCAGCCACAGGAATGAGATGCCACCCTGGGTGTACGTCTGCATCATGGCTCCTGTATGTATTGTCGTGGTTTCAGTGGAACAGAAAAATGAATGCTGACAAAGGCTGAAATTTGATCCTTTTTGATGCTTTTTTATCTGAACTATCTAGTTGAGATAGTTGCCAAAGTACTGTCTACAAACTAGTAGAGTCAGCTGTAGCTATAACAATGAAAAAGGCCACATCTTAATTAGAGCCTTTTTCAAATTTAGCTATTTTGAAGCAGTGAAAGATAGATATTAGGAATGAAATCATAATCAGTTTGAAAATTAATGTTAACATTTAACATCATACCTTTTGGAATCAAGTTAATATTTTTCTCATAAAGTTATTTAAACTTCATGAAAGAAAAATAATCGTAATGGTGAGAAAAAGCGACAAAGAACTGAGAAGAGACTGATCAAGAGCCAGTCCTCACATGATTCTTCCAAGACTGCTAACTCAAGCTGAGAGCTTTTAGCACTTCTAAATCATTTTTCATTTGAGCAAATTCATACAGTTAAAAAGGAAAATAGAGTTTGCCTGAATTGTGCCAATGGACAGCTGACGCGCCCAAAATCGCTAACAGATTTGGAAATAAAGCAAGAGCAGACAGACAGCAAATAGAAAAAGGCGAGAAGGAGAGAAAATATCATTTAAGGGGAAAAAAGGTAAAGTAAAACTTAGAATGGTTTGGACAGAGTAAGATAATATTGAGCACAAAATCCCTCCCAGATGTGGAAATCATTGGTTAATGTGAGGCAGATGTAACATATTGCCGCTGTTGGTTGACTCAGATTGGACCAAATACAGACTCGCTCTCACTCAAAGTCTCCTCTGTGTTGACTGAGAAGAGATGATGAAAATCTATACTCAGAGCCAACTCAACGAGTGAAAACTTTGGTCTATGAATTCACAAACAAACTGCAGAGCTTTCCAGGGCTCATTGACTGATATGGAACATAACTATAAAGGTCATTATAATTAAAGAGAAAGCATGTAGTATCTTCCGATGGGCAAAAAAAAGGTTGAGTTTCATGAAATCATTTTTTTATGAAAAGTGTTTTGTGTTTGTGGCAGATAAGGGTATGTTTCCCCCACCAGCTGCTTGTGTGTTCACACGTAGTGTCTGCAGTGGAGAGACATGCATGTTCCTTTGTAGTCGCCACATGTTTGTGCTTTTTTTTTTTTGTCATGAATAATCAAGCACAGCTATTCCAGTGTCATCAATCAAGCTTTGATTTTATAGGGAAGAGCTTAGAAACCACAGCAGCCCTCTCTGGGCTAAGAAGGCAACCTATTCTACTGCTGCTTGATCAAAGGAATTGTTTTTAAATGAAGCTCTGAGGTCAAGAAATACTTGCTTACATATTGTATGTATGTATTGTATTGTTTTGTATTGTGTATTTTTGTTGTTTTCATGTGTTTCTAGGTATATTATGAGCAAAATCAGCCATCAGTCTTGTGATCACCACATACATCCACATAAAGGTGACATCAGATAGCAACTACCCATGAAGCAGGAATTAAATGACAATCTTGGACATTACTGGGAGAATTTAGCAGAAAAAAAGTAGTGGAGACAGTAAAGAAGGTCCAAGTGCAGAGCAAAGCTCTCAGCCAGCCGTAGAACTTTGAAGATGAGTTAGTAGTTCAACACTAGTAGTAGTAGTAAAAATAGGTTCACTCGATTAACAGTTTGGGATCGCATGCTGTTAACTGGGCACTTGCAAAAAGTACTTGCAAACAAATGAAGATTTCCAAACCTTAGAATCCTGATTCTTGCTGGGGACACAGGCAGCGAGGAGTGTCCAGAGCAGAATAATAAGCCAAGCAAACAAAGCCACCTCTTAATCAAATGGGTAGCTCTCAACTAAAGCATTTTCATGATTCTGGAGATCAAGATTAACTATTTGCTCGGTTCCCGACTAAACAAGGTATTGGCTAGGTATCTGGCTTGTAGTGAGGCCAAAACTAGCTCAGGTAGTCTAAGTGTTTTGTGGGGAAACTCATGAGGTAGCTATGCAAGTGGTCATACGTGCTGGGACATCAGAGCTAAACACTCAGCTAGGAATTAATGAGTTAGTCTGGCTAGCTGCCTTAATGGCCAGGATTTCTGAGCCAAGGTCTTAGCTGGGGACTCATTAGCTTGCTAGCTGGGAGCAGTTGAAAAGTCAGTTTAACTTGTTACCTTAGCTGGAAGCTCATTCTCTGCCTTGTTGAAAGATTGTAATACCTTGACTTGCATGTGATATTGTGTAATTAGGCTGTAATGACCGTAATTCCTTTCAAGGACGAGGAGACTGGTTTCTTTAGATTGAGATGAAGAATAATAATGAAGAATAAAAGAAGTTAAACATACAATTGTAGAGGAATTTCATGTGTTAGCTTAATTACCTTGCTCTTAATTAATGTCTAGTTGAAATGTCCAACCATAATGCTCCTAAACTGATGTCATTCTGACCTTAGTAAACCATCTGCAAGGCCGGCGTCCTTCCATCAGGGAAAACATTAGGCTAAGACGTTGGTCTTGTTGTCGTAGCCAGCGCACATAACCAAAGTATTTAAACAAAGCTCACCTATCTGACTAGGGCAGAATTGTTCCAGACTTCTGTGTGATCAAAGATCTCTGGTCGGATTCTCCCAGGATTATAACCTTGTATCATGTCTGTATGCCTTAATGTTTAATGTATGTTCAACTTCTTTTATTCTTCATTATTAAATTTATATTCTTCTCAATCTAAACAAACCAGCATCCTCGTCCTTGACTGGAATAACGGTCATCTACACATTGTTTGATGAAATGAAAAGTGGGATTTTACTTCAGATTTAACAAGCAGCTTCATTTACTTCACAGTGAAGGAAAATTAGGAAGTATTGACCAGAGTATAAATGACAAGTCACTTGGATTGACGTGGACAATAATGATTTTTGTTTCCTTTATGGTTGGGGGTCATTAATTTTCTAGGCATTAGGTTCTTCAAGTAACTGAACCATTGTGAAGACTATTAGGATTATGCAATTATGTTTGTTTTGTTTATGTTGGTTTATGTTTGTATGTTTCATTCTAACATCAATCTTCTCTTCACTTTCATCAGAACTATGCTCGTCGGTCCAGCATCACGACTCAGCATCTTGGAGGGTGGATGTTTTGTTCACACATCTGCATGAGTTCCACAGCTTATATTTATATTGAACCTCATTCACCTTCTCCTCCATAATAAACTCATGAATCTTATCTGTCCGTTTGAAAGTAATTATTCCAGAAATGTTTAGTACGAAATAAGTATTTTTTTTTCTCACTACTGTAAACACCAATAAGATATTTTTTGTAACCCCCTTATAAAGAAATATAGAAGAAAAAATGGACACTTTATAATATATCAATCTCATATGGGACTTAATTTGACTTTATAATGAATTATTCTCAATATAATATCATGCAACATAATTAGAAGTGGGGAGGAGGGGGGGGGGGGGGGGTCCGTTCTACCACCTTTAAATTTTTGACCTTTTTTCTAAACTTTCCCCCCTCTCCCGCTCCCCGTCCCCACCTTTTCGTGTTACTTTG
>JBAMHX010000009.1:10172617-10185707 GCA_037177515.1 Pseudomugil tenellus | reverse complement strand
TTTTTTTACAGAGGACAAAGAACTTTTATTTTTCGGATCACAGAGAAACTTGAGTTTTCCAAAAAATGCCTACCCTGACAGCGTGGGAAAATCTGATCAGATGAGATCCTGTTGACCAGGCCCAGCTGATGTTAGCTAGCTGCTAACATTAACAGCACACACTGTTGCCAACTTCTCGGTACAGAAAGTAGGTATAAAAGTAGCTTGTAGGACAGGAATAGCGTTGTGGTACTTGGAAAGGAAATAGTGTTCATCTGGTCTAGAACAGTTTCACTTAGTCTGGAAAAAAAAATTAATGGTTTATAAGAAAGCCCTGTGTAAGGCTAGAACAGATTCATCATTTATAGAGGAGAACAAGAACAATCCCAAGTTTCTCTTCAGCACTGTAGCCAGGCTGACCAGGTGCCTTTGAGCCTTGTATTCCTTTAACTCTCAGCTGTGATGACTTCATGAGTTTAGTCTTAAAAAATAGTTCATATTAGAAAGAAGATCCATAATATCTTTCCCACTATTGATGATGTTCCAACTGCGGCAGCTTAGGAGATGTAGGACCTGATTTTTGTTTGGATTGTTTCTGTCCTGTGCAGCTCCTGTGCAAAAAAGACCAACTTTAGATCCAGAAGTGTTATTTGTTATTTGGATCTAGAACTCATCATAGCACAGAGACAGCTCTGGTGAAAGTTACTAATGATCTTCTTATGGCTTCAGATAGAGGACTCCTGTCTGTTCTTGTTAGATCTCAGTGCTGCATTCAACACCATAGATCACAACATTATGCTACAAAGACTGAAACATGTTATTGGTATTAAAGGGACCACACTGAGCTTGTTTAGGTTATATTTATCTAATAGATTTCAGTTTGTTCATGTAAATGATGAGTCTTCCTCACACACACATAAGTCATGGTGTTCTGTGCTTAGACCAACACTTTTTACATTATACAAGCTTCCCTTAGGTAATATCATCAGACAACATGGTATAAACTTTCATTGCTATGCAGATAATACTCAGATTAACTTATCCATGAAGCCCAATGAAACCAGCTTTGTAATTAATCTAGATGGCATTAACCTGCCTTCCAGTACTACAGTGAGGAACCTTAGAGTTATTCTTGACCAGGACTTGTCCTTTGGCTCACATTTGAAAAAATGTTTCTAGAACGGCTTTCTTCCACCTACATAATATAGCAAAAGTTAGGGACATCATGTCTCAGAGTGATGCAGAAAAAATCATTCATACCTTTGTTACTTCAAGACTGGATTACTGCAATTCCTTATTTATGGGCTGTCCCAAATGCCCTAAAAATCTCCAGTTGATCCAAAATGCTGCAGCGAGGCTTTTGACGACAACTAGCAGAAGATATCATGTTTCTCCAGTTTTAGCATCTCTTCATTGGCTCTCTGTTAAATTTAGGATAGGGTTTAAAATCCTTCTCCTTACATTTAAAACTCTTCATGACCAAGCTCCATTGTATATCAGAGTTCTCATAGTTCAATATATTCCAAACAGAGCACTTCGCTCCCAGACTGCAGGTCTACTTATGGTCCCCAGAGTTTATAAGACCAGAATGGGAGAAAGAGCCTTCGGCTATCAAGCTGCCCTCCTATGGAACCAGCTCCCAGTATAGGTATGGGAGGCAGACACACTCTCTACCTTTAAAATTAAACTTAAAACCTTCCTTTTAAACAAATCTTAAAGTTAGGAATAGTCTAGCTGTGCACTAGCTATGCCACCATGGGGACATCCCGAGATGAACTGAGCACTTTCTGTTACTTTCTCTGTTGCATATTTTCCATGTATAAGACGATAGTTGCATCATTAACCTATCTCCCCTTTTTCTGCAAGTCTTCCTGGATAGCGGCTGCAGAGTAAATTGATCTGTCTTTCCTGTCATTCCTGCAGATGACTGCCCTCCCTGAGTCAGGTTCTTCCAGAGGTTTTTGCCTTCCTGTTAAAAGGGAGTTTTTCTTCCCACTGTCGCCTCATGTATGATCAGGATGGGAGATTGTAATGAAGTCAAGATTAAATGAAATCTTTTTGGTTCCCTTACATAGACTATTTTTTATTAATAGGCTCAAATTGATCCCTGTTAAGAGCCTCGAAACAACATTGTTGTGAAATGGCGCTATACAAATAAAGCTGAATTGAATTGAATTTGGCTCCAAATACTGCTTGATCTATCACTTCTCTGTATCTTTAATAATTTTGCTTGATAAAATGAATTGCATTGAAAAATACTTGAAAGAGCAATAAGATGGCACCTGGACAACAAACAATGTATAAGATCAAGATATTTGGACTGTTAAGTTTAAATCAAAGGCCTTGAACGCGAGGATCTAGCAATAAAACCTAAAAAGCAACCTTGTTCATTCATGAAAGACGTCGCTATTCTAAAACTCATTATGCTAGTTGTCAGGAGAAGGTCAACACTGTGACACAGAGCTCCTTGCTGCCTGAAGGAATTTAGTATGGATCGCCCTCTGCAACATGCAGAGCTCATTTCCAGCTGTCATCAGCCTGGAGGAGGCAGAAATGCATTACCAGCCAGGATAATATGCTTTATTATATAGCTTATATGCTAGCTCACGGTGCCTCTGGGCAATGAGGGGAGCAATTACAAGGACAGGAATGTCTAGTGCGCACTTTGTGTGTGTGTGTGTGTGTGTGTGTGTGTAATCGTGTATACAGACACAAACACACCTGCCAGCATTTACCTCTCAAAGCCAATAAAGTCTTAATGTGGTATTTTCAAAGTCACATCAATTTTTAAAATGTTTCAGCCCTCGGACATGCACCACTGCTTACTGATGATCTTCAGTACAAGGACATAATTCTTATCTACCAGCCATTGTAATACAAACATGATAACACACACAAATAGAGTGAGACAACCCCCCAAAACAGCATTATAGTGGTCATTAGGATGTCTTTAGAGTGTCTAAATATGTTTTGCATAGACACAAGTTTATTACTGAGCAAAGCTTCTGCAACAGTTTTTAGTGATATAAGGTCTGGAAAACTTTTTATCCAGATGTGAACAAAGGAATGAACTGAAATCTCTGTTAGATGAAGCTATTTCAGCATGATACCACCAGCAGAGGCTTTCCTGTTGCACTGTGGGATTCGGAAAAGCTGCTCTTTACATTGCATATATGACACTGAACCCAATACTGCTTGTTCTTAACACACCGATGTAACAACACTATGTGTTTTCAGATAAGAAAACATCACAAAAGGCTGAATCAAATATTCATTCCATGTTACCCGTTGATCAGTAATCTCATGTTTTCATTTCTACACCTTGGCTTTCTCCATCCCCTATTCCCCTGCTCTCTCGCTCCCTGGTTCCATCTGCACGCTCTTCTGATGTAATCTTTTTGTGGATATGGAAAGAAAAAGAAACGATGATATCTTAACAAAGACACAAAGCTATTTGCTGTACTGCTGGAGTTACGGATGATGTTTATTGCCTCCTATTTGCAGGTGAATGTGATTGTATACACTTGTCCATGTGTGTTGCTTTATATGCATATATCTGAAATGAGTGTCATCACTTCAAAAGAAACACTGAATCAATTTTCTTCTTATCTTTTAGATTTGAATCAGCTTGAATTTGAATGTTGGGGTACACAATGAAACGGACATGTCAGGCAGGCAAAAATAAAAAGAAAAAAAAAGGAAAAGAAAATGACAAAGACCATAAGCCCCTTTCCAAAGCTGCAGCTCCTCTGGGAGCTAACTGTATCTTTGTACTTGTTAGATGTGATAATTCTGAAGTGTGTGTGTATGTGGGAGGGGGGGTTGTGTGTTGTTGACCCTTGCTTTTACTTTCTACGAGCAAGTCTTCTGTTGATTGCATCACAAGACACATAAACAGTGTCCGGCCTGATTTGCTGCTAAGGACCACACAACCTATGGAAGCAGCTTCTCATCTATAAATTGATTTATCCTTCCACCTCTGTGGCAGTTAGCAGGAGTTTGGTCTGCCTCTGCAAACACAGCTGACAAATATAAAGGCTAGTTCACATTGTTATGGCAGAATTCTTAAATAAACTTTTAATTCATCTGAGCACTCAGGGTCAGTCAAATGTTTTCATACCTATTCAAGCTTTATTCATAATATTTAAACAGATCAATATGATAATTGTTTTACTGGGAAGTTATTAACAGCTTCTTTAATCTATGATGTTGGATAGACAAAAGGGCGTTCAGTCATTTCTACTGCCAGTACACTTTGCCTCAGATTCAATTTAGCTTTATTTGTACACCACTGATTTACAACAATGTCATCTCAGGGCTCTTTACAGTCACATACGTTTGAGGCAATTCATTGAAAATAGCCTAGTTAAGGAAAAACCAACTGATTGGATCAAATCTTGATTTTTTTACACAAGCCCCTTTACTGAGCAGGCATTAGGCGGCAGTGGAAAGGAAAAAACTACCAGGTCCATTAATAGCCTTGATACTCACACTATCAATGTAACTGTGTGACATCATAAATATGTTTCTAATTTAAAACAATTGGGAAAAAGATATTCTAATGGCAATATAATCTCTAACTTAAAAATGCATGCCCATAATCACTGGCTAAAAATAAATAACTGTTTAGGTAAGGTCGGCACTCTAAGTGTCTGGTTTTCCTAACTTCAATCATTGCAAACACCCCACAAATAGCTACTGACTGTACATCAGTATTATTAAGATGGTGCTCAGCACCATGCTGGTCACTGTATTTACCATACTGGTGGAGTACTGCAGACCTGACTGAACTTTTCTTTTAACTTTACCTTTTCTTTTGAAGAACTGTGAATCTGATTGTACATCTAGGCAGTTCGGCTCTGACAGACCTCACTATGAAGTCTGCTGTGCTTCTGGGAACCTTAAAAGCTGCTGAAATTTTATAATATCACTCTTCAGATCTGTGTCTAGACACAATATTATCTCAAAAGACAGTTTGATCAACCTTTAGAGCCAACTTCTGGCTGTGGCATTCCATGTCAAATGTGACATTTTGCAGATACAGTCATTGACTGATTATGACTAATAATTTAAGCCAGAAAAGAGGAGGAAGCATTTAATCACTAACAGAAGCAGAATGACATAAGAGGAGGTCTAAATACTTATGTAAAAGGGAAAAACATGTCCTTGACCTGAAACATCTTAAAACCCTCCCAATTGAAAGCCTGGGAAATATCCATATTACTAATAATGTATTGAGTGATTGCATTGCTAATATGATATTAGGAATGCAATCACTCAATACATTAAGCTATTTTGTTCGCCTGCTGTGGCAAAGCGACACAATTAACTGCACATTTTTGTAAATTCATGTTCAAAATTTGAGCTTTTTTCTTGTCAAATTGCCTTTATCTGATAAGTATGATTAGCATTTTCCCAATAAACAAGAAATAAAAATAAAACATTTAATCAAATCTGGGCAGAAAACCTACTTGCTCTTTTGAAAAACCTCTGGAATTTGTGGACTCCAAGCTGAAGGCCTCACACGCTGCACTTTGCTCACTTATTATTGCTTTCCCTCTTTCTCCTTCTGCCTTCATTGCCTGTGTTCCCAAAGGTAATTACGAGGAGTTTCAGACAGTAGTTCTGGAGACCTGGGATTCTCCTCCAATCATTATTCTCCAGATCAATTGCTGTGGACTAAACTAAACACACACTCTCAGAAGCACAGGACAATTAAAAGTCAACACAGGGAAAAAAAATCCTGCACACGCTAATACGGACAGACGCATGCACATGCACACACACACATGTACATAAATTAGCCAAGTGGCATGTAACAGACACAAGTGAACATATCTAGCTAATGCACATTAGCCAGTGTGCACATGTAAGGGAGGTTCAAGGAGACAAATGAGCATATTATCACAAATGACCACAAAACTTGCATGTATACCTAAAAGTAAAGGAAGACTCAATTGAGCTTAAGGCCTATTTACTGCTAAAGGAAAGTAGAAGATGAGAAACCTTATTTGATAACAGCTTCAAAACAGCCTACTACTGGGAGGGCCCCATGGAGCCAAATCGAGCGACAGCACTAAACAAACCTTTGCTCCAAGCACAACAAACGTTTTCATGTTTTCTCTTCAAAGTAATACACTCCACAGTGTGCCTTATCAAAGCTCAGAAACTGCCTGCGCATGCACATGCATGTTGCATGTGCATGCGTGTGTTTCTACGTGAGCTTGTGTCCCGTGAACTGTACGTGCACGCACACACTTCGATATGAAATGCAGGGGGATTCAAGTGGAACGCCGCAAATGTTAATTGTGGTGAACCGGCAAAGTTTAATTCACTTGATGTTCCAAAAGCTTCACAGTGAAAATGTTTTCCTCAAACAAAGTCAAATGAAAGACATTCGGTGAGCTTCACTTCACATAAATCTCATTAGAAATGATTAAAAGAAAACAAACAACAATAACAGCAGAATTTTTTTTTTTTTTTTGGGGGGGGGGGTTTTTGAGGTAGTATTGTACTTTGTTACACACGGAGGCACATGTGTTGTATTTTTACGCAGACAGTCCCACAGAGCTTTATGCGCCAGTCACTGAACGCCTGTGAGACTAACGTATTGCTGAGCTTTGTGCACAGTTGGATGCTGGGAACACTCTCTTATATGGATCTAAATATAGGAACTCTCTTCTTTCTGTGGACTCTCACTTAGTCTCTTTCTCTCTCTCTGTCTCACTGACTCTCACACACACACACATTTCAATAAACACTCAAGGTTATCACAACTTTCCTCTCTCTCTGATACACATACACGAAAGTTGTGCATCTATGTATGTGTGTGTGTCTCATGAGAGCTGTGGTGAAGTAGGGCAGGCGGGAGGAAAGTGGGGCGACAGGAGGGCGGGAAGTGAGCCCAGTCGGAATATCAATAATGGATAAACATGTTGCCATCATGGGGGACTGAGGGAGATGTGGAAAGAAAGAGAGGACCTGGGAAAAAGGCTAAAGAGTGAGGACAGAGGACAAGAGGAGACTAAGAAGGAGTCTGGCAGATGACTGGCAGTTTAAGTATGTATTTATCTATGTTTTTCTTTTTGTTTCTCATTTAAAATAACAAAAATGATATTTTCACAATTATTGAAGCTTATCTATGTTTGTAGTTAAACTGAAAAAGCAAGAATGTAATAAGAGCTAATAAACTAAGTATAAAAAAGTTGTCACACTACTAAAGTAAAACTACATGTGCATTGTTGGTGCCGTTTTTGCTCTATGTGTAATACTCACATTTAAAAGTGAACATATGTCCTGATACAAATGTGTTTTGTCCCAGATGCACACAGTCTGGGATACGATGTAAAAACATGTACAGCATGTGCTCACTTCATTTTCCAGAATGCTGACTATCCTCCTGTCAAATTGTGTTAACCAAAAACCTTTTGAAAGGGGGGGACAAAGAAACAGCTGAATTTGAGAAAAGCGCTGCAGATGTTTGCAACTCTTCTGCTGATGACAGGGAAGCTACTCCTGGCCAGTTTCCTGCAGTTTCTGCTGTACAGATGTTACAGCTGCAAAAACAAGACAGCACAACTCCTGCTGCTGCCACCATCACATTCAGACCACCCGTCCAAAACTGGGAACATCTGGAAAACACTTTTCTCCTCAATCTGTGGCAAAGCAATCAATTTCCGCATATATAAAGTAGGATAAATGTATGTGTAAACCTGAAGATCTTTTTTAGAATAGTTCCAAATAACGGTGCTGGCTTGCATAAAACTTGATATTAATTATAGGAGTCACTTGATTGTTTTGGCACTGATTACTAAGAAACAGTAAAAATACATTTGGCATTTGACAGGAAGCTCTAATGGTGGGAAAAGTAGAAAAAATAGTTCTTATTTTTTAATTTGCATGGCTGCAAGTCTTAATCTGTAACCATACTGATTATTTTATGTTGAAAAAAAAATATTTTCTTAATTTAACTTAAACAAGAAACAAGCAAATATATTGATTTAGTCACTTTAGATGTAATTGTGTCCTCTCGGCAAATGAAATGTTTTCTCATGAATGGATCATCAGAGTGAATGTATATTGTTGTGATAATACTTCTTTCAGTACACTTTTCACAAAAAGCTCTTGAAACACTGATGGTGAGGAATAGAGCAGAGGCGAGTGAGAGGAAATAAAGAAAAAAATGATAGTCAGACTGAGTTTGGAACTGTAGCATTTTTCACATTTAAGTGGGCAAACCGGTGTGAGAGGTTAGCCATCCAACAGTGTTCCAAATCAATTTAGCCTGAGGTAAATGATGAAAATAGGATGCACAGGGCTCCACTCAGCACGCCATTGTCACCCCTGATTCATATTTATACAGCCTCTAGCATAAAATCAGGTATATATGTGAGGGAGTGTGTGAGAATTCCTGTTCTTTTGTGTCTGAATGTGTAAGCCAGTTGAAAAAGGAGATGAGGGTCTTCTTAGGTTTTCTACTCGTATAAGCCTTGACTTCTGTAACCCAAGCCAGAGTGTGAATGTATGTATTTTTATTCAATCATGACTGCACATTTGCCCCTTATGCGTGTGTTTAAACCTAACCCTGATTGGGTTGTTGGTTCCCTGGTTCAATAGCTCACCTGTAGCATTTTGGGGGCAATTGAAAAACTCCAGGTCACCATGACGGCATGTTGCTCAAGGCGATTCGGCTGTATGCACTTTTCTCAGCTCTTATTCAGCTTGAAAAGGCATGATAACAGACAATGGAGTAAAAGGAAAGAATAATGCGCTCCTTGTAAAGTGTTCAGTGCTGAAATATCGATTCAGCACCATTAAAGCCTCCCAAACAAAGCAGCACACTATTTATTCTGAAGGACACTGATAACAAACTCGTTGTTTTGCAAGAGGGAGTGTATCTATGTGTGTGCAAACACGCTGACAGCTTGCTTCAGTTCTCATCCCTGCGAACAAGCCTCTCTATTATTCCTTCCTTAATGATGCTAATTAGACTGTTTCCTTTAATTAATCTGTCCTTGATTGAGAGAGTGTTTGTCTGTGAGGGATTTCATGGTGGCTTGTGAACTTATGTGTGTTTGTGTGCACGCATATTTGCCAATTCAACCTACTGATCCTGGCACTTTGGAAGTGAATGACGGGAAATTAAATGTCTGGCTGAGTCTGGGGCAACATGTGGAGTTCTCATCACCAACCTTTGGAAGCAGAAAAGGGGCAAAGCTACACATCTACCATTTTTAAGGTGGAGCGAATACAAGTGGAGTCTATTACAAGCCTCCTAATTATTTGTAAAGGCTGAACTATAAAAAGCAGTGCTCTGGCTTTGCATGAAGAAATCACAGATGGATTTGGAACTGCAGCAACTCCAACTCCACTTTTTTCTCCAATAAACACAATCTGGCATATTTTTTCCTTTGTTTCATCTTGACTGTGTCTTGTTTAGGTTTGCCTCAGGCCCTGAGCAAATCTCCATCCACCTCGGTTGAGAAAATGAGACAGTGTTCCTGCCTATTGACTTTCTGTTTTCTTCCTATAATTGTTGCCATATAGCATAATTAAACTTCATTTTTCATTCCTTCATCTTTTCTGTGTCTTTGCAGCTCAGTTTCTCTGCTCTTTGTGAGTTAGAAAGTAATTATATCTCAGTGTGCCTGCCAGACAATACACTCCTGATCCACTGATGAGAGCATACAGACTGGGAGGTTGAATGGAATGAAATGGAATACATTACCGAATGCCAGCATGCCACAGGCCCGGCCATCTAGGAGACCTGCTGCTCTGATGTAAAATACCAAAAAAGATTCACATGAAATTTTGCCAACATATCAGAGCAGAATTTACTTTTTCTTCAATTAATTCTTGTTTTTGGAAGGAAGTTATTAAGTCACATGAACATAGTCGAGGAACTGTAATGATGCTGCACCGTTCAGCTCCCAGGAGTAGCTGCTGGGCAAATTTTACTCTCCTGCATGTTTGCTTCAGCTACTGACAGCTACATAATCTAATGCTATACCCAAGATGATTCGAATCAACATTTTCTGGAATCAAACTTTAAGATGAGCAGCATTCTTTTCTAAATTTGCATATAGTGTCTTGTTTTCCTTTCATGTAAGGAAAGCAATTAAGGTGGGAGATCAACACAATGACAAAATCTCGCCCCACTACCGCAGTTTCAAAGTCAAAGTCTCCGAAGAGGATTTGTTGTGAGCTGTTTACTTTGTTTGCCTGAGAAACATGTAGAAATCCCTGCTGATGCATAGCAGAATTAAAAACAGGGGTATACACAGAACATGGCTCTCGATGCAATCTTGTTTTTATTAGTTTGTAAAGAACTAAAGCCAGAATGAAGCTGGCTTCCTATGGCTGTTCCTCATATCAATATTTGAGTAAAGTAAAGAATAAAAAGTATTATGATGATTGATGATGAGTGCTTTGCGAGTCTTGAGTCCGTTCTTGTCTGTGTGCAGCAAGGGGTGCACAAAAGCAACATTTTCAGATGGATTTAACTCTCTCCCCACAGAGTGCAAGGCAAACCATATCTTCCTTCTTCTTCTTCATTGGACGTATGCTGATCTATATTTGATCAAATCCTATAAGTTACCAGAGCAGCATAGATGTAATAAATATACATTTCCATCAGTTTGTTGTCCATTTATTCCATCCTCGAGACAAATGAGAGGTTATATAATAATTCAAGCATATCAGGTAGACACTTATCAAGACAAAACCAATACAACAGGGTTCAAAGGTCAAGCACAAAGGTTGTCTTTCTTGTTAACTTGTTCCGGGAGAAGCAGGCTGAGCCTGAATCAGTCTGTCAACAATATGGCAGAATGCTTGAACACCATCTGGCTTTGTGCTTTCTTATCTGAGCACGGTAGAGGTGATGATTAAGGCACATGGACTGACATACACAGATAAGAGTAAAGAGTGTGGGGGTGGTTAGATTTTAAAATGTAGAGAAAAGGGGGGAAAAAAGCTTTAAAGAGGAAATAATGACAAAAATTATACAATTGCGGGAGGTGTGCCACCTCTGCAGCCATAGCTCTGTCACAGAATGAAGGAACCGGCATCACAGCATCAGCATACAAACACCTTGGTAATGAAGCCCGGCAGTCCTGGGCTCTAACCACACAGACCTATCCATCTCCCCCATGCATTATTCACCGCACACAGCCATTTTACCGCCCAGCGCACCCGGCAAAGATTGGTTCCACTTTTTATTTATCTGTTTTCATCCCCTCCCTCCTTTCCCTCCTCCTTCCTTTCCGCAGCTTTTCAATTAAATTAAGGGAAGCGGGACACTAAATCCATGCAGCAGAGGCTGCCCACATGACAATTAGACTGTCAGCTAGAAAGAGAAGGGGAGAGACGAGATAGTGAAGACCGCTCAGGTAAGCCGGTGTGCTGACGCGCTCACTTAGTGAAGCAAACCAAAGCCCAGATGATATGCACAAGATAGAACAGTGTAATACTTTGATATCACACCAGCGATCGCTGTAAAAGGTCAAATTTATATTCGGTTACAATTAATTCACTCAGATCAGAGAGGGACAACTGCTAAATATTAATAGCATTTGCTAGCAATTAATAGCAATTGAATAAACACAGATTGCATTTATGTTGGGCCAATCCCCATCTGATTAACATTTATGATCTCAGATGAGTCTCATAATCAACCAGCAAGATTACACCCCTGGTGCGAGAGGGTGCTACTGCTTCAGTGTTTGCCGTAAGTGCCAGGAGCTGTGGGCAATGTGCTGCAGGTGTGCCTAATAAAGTTAATAAAGTCAATTAGTTACTGTCTCATGCGTAAGCTAAGAAAGAGGAGAGGTGGTTTTACGCTCACTTTATTAGATCACTGGAACGAGGATGTAGTTGGTAGCTTTAGTTTGCAAGCAGGAGGATAATAGAGGAGAGGAAGATATGAATGGATAGGAGCCATAAGGCATGAAATAATGAATGAGGAATCTGAGGGAAAAGACCTAAAATGAACAAGACTATATTTTTTTCCTTCTTTTTAAAGCTATTTGAACTGACTTTTTTATGGGCTTCTTATTCAATATCAGTTTTACTATATTTCATTGTGATTTTTAAGACGTTAACATGCTTTTTTTTTATTAGCGGTTCTAAAGAAGGCATTGCAGGTTACTGGGTGTATTTCTTACTTTTCATACCTTCATCCTCTTGAACTTTATTCAGATGCTAACACCAGCTGAAACATGTAGACTGAGCCTGTCTCCTAAGTGATAATTATTTACAATTCTTCATGATATACTGCCCACTTACTCAAAGTGACACTTAAAAGACTGTTGTACAACATTTTTCAACCAAAACCCTTGCAAATGTGAGGAATATGACATTTGTCACACACATTATTTCCCCTGCTTTTCCTGTTGTCCTACATCTCCTGACATGTAAACTAAGTCCATAAACATCTTAATATTATTTGTGGGTTTTAAGTCAGTTCAGTTAAGTTGCATATGTTGTTGTCTCTCATTCAATTTACAGTTAAAGCTAAGTGCTGATAAATTAGTTCTGCATTTAAGGCCATAATGCAACCAAAAGCCAGAACGACACCTGACTATTCAGAGACATATTTGTAAAAATATTTGGAAAACATTTTCTGTTTTACAAAATAAACATTACAAAGAAATATCTGTTTTAATGAGCAGGCAACACTTAAAGTTACTGAAGATTTACGACAGACTCAATACATTACCTATATGAAATATGAGAATAACCTTTTATGTGACTTTCCTCATGGCTAAGCTATTTAGATTTTGACAGTAATTACAACTATCTAGGGCTAAACATTTTACATTTTTTGAAAACTCATTATATTCACATTTTTTCCTTGGTCTAACACTTTCCAGCTTTTAGAGAAATATGGTCAAACAACAAGTCTTGTTTTTCCCCATGCTGGCAGGCTTGTTGCCTGATAGCTTATTAACTTGAAAGTTCAGAGACTGACAAACCAAAGCATGTTAAAATGATTTTTTTTTTTTTTTTTTTTTTTTTTTTTTTTTTTTTTTTTTTTTTCCTTGTTTTTCCGCGCTGAATTCCCACCTTCGTTTTCCCTTTCTTCCTCTCCCACCGCAAAAAAACCTCCCAC
>JBAMHX010000009.1:10102685-10137773 GCA_037177515.1 Pseudomugil tenellus | reverse complement strand
TATATATAAAAAAAGTTGGAATATATATTAATGCATTTTAATGTCATTTACGTATGAGAAATGTGAATACTTTATGCATATCATCTCAATATACAACTGCAATATTGATGAGAAAAATCATTCACCAATGGCAACAACCCGCAAATATTGTTTATAGACACTCCCTTCAGAGTCTAAAGGGGTTTTTGGGAGTGATCCTCCCCTGGAAATGTAGGTGTATTATATCTCATAAAATAGTCATCTTGTAACTCCATATAAACTTTTTCCCATCTTTTTTTCCAAACAAACTGAGCTCTCTTGATATCCATGTTATAATTGGGTCAAATTAATGTAAAAAAAATAATCTATGGACTCAAAAAGGAATAAAACCTAAATAGGAAAAAGAAATGTCACATCTATGTATTAAAAAAAACCACAACAAACTATCCAACTTATTCCAGGTGGTGTTAGTGCAAGAACAATTATGGGTACAACTTCTGGTCAGACACTGGAAGTGACAGTATTCCAGTGACTAATCAAGGTAGCGGAGCACTAGGGATTATTTGAAATTAATTAGCATTTAATTCAGAAGATAAAACTCCGTTATTGATTTGTTTTATATATACATAACAATCTACAGTTTACTAAAAATGGATCTGTGAAGTTTGGGTACTTGTTGTGCTGTTCACAGCTGTATGAATAACCAGACCAAACAGTGTTTCAAACACAGACACAAAATAAAAAAGTGTTCCTGTTAGAAGCGGTATAGTTTCCATCACCTTCTCACAGATGAGTAATCGAGAAGAATGTGGCTGAAAAATCTAAACTTTAAGAGACCATCCAAAACGCTGCATGCATGCTCATTCCACTTTGATAACAAATGGCCAACAATGGAAAACCCGCATCTTACTCTGTGTCTGAGCTACGATAAACCACGGAGAAGAGACACCGGATCAACAGAAGGACTAAAAACTTTTTTGTGCCTGCACTCCACTTCCTCTGCAAATTAGTGCATGATGCTCCTGTCTGACAGCATTCTTATCCAGAATCAAAAATAAACTCCACATCTAAAAAAAAGAAGTTGTACATTATGATTACAAAATTGCAATGAGAGTAATTAATAAAACTACCATAATAATCGGTATTTACCTTCCACAGTATTGCAGCAGCATGGCTGGAACATCTGCCTTCCCCTACAATGCATGAACACCCTGCTTGGTGATGTGCGACTTTAAAGCTTTGGCTGGGCTCTATGTCTGTTTTAAGATAAATAAGACTAAGTTCTTATTACTAAAAAAAAGCTTAATTGAGACAGTTAATCTAAAAGACTAGGTCTATAGCTAAAGACATGTTTACTCTGAGCTTTGTTGAAGGGGAAAGTTTTTGGAATTTTTGTAGCCACACTTTTACATTTCAATAAAAAAATATGACGACAATAAAAAACACCACAAAATAGAAGACATAGTATGATACGGTAAATGAGGTATTCAGCAAATGTTGAGAAGATACCTCATTAACATGGAGAGCACTTAGAGCAGATTTTTATGTCGAGTCATGTCATTACGTCATTACACACTCAACTGGAAAATGCAGACTAAAGCCAAGTCAGAGTGGTTCAATATGGAATCTTCCTAAATTTACTTAGGAAATGGAAAATAATGAACACTGCATCTCAAATAGCAACAACACCTGCTGCTGAAAGAATTGTGAATTAATTGTACTTGATTTCAAAACATCTTTTTGATTGAAGTGTCAATCCCCAATACAAATACACAACAAAGCATTTTGAACATTACAAATTAAAATAATGATGTAATGACTAATCAAACATGAGATTGATGTAAAAACTAAAGACAAAAACAAAAAGCAGCTGATTGAAACAAATAATGTTGACAAGGCATGAACATCAGATTTACATCATTTAAAAACCTGCTCACAGTGACTCACAGATCCGTTACCTTGTCCTCTTTTTTTATAGTTTTTTTTTTTAAATATAAAACAAAAAAGATGATTAATTCTGAAATACCAGAAGGGGGAACAAATCTGAAGAGTGTGAAGAGTGCTTTGTCTCGCTGCTCATTGGCAGAACAACAGTGCAATCTGGGAAAAGAAGAAACACACAAAAAAAAAAACCAAAAAAAAAAAACCAAACAAACAAACAAGGAGCTTGAGCTTGAAAGCAGCAAATTACTATTTGTCTCACAGGTTTTCTTTTGATTAAAAGCAAAAACTCCTAAACACTGCTATATTTGACATCTATGGGGAAAAAAGATGATGTAGTGAAGCTTTTGCTATGTTGCCACTCCTCATTCTCTTGTAAAGACATGGTGACATTTGTTAATTTGCATACGTTGTATCATCAGCTGGAAAGATTGTTCCGAGAGATTTGTCTTTTTATGTGAAATTAGTCCCATTATGGAAGAAAAAGTTATTTCTCCCTGGAATTTTTCACATGGAAAGGGCGTGAAATGAAAGCCTTTGTCAAACTATTAGGGGTCTGGAGTTAATGGTCTCAACAAGCATTAACTGAAAGTAATTTATTTTAACTGAACCATGCTCTGAAGCAATATTCAGCACAGATGCAAAAATGTAATAAATGTTTCTGTGGGATTTACTTAATGACATTTCAGGTTATGAACAACCGCTGTACAGAAAATCTCAATACTATCATTTGTTTTTTTAGTGTTATGAATCGCAGTTTGCTAGAGTCTCAGCAAGAATTGCTCAGGTGGTCTGAGACACAAAGTAAACAGACATTGGTCATGTAAGAAGTGGCAGCTGGGCTGCGAACCGATGAGTGTATGACTGTTGGATAGGCAGTGTGATCAAAGCATTCTCCTGCTAATCATATACACAGGAACATATTTAAAAAGTAAATTTGAATTTTTGTGCATCTTTAATATGCCAAAATCACACACAAACATACACACACTTATACTAAATTGGAAATTCTGCACTGGCTCTTAGATCTACAGAGATAACCCTAGATTTAAATTAACACACACACATTAACAAAAAAAAAATCATATAAATCATTTCCTACTTGGTCCTTCTCAGCTCTGTCAATCGTGTGCTAGGATGCATACTTGTAGGTCGTAACTGACACACAGTTTTGTCTTTCACAGAGGCATCTTTGTCTTTACTCTGAATTGCTCAGTGTGTAAGTATGTGCATGGGTGTGATTGATGGTGCTGCTGTGGTAATGCAGGAGGAGAGGTTGAGTCAAATCACAGCATCTGTTAATGCTGAGTGGTGGGCACTGAGAGGAGAGGAGAGGAGAGGAGAGGAGAGGAGAGGAGAGAGGAGAGGAGAGGAGAGGAAATGAACTGTCCCAAAACCCTTCAAAACAGCATGGGGGTGGAGTGGGGGTGGGGGGGTTGCATTGAATTGAATCTCAGAGATTCAATGTGAGACTGTCAGCACCAGGTGTTTGCTGAATGTGCCACCCCCATCACATAGATACACACACACACACTTGTAAGTTGTCTTTCTTTACACTCACTTAAACCACCTGGCCGATGCCATCCAAGCACAGCAGGGTCTCTCCCTCTCCACTGCTCTCTTCCTAAGGATGAAGAGGATATACACTTCATCAGGCTCTTTTTCACTTACATGTTTTGAAGATCTGTCGACACTGAAATCATCGACTGATTGGAGCAAAGACCCATGCTGAGCATCCTCTTAGACCAGTATAGATATGCAAAGCCATATTCTACAATTATGGACTGGAAGTATGAAAATGTGCTGATCATAAAATCAGTGGCGTAATGCTGCAGCTGCCTCACATACACTCATCCAATTACAAGAAAATACACTCAAATCTAAAGTTCATTAACGTACGCATGAATATATGCTTAATCCTATCTGTTTGTCAAATGTACGTTTGATCCTCAGTGACTTTTCTCCGATGAGCACATTAAAAATATAGATATGGGAGAGTCAGTTACTAAATGGACGAAATCGCCTGTGGGATTCAAATTTCAAGTGCACTGGTTTAGGAAAAATGAACATAATACAGTATTATTCAACTTGTTATATTAGCATAAGCTAGCTAAGACAAAAATGTTCCCAAGACACATCCATACTGAAGTCTAGATGTTCAATTACAACCAGTGTGTTTTGTTTTCCATCAATAAGCTCTCGGATGCTTTATTTACAGAAGTAAACATAGATGCTACATGTGAATATTTAAGTCATGCTCCAATCAGAGAACAAAATCACAGCATAATATTGTTTATGTCCCAGCTTCTCTGACACAAAACTGTGACATCTGTCTCACTTCAGTGACATAAAGGACAAACATAAAATGGGAGGTGGCCTTTTAAGATGGAGGCTGCTTTAAAAAAATTGGATATTTATACAATACAGGGCCAAATATGAAAGTAGCCTGATTCAGAACAACAGACTGTCAAAATTCACACAAGAATTGTTGAAATAATATTATCTGATTGATGACGTTGCCTGAAATCATTGTCTTTGCCCTTCTTTGCCCTTTCCCAAAACTCAGAGATGCTGAAAAAATTTAGCAAATGTCAGATGCAAATAAATGCTAATTAACCATAGGAACAAAAGTTCAACTGAAGTAACAAAACTGTATAAAATATTACTGAGCAGCTTCCCAGGTTTAAACAGGCAAGGGGTCTAATAATATGAGAGACTCAAAAGCTCTACATTTTGCTAACATTCCTCAGCATTAAAGTGTGGACAGTTTGGACATTTCATAATCCACCACACATGACAACAACACACAGCAACACATGGGACCAGGGATGCTTCTATCAAAAAACAAACTTTGTAACTGCATCTATAAATAAACTGACAAAAATCATACATCACCTAAGATACTTCAGCATCACCTAAGGGATTTTCTGCAATCTGAGTCAGAGTAAAAAAAATGAACTGAGGTGGAAAACTGCTTTGTGATGTCACAAACTACAATTTGAAATTTGTTTCATGTATGCATCACAGAAGCTGAGGCTTTAAAACTGTGTTATAAGGGTGGGATGCTTTACATCACATAAGTAATATCAACACATGCAAAGCCACTATTATGTAGAATAATAGATATGTGAAATAACATATGTTGGCATCCACATGTTTTATATATTGTCGCCATAGACACCTTGATGCAAAGAATCTGATCTCATCTTAACAAACAAAACATGAATGATAATAATAAATGCATTATGTTTAATAAAACTGCATGTATGTCAAATATAATATGAAGAAATGCATCTCTTTACACATCTGTGTGTGCGCTGAGATGGGTCTGTGTGTGTGTGTGTTTGTGTGTGTTTGGGACTGTGAAATTGATTGTGGCTGAACAGGAGGCAGGCAGGCAGGCGTGGGGTGGTGCCCAAGGGGCAGGACAGTGCTGAGTGAGCAATACTTTACCTACACAACATAGACACACACTCATACGCGAGGGTAAGCATGGAAACTTTGTCACAAATACTCTGACCATTAAGATTTACTCAAGTCATCCTCCCTATTGATCTGAAGCAGAAAAGAGATAACTGGGGAAGAAAGAGGTGAAGGCACTTCGAACAGAAAAAATAGAAAAACACGTTGACATGAAGCTTAACCTTGACATAACAGTGTAAATGTGCCGTGGGATACAGAGTTAAGTCACCTCAGGTTCATTTTGCCTCCATATCTCCACCAAGAGTCTGGGATATTTTTAACCTCTGCAGCCTTGATATTTATTAACACCTTCAATCTGAAACTGGACCATTCTCATGCCAAAAGCTGAGTTCATTTACACTCAGAAAATAATCTGACCAAATGCGACACATGGTAGACTGACAAATTTATCCAAAATCATTTATAAAAGGGAGACAAAAATCATATAAGTGCAGAAAAGAGCTAATTCAAAGAATATAATTTGCTAGCATAGTTGCAGAATTAAGATTCTAAAAAACATTAAATAATTAGTTTCCCCTGTAGGCCTTCTATTAATATTATCACCACATTTAGCTAGTCAGAAAATGGTTTCCATACACTGGTATGGTACACTGGCCTAACTTGTTCATGCTGTTCGTACTCATGTTCATGTTTCATGCTGTTGAGCTGTCTTGATAACTTAGGTCTGTTGTATTTACCTTTAAGTAATGTCATGTTTTTTTTTTTTTACTAGTTCATCTTAAATTAAATAAATAAAGAACATCCGCACCACCTACTTTACCATCTACTACCATCTATTTTAAACACAGTTGTGTATTGAGCTTTACACTGAAAGCCTCATGAGTATGCCTTCAGACTGAGCACTCGCTTCTGCTGCTGATGCTCTTTCACCAAAGCTGTTTATGCTACTCCTCCTGTGCAAAAGAGCTGGAAGGGTTTGATATATAAAGACAGTAGTTTCTGTAAAGTATGATCTAAACACCAGACCAAACCTTGTGATGCTGTTGCAAATAATCACACATGAATGTGAGGTGAGACCTGCTGTTACAACATTCTGGTTACAGAAAATTACCTCCTCAATCAACCAAGCCAAGGTCCAAAGAGGAGCTCCAACTGCACTGGGCTGCTGTGTGATAATGAAGCAGAACTCCATCTTTTTTTTGTGTGTTTGCGCACTCAAACCAATGTCTTAATTTTGGACAATTCCATGTTGCATGAAAAGTGACAGAAACAGTAGCATGAAAATGCAGAGGGAACCCCCGTAAAGTCCAATTACGTTCTCACTACAAAAACAGCTAATAAATTCCTGCATGAAGTCATCGAGCTGTCCAGATTGCTGCATTTACAAAGCTAGAAAATCGGTCTTAAGATAAAGCCTGTTTAGACAATAACATATGCATAACATAGATTGTCTGATTTAAGAAAGTAGAGGATGCACAAAAGTAAAATAGATTTGGCTAACATTGATTTCAGGAAGCATAAATGTGACGTATAAAAGACTAAATCTTTCTAAGTGACATATTAACCTAACATACATATGTATGGACGTGCAGTTCCCCTACTGACTTGTGTTATGTCAGAAAACGTTGGTGCAGAAATACAAAAATTCCTCTAAATGTGGTGTCAAAACACCACCAAAGTCACTTTAGACACCATATATTTACATATTTTGCTAAACTACATGTAATCTAAACCAAATCACTCTAAATGATTCTGAAACTGAATCTATGTGTCACCTTCCATCCCAACTAACCAACCAACCAACCAACCCAGACCATCCTGTTATTTCCCAGACTCAGTTCAAAATGTCATGTTTCATTCACTCAAAGAAAATGTCCAACATCTTTGAACGTAACCCAGCTAGGGATTACGCCGCACCCAGATGTAATTATGAAAACAATTTGCTTGTGTAGAAGTGTAATTTCTAGGAGACCTCACTGCCGAGCAGTATTTCAATGTCATATTGCATCGGGTTTATTGATGTATGCCCTTCATTTAATGCTTCCAAGGAGGGGAAAAATATGTTTCCATCACTTTTTCTACAATGAAATACCCACAGCTTTTGCGTTTTAGGAGATTATGCTCATTTCCGAAAATCCCAGGAGACCAGCATGTAGCGTAGAAAGACAGATTGTCCTTTGCTGCCTCAATGGATTGCTTTGGCAAAGGCAGCGGTCTGACAAGAAACACTTGCAGCAATAACAGTTTTAATGAGCAGTAGCATTGATAGTTATTTATGGGACACATCTCACATTAAACAGTCACATAGATTAGGCATAAAAGCATCAAGTCAAAATGGTGCAATATAGCATTTTAGCTAAATCGCTTTTTCACAAACCCACTATAACCCGTAGGGGATAATGATTCATGGGGTGGAAGGGCTTGTGAGTACAGCTGCTTGCTAAGTAGTTGAGTTCTTTATAAATGTCACATGCATCCTCTTTTAGTAACAACTGGGGTTAAACCCAGAACACCTGTACATGTCACGTGACTAAAACAGGCTAAAAAAGCTCTCATACAAAAGATAAACAGAACATGATTCCACCCCCACATTCCAACATGTATAAATATGAGAAGTGCACAGGAAAAGAGGGAGCAGCGAGTAATTTTATGCAGCTTTGACTGAGAAAAAGACTCTACAAGTGCTCCATTGTTGCTTTGTTTGTTCTCAGCAAGCCTTAACAACAGGCTCTAATACATACTTATTGTTCTCTTCCGACGCCACGCAGCATGATGAACTTCAAAGCACTTAGCTCCTGACAGTTTTTCACACAGTCCCACTACACACACCCACACCAGAACACTGGCAGCACCCGCCACCGTCACAAAAGAAACTGCCAACAGTAAATGTTAAAATAAGCTATAAACAAAAGTGGCAGACTTGGTGTGTAAAGATCCAAGTAATGAATCGATATGCAAAGTGAACAGCACTTTTCCAATAAAGCTCAGGGAGAGAGCTTTAATGCAGCCATGCTGACACATATCTAAAATTAAAAAAAAAAACCGATTTGTTCCCTCACAAAAGCACATTCCTACAGCGATTGGTGCCACTTGGTTAATTTGCAAGAATGAAGCTGTTGAGGCTTAAGTCACACCTTGTAATAGTCTCGTGCTGGACAGCAAAAAACAGGAAGAAGAGCAAGAGGGTGGGGTGGTATGAAAAAATGAGGTAATAAGAAGAAAGATTCAAGGATGCATGACGCCAGCAAAAACCGAGAAAGGATGAAGAGACAAATGGGACATGAATGGATGCAGATGAGATGCAAAGAGGCATGACTTCAGAAAAGGCATTGCAATGGAGACACAAAGGCTCTAAAGGATGAATGATGCTAAATTTATTCCAGTCCATCTAACTTCTCTCTATTCTCCAGGAGTGCAAACAGCACTCCATCAACACAAGATGAGGGTTTTTTTTGCATTTACCCCTTAGTCACTTAGAACAGATATACTGTTATGGCTTTGTCAATGGAAAATAAGAGCATGCGGCTCATTCATGTTCATCTCCAACAGACAGTCTCGCTGCTCATTGCGAAACTTATCTCAGGCATCTCTTTTCCGTGCAGTCGCAATACCTGAGCATCTTTATTTATCTCCTAGTTGATTGACACTGATAGGATTTTTTTCCTCTTCTTTCTACAGGGTATTTATGATGAAGATGTTCATTCTGCAGCCCGTTTCAAGCACATCTTACTCTACAATAATGCAGCTTGACCTGTGAGAGAGAATAAAATAATACATAATAAATATGTCATGCGCTTAAGCATAACCCTGTATCCATGTTGTGTATTCCTTACATTATGTGTAGAAGAAATTGTTCAAACTTCTTGACTGTTGCTATTACATCAATGAATGAGCAAAGTTTGATATCCTGCCTCGAATGTGCTCTTGCAGTGAAGCAGCACGGCCATTATTCTTCCTGTGGGTTTTAGTTTTGACAGAAAGTCTGAATCTCTTTCCAAAATTATGATGCACATGGAAGAACAAGAAAAAAAGACAATAAAATACATCTGGCAAAAACACAAAACTAATAAGAGGAGAAAAAAGAGAAAGACATATGCGTAAGGGCAAACACAAACCGCCGGGCTGTTAGACTGCTGTGGCATGTCTTTTCACACGCTCCTAGATGAAATGGCACAAACAGGAGCGGACACACTGCTGCACTTTTAAAACAGGATATTTTTATCCCATTGCTGTTGATATAATAGTTCCAGCTGCACTTCACCTCTGTCACATTTTCCGTTTACATAACATAACATCAATTTCACTTTTTAGGAAACATTTGTTCTAGACTCCAGACCAGTTTTGCATCCGAATTTTTTCACTATTAAGCTTGTGCTGTGTTGGAAAAATTGCTAATGCAGTCAGGGCGTTAATGCTTTTGGCATTAATGCAGCCTAGCAAATTCTAGGCTGATTAACTATGAGCTCTGAACAGGGGTTTCTTTACCAATAAAAAACTTCCCATTTTGATAGGTCAGGATACTTTTTCACTTTCCATGAGGTTCGGAAGAAACTGAGGTGCGTCTGGAATATATTATATGTTTTGTCTAGTTTTAACTTGCATTTTTGGTTTACAGTTGTTTCTTTCTGAATGGATACAGTGAGTTTTAACTAACTGCTACCTGAGGGGCCTAAAAGATCATTGTTATTCCACACTGCCTTTTGGCTTTGACCTGGTTTCTCTATATTATCTAAATCAATCTACCCACTGAGCTGCAACGGGTTGCCTTAGGTACACCCTGGACAGGCTAGTAGTCCAACACAGGTGCAACTATGCATGTTTTGGGCTGTGGGAGGACAGAGCAAATGCATGAGGATAATGGCCTTCGATAAGATTGACAGAAAGAAAGTTCTTATTTAGATAGAGCAGTGTTAACCATCACACCACTTTGCAGCCCCAACTGACGCTGAATATTAAAATCTTATCAAGTCTGTATTCTTACAGTGATTAAATATTTGGCAATGCAGACTATCATCTAAATCTGTCCATCTCATCTGGGATGTTCAGCTTAAACACAACCATGTAATGATCCTTTTCCAACTATCTTAGATGTAAGATGTTAAATCTTACATCTAACCCCCCCCCCCCCCCATCCTGCTTAAAAACATGCTTGTTTTTGTCACATTTTTGAAGAACAAAACTCTGTTTCAGAAGAATCACTGTGTGCTGGTTCTGTTTACAGATTAAGCAGCATGCAAACATATTCTGGGATCTGAGTTACATACTAGAGGCTTAAAAGCTAGAAAGAGACCAACAGCTAGAGAAAAGGGTTGTAACACGGGGGGGCATAATCCTAGAGTAAATCAGGCCTGACAGAGTGACCTTTGATAGAACCAGACAGAAAAGGTTACATGAACGGGGGAGAAAATGGGCCTATCTGTCACTTAACAACAAGCTATAAATGATACTGCGTGTGTGCATGTCAGCATTATGTCAGTGTGTTTGTGTCAGAGTGTGAGCACACTATCTTAGCTCTATAAATGAAAACTAAGTATGTTTTTCTCTCAAAATACTGAAGATAAATGGTTTTCACAGTGATCACTACAAAGATGTTCCTACTAGACTTGACAGAACCACTATCATTTAACAGGCAGCAACTACATTATTAGATGAATAAACACAGTTTAGTAGTGTTTGTTAGCACCTGGAAAACAAGGGTAACACTAAAGGGCTTGATGACAGTAGTGAACTAATATTTATCCTGTTGTATCCTAGTTGTTCATGCTCATCATATTCCCTTAAGTCCCCCATGCTCCTGTAGTGCCAAAAGGCTAAATTAAGCTCACTGAATTTTACAAACCACAGCGACCCATGCTATCTAATAAAGTGCTAATGGAGGGAAACATAGGCATCTCATTAGGCAGCTGCCAAAAGATGGACACACACACACATACACACATTGAAGAGACTTTCCTCTGGCTCAGAGCTGGACATTAATGATGTTCCAGCTGGTTTTAACAACTATTTATTTATTGAGGGAGTAATTTTGCAGTGTGGGGAACCTAATGAAGGTATTTATGGAATTCTTATGCATTACTCAACAAGAGAGAAGGGATATTCACAAAAGCGTACATACATACGTACATATATGTATATATGTACGTATGTATACATAGTTTACACATATCTTTAGCAAAAAGGGAATTCAACTGGTGACTTGACAATGTGCAGTGATTGACAGCAGAAGGAAGGGGCTGATGAGAGGATTCTGTCAGCGACTGATAACAGCTGTCGTCTCTACTCGCAAGAGAGACAGAAAGTGAGAGAAAAACACACATACACAGTGGAACAGATGCGCAGTAATGCACCCTTGCATACATTTCCAATTAAAGTCGCTGGTTGCGTCATTTACAGTTTACGTCATGCATATGGAAAAAGGTAGATTACACAGTCTATCTTGTAAATTTCCATCAACACAAACAATCCATCAGAGCCTGACACTACTCTAGATCCCAGATGACAACCCAAGATGAAAAGTCTCTCTCTCTCTCTCTCTCTCTCTCTCTCTCTCTCTCTCTCTCACTTATTAAACTTTCATCGTAGTGAGTTTGGGGTAATGAACGGGAGTCAACAATGAATTATGGATCATATTCTAATGGTTGACTTACCCCTCTCATTACTGGCATGCTAATATGATTGGGAAACAAATGATTATCAGCTTTATTAGAAAGAGAGAAAGAGCAGGAAAGCAGAAGATCGGGATCCCCATGACACCCCCTGAGTTCCACAGAGAATGGGCAATTAGGTGAGCTAAAGAAGTAAATGAAGACAAAAGCAGGAAGTGGCCATTTAATCAATCTGGAGACCATTTATTTCCTTAAAACAATTCCTTTTTTAATCACTTCTGTTTTTAAAATGATTATATTGTAACCGAACAGAGAAAGGTCCAACAGGTTTTCACCAACTCACACATTTGAACTTCTTTGTATGCAAGTTAGGTTTGTCCTAAATCAGATATATTATTTTGTGAGCTGCAGATTCCAGGAGGCAACAAATGAATTCCTCTCTGCAACACACACCATATTTCACCAATCTGCAACACACCCCACCGTTCACCACTGATATAATACACAGGAGTGCACACAAGTGCACTCTGAAGCATTTATCACACCACTGGTCAAGGTGGAGACATCTTTTGCAATCCATCTCTAAGCTTATTGGCACCAAAAGACCTGCTTTTATGCCGTGCCAGGAGATTTATGGGCAGCCACCAACTTGAGTGGGTGCATGTGTATGATTGCATACATTAAGAGCATGTGCACACTTCGCACTCTGAAAGGGATCTGCTTGAAGTGCGTATTGACACATCACCTCCCTCACTTCCTCCTGTCTGTATGTCCCCTCCCCCTTCCCCTCCATCCATCCATCTATCCCTCAATCCGTCACCTTCCTTTAAAAGCCTGTTAGGAAACCCAATACCTTTCATTAGCACAAAAAGATTAGCTTTTTAGCAGGAGGTGTGTGTATGTGTGTATGCGTGTGTTCAGAGAAACAGTGGGTGGGAGGAAGAATAAAGATAATCAAAGGATGCCTGTGCCAGACAGCCACTTAGTTTAACCCAGGGTGAGCTGATCATGTTCAAATACAAACTCACAATATGGCTACAAGAGATTACACATCTGACAGCACTGATGTTGAAGTATTCAAAATATTCCAAATAAATATGGTTTTCATTATTAAAGAAACCTTACAGATAAAAAAACAATTATGGATTATAATTACAGTTATAACTCATCTTAATTTCTTTAATTGCAAGACAACTATCGTTTTGATGATAGAATCATTTGTTGAAAAGTTATCTGAAAAATTCCAAACACGTGAAAGCAGTTTGAAACGCACAAACGACACGATTAAGTCATTGCAGAAGGAAAACAGATTCTGCTTTATATTCTAGCAGTATATTTAACTAGTTATACTGTACATATGATGGAAAGAAACAGTTGATTAAAGAGACTGAAGCTGTGATTTCAGCTATACATTTGTCATGGTACGTTATTTGACACTATCTCAGGTTTTAAAGGTGTTGGTGACACTAAGAGGATCTGAGAACCAAGAGCAGGATGCACATCCACTATGAAACTCCCTTGTCATTCAACAAGAACACAGAAATTAGCTAGAGAAACTAAAAGATTAGTTTGGGCTTATTTCAGGTGTAAATTAGTTTCCAGGGAAAAAGTTTACTTCAAGATTCATCTGCAAGAAATTGATGAAACCTGAAAGTAAAGTTTATTGTTGTTGTATTTTTAAGCTTCCAGTAATTTTTTTAGTAAGTTGGAATAAAAAACCATGAATTATTTTGACAAGGCAAAGGCCTGACTAATCCCAGTCTCTAGACTTGATCATTCTAGGCTCAATACCTAAACATTCATTCATCGATACATTGGGCATATTTAAAGTTGTCTCATTATTTTCCAACATTTTCCATTTTAATGTCCAGATTCTTTCCTCTTCACTGTCTATGCTGCAGATTTTTCACACACCAGCTCCACCTGTTACCAGCAGAGGTTCTCTGATGGCCCTGCAGTGCGACCACGTCTCACATGGGGACGATAAGGGGTACAGAGAGCTGTTGGTGGATTTCCACATGCAGACTAATTCATCCCAGCATCTTATCATAAATCATCTTGTCGATTCTAATTTAATTGACAGCATGTACAATATTTTTTCAATTTAAAATTAATCACAAATACCTGCTATATCCATCCATCCATCCATTTCCTACCGCTTATTCCCGAACGGGGTCGCGGGGGTGCTGGAGCCAATCCCAGCAGCCAACGGGCGAGAGGCAGGGTACACCCTGGACAGGTCGCCAATCTATCACAGGGCCACACACATAGACAAACAACCACACACACTCACACTTAAGGGCAATGTAGAGTGTCCAACCAGCCTATCCCCAAGGTGCATGTCTTTGGACTGTGGGAGGAAGCCGGAGAACCCGGTGAGAACCCACGCTAACACAGGGAGAACATGCAAACTCCACACAGATAGGCCACTGCCCAAGCCAGGTATCGAACTGGCAACCTGCTTGCTGTGAGGCTACAGCGCTAACCAACAGTAGAGTGTCTTTATGTTGCCCTGGTCACCAGTCAACATTTCTTTTTCTCTCTCAATTAAGACCCATTGAAACCATCAACATGGTGAAATAGCTTTTCCGTTATAAGACAGTTTTTATATTGTAGAACCTGCTAGTAGAGAGTAAAAGAGAGTAAAACAAGGTGTATTTTCAGGTTGTGATAACATTTGACTACTGGAATGCAGCTACATAATATGATACCTAGTATGCCAGTTACTATCATTTAGAGCTTTTAAATTGTACCATCTCATTCAAAGACTATTTTTATTTATGTCCTCCAAAGCCCATGGACTTTGGAGGCCAAGAGCCGCTGTGCTTGCATGCTTTTTTAACACTTATAACACTTCTTTAGCTGTTAAAGGTATAATTTGTTTTGCTATCTCCAGAAAATAAACTTTGTTCTCTCGCATTATTCAAAAGCAGAATTGTGTCAGGGGTGGAAGGAGCTGTTCCTAGTCATTCACAGAAGCAAAACAGAGGGTCAAACATTCAAACACTAGTAAGAATTTAGAGACTGAAATTGGCATGTATGTCTGCATTCCTGAACTGTGGGAGGAAGCTGAGAAAGAACCAATACACAGGTTCAACCCAGAAACCTTCTTGTTGCTAAGAATTAGATGCTGCAGTCTGTGACTGAAGGACAGCTGACAAGGTTGTCAATGTTTGGGAGGAGGACTGTCCTTGAACATGGAAGAGAGTTTAACCATTATTTTCGTCTATCCTAACACTTGAACTAGGCAGCTTGTTTTGCCATCTGAACCACAATTATCTATGGTGCTCATGGAGAAGAAGTTGTACTTCTGTACAAATTCTTTCACAAAAACCCTCCATGAGACTTATGAACTTGTTTGTAGATCACAAAATTGTTCACATTTTTATTCTTAGATTGGTGAATACCTCTTAAGCTGAAAGAACGGACCAGCTGGCAACTACTTTGCATAGTTTAACGCCCATGTGACTTGTATGTGCCAGTCAAAATATTGCGTAATGCAGGTGTAGAGGAATATCATATGTTAGCTTAATTACCTTGCTCTTAATTAATGTCTAGCTGAAAGGTCTGACCATAAGGCTCCTAAACTGATGTCATTCTGACCTTAGTAAACCATCTGCTAAGACCTTGGTCGTAGCCGAAGCAAGGCCGGCGTCCTTCCATCAGGGAAATGTTTAGAAACATGTTTCAGAGTGACGCACGTGACCAAAGTCTTTAAACAAAGCTCCCCTATCTGACTAGGGCAAAATAGTTCCAGACTTCTGTATGACAACAGATCTCTGGAGGGATTGTCCCCGGGTTTTAACCTTGTACAATGTCTGTATGGCCTAATGTTTTGTCCCTTCATGTTTTAATGTATGTTCAACTTCTTTTATTCTTCATTATTAAATTTATATTCTTCTCAATCTAAAGAAACCAGTGTTGCTGTCCTTGACAGGAATAACGGTCATCTACACAGGTGCTTTTGATTCCTTTATTCACACGTCTGTATTGCTGTTTTCTGGTTGGTCTAATACGGGATGACTCAGGTGGTAGTATCATGTAAATATCCGGATACTGTGTTAAGGCTGGCCCATGATGATGCTGGTCACTGGGGCATAAGAAAGACCTATGCTCAACTTCTCATCCTGCTTTTTTTTCAGGTCAGTCAGAAGCTGCATATTAAACATAATATGTCATCTGCTTACCATGCACAGTGTCAGGGGGCTCTGACGTAGAAATGGTAGAAGTGGTTCTGCTCCTTGTGAGTCCTCCAGGTGAGTCTGACAGATCTGTTTAACCAGGTGGTGACAACAAAACCTTGATTTATAAATCAAACTTATCATTATCTTAAAAAGACACAGTTGGAATTCATTTTAATGAATAAATGCTACATTCTGGAGATAGATAGGGCTGAAGGGGACATGTATGGAGTGATGTTGTAGTTAAAGAAACCCATCTGGCCTGTGTTCTGTCTATTGAACTGATGCTGTTAGGAAAACTAGTGATCTGTCAATATTGCCACTGGATGAAAAACCATTACATTTTCCTATGAGGAGAATTATAACATTAGGATGTAATCTTCAATATGTTGCTATTAAACTTAAACTAACCATAGTAATCCATCATACATTACTCTGACAAAAAAATTCCTGTAACTTTATTATTTTGCTTTAATGAACTATACAGCAAAAAACATCCCAAAAGTTGATTTTTCAGATGTGTCAGCACTAAGATTTCTGTAAGAGTCCTCCTGAGCCTTCATAGGATTTGTTCTTAGGTAAGAAAATATCCATGAGTTATGCAAAGATTTTGGTACATGGCTGAATTTTTGTAAAGTTTGTAAGTAGGATTTAAGAACAAATTTGTTTGTAAGAACCGTTGGTGAATGAGCCCCATTGTTCGTGGGTTTATAACTATCTAGCTCAAAAGAGAGTACTCATGAGGTGTGCTTTATAGGACTCTGAAATCTACTTTCACTTTGAGACACTTACCATAAGGAAATGACCAAAAGTCAAGTTATGTATGAGAAAAAATGTGAAAGAGCCTGAATCCTGACACACTCAGGCACACCTACAGTAGAAGTCAGAAAGTGTGGAGATCATGATGTATTTTGGCCAAATACCAATCACTGATTTGGAGTTGTCTTTTTGTCCCTCTGGATTAACTCTAAACGTCCATCTTGTTTCAGCCAAGTTTTTTATCTCCACAGAAACCATAGGAAGGTTCTGGTTTCAGCTGCTAAATTACTTGCTTAATGCTAAACTATGTTGTGTCTGCTTTTTGGGTGCAGGTGTAGAAATGTCTGTCAGAGCTTTGTGAGATTTCCAGAGATCAGCCTGACAATTTAAGAAAGCAATTATCTTCTATTAGAACAGCTGGGTTTAGCACTCAGAACTAAATCAGAATGCTCTTTTTCTTTGAGTTTAGCATAACAAGCACAATTTAATTTTTAGTCAACACAGCTAAAGACCACCAAACAAAACAAAGAAGTGTCAAAGAAGATAAGTTCCATGGGAAAATTTGAAAGCTTGTAGTCCCATGAGTGCCCGCTGAGTGGAGTCACTCTCTTTGCTTTTGTGTTCTAAGTAGCTTATAACATGTCTGACATCCTATCAAAGCAGATTTCTTTCCCACAATTACTGGTTAACATTGTGTGATGCGATCTTTGTGTGGTTCAATAAATTTGACCTGCTAAGGTCAGTACTAGTTTAAATTTTTTTGCATTCATGACAAAGTTTTGAGGAAACAAAGAGATGGACACATGTACATACAGACAGACTCTTGAGGCCATTTTGAAATCATCCTAAAAGACGAGCCACCAGTAATAACAAACCCAATGTATTTCCCATTGGGCAAGCTGGAGCTTCTATAAATCCATCAAACAAACACTCACACAGACACACACTGAAAAAAAAAGTTTAACCCACCGTTTCCCTGGAGAGAGGGTCTTTAAGAGTAACAAAGCAGCGTCCAATCACTTACATGCTTTTCACTTGTGGCACCCATTGTTATAGAACACAATGTGAAGAACAACATTACACACACAAGCACTCACACACATGCGTTCACCAAAAGCCATCAGCTTTTGGGACAGGGGAAAATCTATATTTCATCTGCGGAGCTGAAATGTTTCTGCACACGCTGAGTTTGTTTGTCATTAGGTCTAACCCCTGTGGCTCACCTAATCAGGTTGTTGTGTTTGTGTGTTTTAACTCCATGAGGCTTAAAAAGAGAGCGTATGAATCTGATTGCGGGTCTGCACACTGGTCGACATATGCGCTGGTTGGAGAGATGTGCCAGACAGAATCGTGCAAACACACACTCAAGGATGAATTAAAGCTATCGATTGACCATGGCATGCTCTCACACAGAGATCAAGGCTTAACCCTGATCAATGACTAATCTGTTTGTTTGTCAGTGTGTATGTGTTTTTATGCATCATCTCAATTTCCATCTTTCAAGACAGCAGCATTAATAATTCTCACTTTATTTCACTTAAACAATAACTTCATATTAAACTGAAAATATAGGTCTGGCTGTGTTGTCCTTTGACTAGATGATCACACCAGTTTTTTACAGTTTTTTTTTCTCTAAAAGGAACAGACTAATATTTCAGTCAGAGCATAGAGCAACTTCTTGATTGCAAAGGATAAATCAAGGAATAGCTTAATTTAGTTGGGATTTGTCTAACTTTCATCATTATCCACCTCATAGCTATTGAGATATTTCACATGTAACAGTCGAGCACCTTGGCAGCCAATCAAACAGAAAATTTGACAGGCAGGAATGTGGTTGTTCAGTAAATTCTGTTTTAGTCTCTTCCATATTCTAATAAATTCACAGAAACAGGTCTGCTTTTTTCCCTTTTCACCTCATTTGGCTAAATCACTGAGCGTGAAAAAGCTATAGGGTACAATATGGTGCTTTTCATCTAATCACGCAAAGGGGGAGCCTGGAAAGGAAGGTAAATGTCTTGAAAACAGGACAACTCTGCTCAGGGGCACCTGTATTTTGCATAAGCAAAAGTTAAGAATAATAAGTGAAAAATATCTCTTATTCTCTCTTTTTTCTGTACATTCTTCTTTCTGCTCTAATAAGCCTTCCCACCACTGAAGATCAAGGTCAAAAATGTGCAATTTTGTAATTGCTCCAACATCCTCCCAAGGTGTATTTTTTATTTCCTTGGTTATTGTTTTGTTGGACTTAATATTTCTGAGGTGAGCAGGTGATGCTAAATCAATACAAACGTCTTGTCTGTGTCAAAAACCATTGGTACACTTAGTCTCTAAGCACGGGTTTGTGCAAACAATCTTCCATTGCACAAGTGTCAACTCAATAGCCAACACCTCTATGTTTACTATATTCCTCCAGTGGATTTATGCAATATTCAATTAAGCTATTGACAAGAAGCACACATAAGTCATCCTTTTATGTGGACATACAGAGGCAGGAAAAGGAGACATTTACTATACCAATATAGGGACGCATCTATGGAGCCTGGTGGAGAAATAGCCCCATCTGCAGGTCCTGAGAATAAGCTAATATCAACAAAAAAACACCCTAACTTTGAATTCTCTTTGTATGAGCCAAGCTTAATAAGTCTCTTGAGAGCAAGCACAGGTGAACTTGCTGTAGGAGGAAACAACCAGTGTCTGCCACAGCATAGAACAGAGCAGCATATTATTTTAAAACAAAAAATACTGTATCTGCACATTTTGGCAGGAACACTGTGCTACTTTGTAGGTGAAATAAGGGTGTTCTCTTTCACAGCATCGTGTCAGTGAACACTGCCCTGGATGTGGTCAGCACTGAATCAGCAATCCTTAACACCGTGTGCTGGGGTCCCCTCAACCGGAAAGCACAAATGCACGTACACATACTCAAGGGAAATTCAGCTCAGGAACTAAATACACAAACATTGTGGGAGAATGGCAACGCACTCTCACCCCTTTCTATGAACATGGACCTGTCTCTCAAATATCACTGAGTCCAGACAGGGAGAAAGACCTTTACGGAACAAAGAAACAGCCTGATAAGAAAGAGCTTGCTGGTGACACTCTGGCTTTTCTTCCAACTACAAAGAGACCACCTTCACCTGAAGGCTCATTCGAATTGAACTCCCTCTCTTGACACGTTTCATGTTTGTGAAAAAAAAACACAAAAGAGACAGTGAAACAGAGGAATAGATGGACAGGAGAGAGCATGGATTTTTAACGGAATCAAACTGAGTTGATGGGAAAAAAAACTGAGTAGCTTATATGTGTTAAGTACAATAACCTCAATAAAAGCGATCACATTTTATCCAAACAAGCTGTTCGTAAGGTGACTTAAGCAACCCGGCTTTACAAAGGAAAACCACAAAACTGTACGCTTAGATATATCTGAGAACTGCACATCATGATGTGGTTTGATCCACAGAGTCGGCCAGCTCCATGGATCTCTGTGGTGCTTTTGTGGTTGTGTGTCCAAAAGAGTTGGCAGCAGCACAGAGGTACGAGACAGATGTGTGTCGGTCATTACTGTAATCGCTCCATTTACTTCATCTACTCTGGGAGGGACGGCTGGTCAGTACCATCTGGACACACACACAGAACGTGCAGTGGAATTGCCAACCATGGTGGGACTTTATGGGTAGACAGCCAGTAATGGGAAGGGGAAAAGCTTTGAAATCATCAGAACGTTCCTGCAACAGTGCATACTGTAGATTTTTTTTAGCCATCTTCTTTCTTTCCATTGCAATTTTCATTTACCATCTTCCTTTTTCCATTTGCTTCACTAGCTCTCGATTCCAGCTGCTTCTGGAATACATGAAAATTTTCTTTTCCCCTGAGACTGCAAGACAAAATGAGAAAAGCTGTGGAGAGTAGTATCACAGTGTTGACTTGTTTGCAACTCCCACTGCCTGAGAAGATGATGGCCATCATTGTGTGTGTGTAGCTGAATGATGAAAAGACCTCAAGCTCTTCTACACGTAATATCCTCTAGTCTAAGGACAGTGAAAGGATGATGAGGACACGAGTAGAGAAGAGGTTGAGGAGGGAGATAGAGAGTGGCACGCTGACGTTCAAGACTCAACAACAGCAACCTGATTGTCAAGCAACATGTAGCCATGGCAACGACAAATAGAGAGACAGAGGGAGAGAGGTACAAACAGAGAAGATTAAAAAGGACTGAACACGACGCTTCATGTTAAAACTATATTACTGAAGAACAAAACTTCAGCAGGAGCTTTGCCAGGTTATATCGGAGAACATCAAGTCCTCTCAGGTGATCTTTTAGTTCAGGTTAATTGGGTGGAGATTGAACACTGCCTGAGAATATGCTTTATCCTCAGCCATTCTGTGTGGATTACTCAGCCATGTTCAGGGATACACTTGAGCATTGATCACCAAGTGCATATCTCTGCTGTTGTTCTGCTCCTTCATAAATATGAGCTTTCTGCATCTTCCCGTTCTCCACACAAGTACGCACCCTGTCTTTCTCTCAGTGTGTCCATTGGTTCCCTCTCTTGCTCCTCTTCCCACCCCCCTCCTTACTTCCCTGTTGTCCAACGATCTCTTTTTCTGGCCACAATCCCTTCATCCCTGCAGAGCAGAGCTGACATTGGGCATGAGGTCAGAGAGATGGGCAGTCATGGTCCTGCTGTCAGCCAGCTCAAATGGGCTTAGATACAGCGCGACGAGTCATCCAGAGACACCCTCACTAGCCATTGGCTCCGGATGGACATACAAACACAAGCCCCACACTTTCAATCACACACTTTTTAAAGCACATAATGATATATTCATTAATACCATTAAAAAATATTCTTCTAACCATATTAAGACAGTTGCATCATCTGAATTGAGCACAATTACATCAAAGTTAAAATGTCCTAACACTAAAGGGAAACAATCACACACACATATGTTAATTACACATTGAGGCATGTAGTTGCAAATTTCAGAAAGGACTCATTCTGTTGGAGACATGCCATGGATTACTGGCTGCTATGGTCAGTGCTGCAAACTGCAAAAATGCTTTCCTGGTGGTGAATGATGAACATTTATAGTAAAAGTAACACTGTATTAAGTATATAAGTACAGGTATAATATGGTATAATCTAAGAGAAATCTCATTAGTTCCATCCAGTGTTTGCAAGTGAAGAATCCCAACTGTGCAAATAACACTCTAGATACAGTTTATAAAAAGAAAACCTTCATTTCCACTCTTTAGAGGAGTACTGAACATTAGAACTCTGCCATTTAACATTTAGGGTTCCATAAAATGTTTTCCATCATCCATTTATGAATATTACATTTGTAGACTTAGCTTCCGTATAGATCAAATACATGAATATAAGGTTAGCATTGAAATGTCAGACATCTCTAAAAAGCTCCGGCTCCTCCAGTCATTCTATTTTAAATTGGGACATGATCATGTCTATGTATTAATGTTAAACTCCAGAAAGTGCAGGATCTTTAAAAGGGTAATCATTGCCGTGATATTTCAAGTAACACAGTTACAGAAATGTCCCATTTCTCCATGTTTTTACATAAATGGCATAAAATATGTAATAGGATGTCATGGCTAGGGTCACTTTGGATTACAGTTGAATGATGCTGTCAGGGATACTGTACCAAACTGCCCCCTCCTGGTGGTGTTACGCATTACATTAGTGAGTGGATCAGTCTACTGATTTGAGGAAGCATTATTCGAATAATAAAGTAAGTAACCCCCCATGAAAACATCACTTTCCCCTTCTGCTTCTAAGCACGGGTGCATTAGCTAAAGTATGAAGCTGAAAATTAATCGTATCAATGTAATACTGCTTATCTCCACAAACAGGAGCATACATGAACATTTCAGATGTAATGTTGTCACCTGTCCTGAAGGAGTTGTTGCCGTAAGGTTCTCCAGTGAAGGTTCATGTTACCTGGATAGGATTGCAGCTTTACAGGCTCCACAGCTGCCCCCATTCAGAGTAAAGAAGCCAGTCCTCACACCCTATGGCAGTGACAAGACCACTGAGGTGTGTATCATTTTTCCAGCTGACCAGAGCAGGAAGAGGCTTTATATTGCTGATTGTCAAAATATTCATTCATAGCATCTATTTTTCTAGGAAATGTACCTTTTCCTCTATTTTCAAATTCCTTTAACCACATACTCAAGAGGATTTAACTTCCCCTCCTCTAGTTTTCATGTCTGAGGCTACAGGTGCAAAAAGCAGCAGTGGAGGTATGAGCAGTGCAGGCGCTGGGGTGCGTGTCCCCCAGGAGCCCTCTCTCAAAGCCGGAGTGGTTTTGTCAGATGAAAGAGTTGACTTCCTTCGGGAGCAGGCTTTCTGTGTCCTGCGAGTGAAGACAGATAAATGGAATCGCTTCATTGGAGCAGAAGAGAACCAGAAGATTATACTGGATTTTCTGGACCACATCTGGACCAACAGGCTGCTACTGTTTACCGGACCAGGAGGAACGTTGCATACAGGGGATGCTCAAGTAAGGATTAAAACACACAAAATTATAAACACAGTCAAATATGATACACTTTTTTAATGGTTTTCTTTCTCTTTTCTTGTCCGCTCCCCCTTCATAGACAGTTTTGCACGCAAATTTATTTATAGTAACAGCCTGCAGTAAATATCTAAAATATTAGTTTGTTTATTGTTTTCTGTTTACAACATGTGCATACTACTATCCCTAAGGCACCACAATTCATCAAAAATGTTAGCAGAAATATTCCTAATACACACACATACACACACAGTCATACATATGCAGTTACACCAACAGCAATGAGTAAAGCTATAATGCAAGCCCAATGCAGGTATGTACAGGTGAGTGTGTGTCTCATGGCTTTGTCATCTACACACCATCTAATGCACACATTTCTTTGAAATAAGTCACTACTTATTTCTGGTGCTTTCAATGCCATTGAAAGCATTCCTACTGTTTTTGCATCTGTGAAGACTTCTCCACCATGGAAGACCAAACTGCTGTGCGTACTGAAGAAGGATGTAAAGAGAATCGACCGCCAGAAATTCAGACATCAGTTTAGGCTTGGGGAAGTGCCGGGATATCCAATGGAGCATCTGCCAATCGTCATCTCTGAGGTTGGACAGCATGTGCCTGTGTGCAATACTGATGGCTTGGTTAAAGATTGGAAAATTAACCTTTAAAGATTGTGTTTACTGGCATAGCTTCATAAAACATCTAATGGAACTGAGCCAGTGTTTTTACCTCCTGTGCTTTCCGTACTACAATAAGTTAGAATAAAAAAATCTGCTGCTTGTAGAAAAAAAGTACATCAGATTGTGTGTTTAATTCCGAATACCTTTATACAAGTACTTTGTAAGCAGCTTGCATGTCCGTACAGGTGCTGGTGTGTGTGCTATCCAATGGGCTGAATCATGAGGACTGGCCGCAGGTGGTGTCTGATGACATTCATCGACACTTGGAGAGGCTGAGAAGCAAGTTGGTGACTCTGAGAGGCCATGCTGAGGGGCGAACACTGCTGCCCCTACCGCTTTGTGTGGAAAGGGCATGTCCTCAAGATATTGTTCTCAGGTCAGTTTGTAGGTGGAAAGTAATGCAATGTGCATTTATTCAAGTACTTAACACACATTTAAAATTGTACTCCTCTTTTTATCTGTGATGCATTATTTTCACTGCACCTATCTCACAGCAGAGTTACTTTAACAGAAGACATTTCTTTTGACTTACAAACTACATCAGTTTCCAGCATATAAGGATTTTTGAATTTTGCAAAACTGCAAAAAAGGCTTAAACATCAAAATATTGGCCAAGTAATTGTTCAGAAACTGTTAATTGCACTAAAGCTCTTTTATTTTTTGCCTCATATCAAATATAAATAATCGGATTATTTAAAAAAACATAGCAGATGGATCAGATTTATTTAATATTATCTTCACTGAAACCTTGGTATGGTTTAATATTTAAATAATAAAATGCTATATAATATGAGCTTTACCTTTATGAAGGATGAAAATAATTCTTTCATATAACCTCTTGTGGCAAGACTCAGATTAAACGCTATAACATTAAAGACAGATGTTGGGTGATTTGCAAATACCAAGCAGCACATTTATAACAATACTGCTAACTTTTTGAATCAGAACAACCAAAAAACAGATGTACTACAATTCAGAGCTCCTAAAACATTTTAGATAAACACAACGCCAATAATCTGAATCCGTGAGTGGCATTATAATGTTCTTGTTGACTGGAAGTGCTCCATGCTGACCAGTTAGAGGTTAACAGTTAAACTGGTCTTACAGCAAAATCTGCAACCCATCAGAATCTGTGGCCAGAAGGGGTGCTAGTGTAGTTTTCACTGCATGTACGTTTCTAAGACAAGCAAGCTCCTGAAAACATTTGTTTGATAACATCAGATTTAAATTTCTCCACTGAGGAACTGATAATAGTATCAATTTTTATTATTATTTTAAATACAAGTATTTTCAAGTCCTCGCTGCTCAAGTTGTTTATGCAGAGAAATGTCTCCAATAGCGCCCCCTGTGGTCACAGACTGTGGTGGTTCTATAGACGCCAGAACTAACTGTTTACAGCTTGATGTTGACTTCAGGAGTTACACCACTTTGTTCTATTTATTCAGCCGCATGTTTGATATTTTCAGCCGAATATTTTAATTTCCTCATATGTGTTAGTTTTTAAGGATCTCTAAAATATTTCAAACAGAACAGTTTAGATATATGTTCACACATGTTGCGCTGTCTTTTGCTATTGTACAAGTTCATAGCTTTTATTATTCATTTAATGATGATGCACCTTACTGAGAATAGTACGTCCCTATTTATCCATGGTGCATTTTTTCTTCTATAATTCTTATTGCTATTTTTATCTACACTAATTTCTTCCCTATGTCCCCGACAGCCATACTGGATGGCCACTGGACCGTGGCTTGTTATACTCTATAGAAACTCTGATTGTTCAGTGGTCTGGACAGATCTGGAATGTGCTGAAAAAAGACTCCGGTATGTTACTGCTGCAGGGAGACCACCCTGGCCCCAGTGTGGAGCTCCAGTTTTGGGCCAACCAAAAGGAAAACCTGCTGGGCATCCAGTCACAAGTAAGATGTTGACTGGACGCTTTTCATGGTGCATTATGGAATATGTAATGTAAACTGAAACTGCAGCTGTAATGTAATAATGATGTACTGTTCCCTGTAATATCTCGTCTGTTCTGTCTCACTTCTTTCTTATGTGACCCATGAAGTTCTGCTAATCAGCAATAACTTGTGTTTTGACATTAATAAGTGCAAAGATACTTGTTGGCATCACTAGCATAAAATGTCTCACAGCTGTAGACTCTGTGAGCTTTACCTTGTCGGGAAAGAACATAGCGATCGAGACACTGAAACACTTCACGCTTTTCTCACGCTGTCATACAGCACATGGCTTTTATCTTCCCATGCTGGTCAAGCTGCTGTGTTTATGACATACACATTTAGATTGCATTAGATTTAATGCTGTGTGCTGCAAACTACCCGTTTCGCTTTGGTAAATGTCTGATGTGATGTGTAAAAGCTACAAAAGTATTAAGGCCTTAAAGCAGATATTTACATGCTTCCCTGCAGAAATACACCCGTTTCAAATGAATGGGTCGTTAATAGCCACTGGCAATTCAGGACTGGATTTTTTAAAGAATAATGTATCATATTGGATACATACAGTTTCTGAGACATTTTGCATCACTTTATGATACAAAACTTTCTTGAAAACCCAATTGTGCACCATTTGATACTGGTCTCCTGCCCTCTGGTGAACACCATAAAAAAAAGATTACGCTACAAGATGAATTGTTACATTTTTTTCAGATTTTGTTAAAGGTGAAATAAAGCCTTCTGAATTTAAAAATCTGACTTTTCTGCCCAGTTGTTCTTAGGTTAGACTTTAAAAGGTTAATGTACATCTTTCTATCAGTATAGCACGCTTTTTTTTCTTTTTTTTCTTATTAGATCCAGAGCTCCAAGGTGGAGCAGATTATGGGGATCCTGAGAAAAGTGAAGAGCAGTTACTACTCTGCTTTTAAGGATGTCTGTGTCAAAGTCAATAATGGTAGCTATGCATTGACTTTCATTTATATGCTAATTTAATGAACATCCTCCTCCTTGCATCCTTTCTCTCACAGCTAAACTTCTCAATTAGTTTTTAGTCAACAAGTAAATGGAGCACTCATCGGAGATTAGCAAAACACCCCCTCAGTACATGTTCTTCAGTTCTATGCTTTGTTGTTGTACCATGTGCATAATTGCTAAAATAAGTTTTGTTTTTTTTTTTTTTAAAAAAAAAGGAGAGCATAGGTATTAAATAGTTGTGAACTTTCTAATATGTTTTTCAAATATGTAATCAATTCTGGATATAATTACTACAGCTGTGTTAGAGGCAGAAGACATAGATCTGTATCTACGCCCCCTCAAGAGACAGATCAGCAGCTTAGAGGAGAGAAGTTTTCCACAAGTGGATGTTCTCCTTCCTCCTCTTTTTCACACATTTTGCCTCATATGGAGTCATTCCCAGTACTACTGCACGCCGCAGCGCATGGTGGTCCTCCTGCAGGAGTTCTGCAACCTGATTATTGAAAAGGTGCAATGAGTAATTTAAACATATGGAAGGGAGACGAGAGATCACAACACTTTTTTAAACAGGTCATGATGACTTTGTGTCATTGTATCTGCATGCAGGCATTTGCTTACCTTATCCCTGAAGAACTGTTTAAGATGGAGCTTGAGGAGGGGATGGAAAGAGTACAGATAAGCATCTCAGTCCTGCGCACCTTCAAGCAGCTGTTTCACACTTACCGTCAGCAAATACCTAATTACTACAGAAATGGCCAGAGCATCAAGTTGTGGGACTTCCAAGCAACACTCGTCTTTCAGCGATCAGATTGCATCATGGAAAGGCTTCTAATGATCGAGGTGTGTGGTCAGCAAGCAGAGCTTTGTGTGTTAGTTTAATGTCAAATTAAGATTAAGATTAACAAACACAGCAGAATTTTTTTAAGTATCATCTATAAATGGAAATACTCATTATCCATAAATATTTTAGACTGTGTCATGAAAATCAAAATTGCTAACTTCCATTTGTGACAGGAGGGATGTTTCTCATTTATATTTTCTAGGAACTATTTGCAACAGCACTTGATTTTCTCAAGCTGGAAAAGGTTGAACTGGGTGGATCCCGAGGGAAAATCTTTAGTGAGATAGTCTTTGGCATGAACGAGGAGTTTCATGATCGTTGGCGGACCCTGAGAGAGAGCAAATATGACCCTTTGGACTATACTAATGATGTGAGACCTTCTAAATGAACAACAGTTGTTTTCAGCTTCACTCTGGTATTTATGCATTAGGCCCCAAAGTGTTGTAATTTACAGGGATTTATTGGGGGCATTGACAGACACAGGCAAATAATCAAAAATAACAATTAGATGTTGTTTTTCTCCTCTGCAGTGTAGTAATTGAAAAGTAGCAAAGCAAAGTAGTTGCTAAGCAACACACAAGAAGCATTGACTGGAGTCATTATTAGTCAGTGCATCAATATTTAATTTACTTGTTATAAATATTATTTTACAGCAGCTTCCAGTGTGACTCAGAACAGGAACTCAATCCAAAATTGATTTGTGTCTTCATATATTTTCCTCAAGTGAGTGTTATTAGAGCCAATGCTGATTAGCAGAGCATGGAGACCTTGAAGACTTGCACAGAAAATGTAATGAAATAAAAAATAGAAAAATGCAGGTAGAATAAAAGCTTTTTAATTGCAAAAAGCAAGTGACAGTATCCATAATTTCCTCCCCTCTGGCCCTTTTGTGTTCAGGAATTTGTACGCCACTACAGGCGCTTTGTGGAGCAGAACAAGGATTTTGATCAGAGGCTGGGCACCGTCCTCAATTTGGCCTTTCATCACTCCAAAAATCTGAATTCAGCCTTTAAGGTATGTCTGTGATGCAACAACACTTAAATCAACCACTGTTAGTGTTAGTCACATCTACAGAGTTGTTTAAAAGTGTAAGTGGACAGCATGCAGCATGTTAGCGTTGCATAATCACTCTTATCTCTGCTTCAGGCCATTTGGCCATTATTGGATAGTTCATTTGGATGTTCTTTCTACACTTTATACATCTGAAAGTAACACTGTCACTTTATGTTCCTTGTAGCTGTTGAAGATTTTTGGCACCCTTCTCGAGAGACCCAGAATCCACCAGCTGTTTTCTCCTAATTACAACGTGTTCCTGGCCATGTTCAACCAGGAAATAAACGACTGTCAGCTTATTCTAGATCAACACAGAGAAGGAGTAAGAAAAATATAAACCAAAATCATCCCTTTATTAGAATTATTTTATTTTTGTATTGATTAATTTGCTACAGAATGTGCAAAATACTGTTACAGGAGTCATTTTAGCATAACTGTTATATATGAGTTTATGATTTAGATACTTGTGCTGCAAACTCTCAGAAAGTTCTAAGTTCAAGTAATAAGTATTACCCAATCATCAGTTAAATGAATAAAACCCTGTGTGTCAGCTGCAGCTAGACTGTCCAGTTCTGGGAAAAAATATGCCTTCAGTTGCTGGTAACCTGAAATGGTCGCAGGAACTTCGGAATCGCATGCTGACTAACAGGAGCAACCTCTGTCAGCTGGCCTATGCGTATGGATCATCTCTACTTCAAATACACACACTAAAATCAATGTAGAGGATGAAATATGCAGAAAATATGTGACTGAGCTTACAGTACAACTTTAACCCTATAAAGCCAAATGTGTCATATTTGATACATACAGTTTCTGAGACATTTTGCATAATTTTATGGTAGAAACTTTATTAAAAAATCTGGACTATTCTGCCTAGTTATTCTTATGTTGGGCTTTAAAGGGTTAAAGTGATGAGAAATTGTTTAAAACAATTTGGCTGAAATCATTTTGGATGTGTCCGTTCAGGCCTCTGGGGTGTGCTGAGGCAGACGATGTGCTTCAAAAGTGTGAACGTATTCTTGAGATTCTGGACAAGCACGATGAAGAGCTGTTCACAGAGTGGACAGAGGGCCTCGAGGACATCTGCCACACTCACCTGTCAGAGCCACTGTTAACACTGAACAGAGACACAGGCCTCTTCCAGGTCAACTTCAGTCCTGCTGTAAGCAGATCGAATAACAACTCTGCCGAAAAACATTAAGCGTACTAGTCAGGGTTAACATAGAGTGTTAAATATATTATAAATGATGACATAAGACAGAATATGTCAGACAAAGTGCAGTGCATTTTCTCATAGTGTTGCTTCCACCAGCTCTCATCCGTGCTGCGGGAGGTCAAATATCTGAGCATGCTGAAGACCCCGAATATTCCCAAAGCAGCTCTCCATCTCTATACTAAGCGGGAGAGATTACACATGGTGAGTTGATCCTTTGGACACAGTGTTAGAGAGACAAACTAAATCTGTTAAAAATAAATCTGCAATCTGCCATGTAGCACACACAAACGCTGACCTTGGTGACCCAGTGGTACAACAAACTTCACAGTACCATCCTGGCAGTAGAGCTGGGATTGGTGAAAGAGGAGATGGATGGGATGAGGCGACAGCTCGAACCAGCCCTGAAGGAGATGACTTGGGCTCAGGACGACCTTTGGGATTACATCAAGAATACACGAGAATTAGTCAAGGTAGTCAAGATTTCTCAGCCATGTTACGGTAATTGTTTTTATTGAAGTGTTGCATGTGGCCATTGTTATTTAATTGCCTAAATTCTTATATTTTCTTTTAGAAAAGGGGAGATCTTACCTTAGATGTGGGCTGATATAAAGAAAAAAAACTTTTATTGTCTGTGTATCATGCTCCAGGGCTTAATCTGCCATTTCCTCAAAAAGACAGAAAACTTTGTCCAACAAAAAAGACCTAAAAAAGTAAAACACTGTTGAGAGGTGTTACTGGTTGTATTTTATCAAGTTTTGTTTTTTTGTTTGTTTGTTTGCCAGAACATTTCTAGTCGTGTCCACAAGAGCAAAGCTAATGTAGAAGCTATTCAGGGCCTCATGGGAAAATTCAGCAATAAAGCTTTCATCACCAGAAAGAGTCGGGATTCTACTCTCCTCATCTTCTCTGACATTGAGGAGAGTGTTTCCAAACAGCACGCTCTCATCAGGACCACCGGGGAGCAGCTCCACAAACTACTGCAGGTGTGCTCTTACACACTCGATTGAGAGATGAATCTGCGCAGATACAATGCATAACATGTGACCATCTGCACGGCTCATGATCTTTTTGCCATACTGGAATATAACCTGACTTTTTCTCCAGGAGAATCAGTCCTTGCTTGGTGTGGTAGACCTGGACAGTAGCGTATGGCAGGCCTATACAGAATATGTTGATCGGATTATCCTGGCTGGCTTCTCCAGCACAGTACGCTGCTCCCTGCAGTACCTTGTGGACAACACTGATGCAGCTCAGCGCATAACTCCACTGTTTGAGATTCAGCTAGTCCTCAACATTAATGAGATGGCCTTTGACCCCTCTCTGGACTTAAACCAACGTGGTAACTTTTATGAAATTGTGGATAAGATGGTGGGCAACATCACCAGAGTTGCTTCCCTCATTCCCAGAGTGGCAACCCACAAGCAGCTGGATACTTATCAGGTGTTGTGCAGATTAGATTATGAACATAATCACTGAGTGTATGCATACTCACATACATTAATGCGTTTATGTGTGTACACCCCTGTTGTCTTGGTTTCCCGTCTTGTAGCATGACATAAATGAAATTAAGGATTTGTCAGAGATGTGCCACACCATCCGCACACGGGCACGTACAGCAGTCAGTAAGGTAAACAACTTTATTTTTCTGTCTTGTTTTTTTCTGTAAGTTTTCTACAAAAGTATAAATATAAACATTGCTTTGCTTTTTAGGTCAGGGAGTACCAGGCTTCATTTTCTAGCTACCGCTACCTTTGGACTGATGACAGGTCAGATTAGTATGAGTGCTGAATGTGTTTTTATTAAACTTCTTGAACACAATTATGCCCATTTAGGTTTTCTGGGTTTTTTTCTCTCCTATCACTATTTGCAGATCTGAATTTATGAGGCAGTTCCTGCTTTATGGTCATGTCCTAAGTACAGAGGAGGCTGAGTTGTATGCCGACTATGAGCTGAAAAAGAATCCCCCCACCCTTGACAACTTTAAAGATCAAGTGTGTTGTGTTGTTGTAACCCATTCATCAATTTATCTAAACTACTTTATTTATCTAAATTATTTGGCATAAATTATAAAAAAAAATTCACAATCTAAGTCTTTAATCCTCTTCCATCCAGATCAATCTGTTTGAATCTCTGTATGCACGTGTGAGCAAGATGGAGGACAAGAGGGTGTTTTGTGGCTGGCTGCAGTTAGACATCAGACCCTTTAAGAACACACTGATGAATGTCATCAAGAGATGGAGCTGGATGTTCAAAGAGCACCTCCTCAACCATGTAAATGAGAGGTTAGACAAATAAAAGAACAATAAATCATTACCAGTATTACGCTTTATATTTAATGACATAACATATCTCATGCTATTCATCCTTTGCTATCCCACAGCGTGAAGGAACTGTCCCACTTTATCCAGGACACAGCCGGAGGTCTTTCTACCAAAGTATCAGATGGGGATTATGCAGGCCTAGTGAACATAATGGGACACCTCATGGCCATACGGGACAGACAGATCAGCATTGAACAGCACTTTAAACCTCTCAAGTCAACTGCTGAGCTTCTGAAGACCTATGGACAGAAACTTCCAGAAAGTGTCTATGTACAGCTGGAGGTACTTAGTGATAATGCAAGCAGTAGCTGCTAGGTAAGGTAACCAGTTCATCACATTCTATGCTTTTCTGTCACAAATCACAGGAGCTGCCTGAACAGTGGAAAAGCCTTCGAAAAATTGCTTTCACAGTCAAACACGAAGTGGCACCACTGCAGTCCAATGAGGTTTCAGTTATACGCAGGAAGTGTGTCCGCTTTGAGGTGAGGCCGTGTACGAGCGGGGTAGAATGTCAGCCTGCCATCCCTTTACAAAGAGCTTGATATCTGATACATAAACTGTCTTTGCTTCCTTTCCTGCATTATATATGACGCCACTCTGCTTCTGTGTCTGTACACTTACAGATGGAGATATCTGTATGTGTGAAAACAAACTCAAGTAATCAAGCCTTCTATTGCCATATTTTAACATTTCAGGTCAAGCAACATGAGTTTAGAGAAAAATTTCGCACTGAATCCATCTTTAAGATAAACGTGGAGGAGCCATATAAGCTCATTGACAAGGTGGGCAGTGGTGGAAGCTGTTTTTTCTGCAACCTACAAACAAAGACAGTGCTTCCTCCAAAGCATGCTGTGTGATTAAAGAAAATCTATGGGACAAAACAATTGCAAAAGCAGATCAAACTGTCTGTCCTCAGTCTAATCGATCTGTGGCAGTGATGGAGATGGAAATGAAAACACTGCAGGACACAGCTGATCTGTTTGAAGTCAGCTTCCCTGAGTACAAGCAGCTACGCCAGTGTCGCTCTGACATCAAGCTCGTCAAAGCAGTCTGGGACATGATCATCTTTGTGAAGGTACAGATGTTATCTGCAGACATTAGACTTCATCTTCTGCCCTATTTTCCTTGAAAATTGCAAGTGAGAAAAGTTTTCCACTTTTTTGAGGATATTAGAGAATAAATCAAATAATTATTTTCATTCCAAGACCAGTATAGAAGATTGGACCAAGACTCCATGGAAAGAGATCAACGTTGAGCAGATGGACATGGAGCTCCGCCGGTTTGCTAAAGTATGGAGGCCTGTTAGGACTAACGTTTTAATTAGATTTTTCTGCTTTTGTTTTTCCAAAGCTATGAGCAATTCTGTTTTCTGTTGAAGGAGATGAAGATGCTAGATAAGGAAGTAAGGGCGTGGGATGTCTTTTTGGGCTTGGAATCAACTGTGAAGAATCTGCTGACCTCTCTGAGAGCTGTCAACGAGCTGCAAAACTCTGCAATAAGGGATAGACATTGGCAACAACTTATGAACACTACTGGTGTATGAAAACATATTTGCTTTTGCTTTGCACTTTTCCTGCACTCCAAATGCATGCACCTATGCTGCATGCTTATTGAGCCCAGTTTGGGTTAATGTGAAATCTGATTCCACCCACAGAGCGCCGTGTATTCTTTCTGATCTTCAGGTCAGGTTTGTGATGGGAGAGGGCACCACCTTGGGGGACTTGTTGGAATTACAGCTTCATCGTGTGGAGGATGAGGTTAAAAACATAGTGGACAAAGCTGTGAAAGAAATGGCCATTGAGAAGGTAGCAGTCGCTTAGTTGGATATGTGATCACAACTCTAATGTAAATACTTGTTTTTCAAGTATATTTAAAAAAAAGAGATCAAAAAAAGAAAATTCAAACACTAATGGCAAAGAAAAGTGAACTCATATGAGATGATGTGTCTGTGTTTGCTTCCTAGGTTTTAGCAGAGATAACCCAGACCTGGAGTGTGATGTCTTTATCTTATGAGACTCATACCGGCACAGGAACCCCTTTACTCAAAGCAGATGAAAATTTAATTGAAACTCTAGAGGACAACCAGGTTACCCTTTGTGACAACATGATGTTATGTTATTGTTTTATAAACAAAACTCTTGTGTAATAAAGGACACAGCTGACCACAGACTTGAGATGTGGTCATAATGTCATTTATGTGACAGTTCATTGGAGTTGATTTATACAAAACATCTTCATTTGTCTTCAGGTGCAGCTGCAGAACATCCTGATGAGTAAGTACGTGGAGTATTTCCAGGCAGAAGTAAGTGGATGGCAGAGAAAGCTGATGGTGGCCGACTTGGTCATCTCCACCTGGATGTCTGTCCAGAGAACCTGGGCCCATCTAAACAGCATCTTCACAAACAGCCATGACATCCGCTGCCAGCTGGCCCATGATGCTGAGCGCTTTCAGGGAATACACACAGACTTTCAGGTAACAGAAACACAATTCCACCCATTCCTCATTTCATCATATTGTTACAAATTTTCATTAATATGAAATATTACTGTCAGCTGGGATTGGCTCCAGCCAACGAAGGGGAGGGGGGGGGGGGGGGGGGGGGGGGGGGGGGGGGGGGGGGGGGGGGGGGG
>JBAMHX010000009.1:10078608-10094399 GCA_037177515.1 Pseudomugil tenellus | reverse complement strand
ACACTCAACGCTGTTGCATCCATTATTTGAACCCCAGGTGTCCTGGAGAAACCTTTAGAGAAGAAAGCTGGTCGTAAATTTGCCCCTCCTAATGCCAAGAGACTCATCTACTTCATAGACGACCTCAACATGCCGGCAGTGGATGTTTATGGGACTGTCCAGCCACACACACTCATTCGGCAGCATCTTGACTACAGCCACTGGTAAGGCAAGCGGGACCCACACAGCTGCTGATGGGATAATATGTAAAGTCATGCAAACATTGTCCAGAAAAAATAGCACAAAATGTGAAGGTTTAGTTAAATCTGAATATGCTGAAACCTTTTAGGTATGATAGACAAAGGCTGGTGTTAAAGGAAATACATAACTGCCAGTATATCACCTGTATGAACCCAACAGCTGGAAGCTTCTCCATCAACCCCAGACTGCAGGTACAGCCAGACGTGCACACTAGCATAAGTTGTTACATTTAAATAAGTGTGTTTGATTCCACAAGCAATAAGTCAGCGGTCTAGGACAAAGTACTTTATGGACAGACATGATAATCTGTCAGAAGAACAACTTTCCTCAATGGTAAAAGTCACACTTTAACTTCTCCCATTTCTGTTTCAGAGGCATTTCTCAGTGTTTGCAGTACCTTTCCCAAGTGCTGATGCATTAGCCACCATCTTCTCCAGCATCCTGTCAGCTCACTTCCTTCAAGGGGGGTTCAGTTATGGGGTGTCTCGGTCAGTTGGAACTCTCATGCAGGTAAACCTGTTGTATCAGAGAAGAGTTTGTCAACAGTAACGTTCGTGATTATCCTGTACATGTAAAATTGTCCTTCCATTTGGGTATTTTGATATTATTTTTTGTTTGGTTCATTCAGGCAGCCATCTGTCTGCACCAAAAGATCAGTCAGAACTTCCTACCAACAGCCATACGCTTCCACTATATCTTCAACCTACGAGACTTCTCCAACATATTCCAGGTAACAAATATTTCGTGCAGTTATCCTAATTTAAGATGATAATTAATATTTGTTTTCATATAGAATTAATTCCATTAATGAACCTCATGGTTAAATATTTGCTGATTTCCTGCTTTGTAGGGTATCCTGTTCGCCCTGCCAGAGAGTATCCGATACCCCATGGACTTGGTTCATCTGTGGCTCCATGAGAGCTCCAGGGTTTACTCTGACAAACTGATGGAGGAAAAAGATGTGGAACTCTTCAACAAAATCCTGCTCGATACTGGTAAAAGATACTTTGAGGTAAGAAAGGGGAAACATGCTGTTACACCCATTTTTTTATATAATATTAAATAAAGTCAGCTCATCTAAGATTCAAAACATTTAGTTTAATATAAGTATGTTCAGTGTTTTTTATGTTTTTTGTTGCTGCTTTTGGCCATTTGCTCCAGGGAATAGATGACTCCATCTTTATCCACCAGCCTTTGGTGTACTGTCACTTTGCTCAGGGTGTTGGAGAGCCACGGTATCATCAGGTTTGACAAGCACAAATAAATATGTATTAAGTCAGAGATTTTCTGGTCTGCATCTATAATTTTGTTACTTGCTAAAAGCTTGTTATTCTTTATTAACAGAAGTGTTAAAACTGGGTCATATTATTTCACTGATCTGAAACCTTATGGCTCCATTTGTGCTGTCCTGTCTGATCTGTCTGAAAATACATGTAGATTAATGTGCACTTATTTGTGAAGTGATTGAACTTGTTTGTTGGAGTGACGCAAGTAAGTGGCACAGCTGAGTTTTAAAAACCTAGCTCATCTCTTTCTTTGACCATTGTGTCAGGCTTCAGATTGGGAGAAACTCCAGAAGACACTAGCTGATGCTTTGGAGCATTATAATGAACTCCATGCTGTCATGGATCTGGTGCTGTTTGAAGAAGCCATCCAGCATATGTAAGAAAAAAATGCAGATATCTGCGCTACAAACACACACTAACACACACAAAGAAGAGTTTGTAGAGATTAGCTCAAGTTTAAACCTCAAACAATGAACAAACCATTCTGGTATACGTGTCCAGATGTCGGATCAGTCGCATCCTGGAGGCTCCTTATGGTAACGCTCTGCTGGTGGGGGTCGGGGGCAGTGGGAAGCAGAGTCTGTGCCGATTGGCTGCCTTCCTCAGTTCGCTAGAAGTTTTCCAGATCACGCTGCGAAAAGGATACGGCATCAATGACCTCAAGGTAGACAACAGAAATATAAGGTCAACCCTGCAAAATGGATGAAAACTCATCTTATGTAATCAAACATTCTAAGAATTGCATTGATTTTCTGTCCTTCCCACCTGAAAATATTTTAATATTCTGCAGAGTGACATCGCTGCGTTGTATATAAAGGTGGGAGTAAAAAATATTGGGACAGTATTCCTGCATACCGATTCCCAGATTCCTGATGAACACTTCCTGGTGCTCATTAACGACATGCTGGCCTCAGGTTGGTCTACTCTGCACTGCGTGAGTGGTCTTTGAAGGATCTTTTGGAAAGATGGTCTAGAAAACTGAAATCAAATATATATAGATTTTCAAAACTATATTTAATGTTTTTTGCACAGATTATAGAAAATGTTTCATTCTGGTCGTAGAACGGCTGTGAAATAATGAAAATGGATTTTTTTAGGAGACATACCTGACTTGTTCAGTGATGAAGAGGTGGATATGATTGTAACATCCATCCGAATAGAGCTAAGGGGATTAGGCCTCATAGATAGCAGGGACAACTGCTGGAGCTTCTTCATTGAGAGAATACGAAGACAACTCAAGGTAGCAAACCTCTGTCCTTTTATCACACTGGTATTTCTTTGTGTGTTGCCCTTGATCTCACCTTCTTCCCTCTGCTTTCCACCAGGTTGTCTTGTGTTTCTCACCAGTTGGATTCACGTTACGCACACGTGCACGCAAATTTCCTGCTCTGGTTAACTGCACTGCCATTGACTGGTTTCATCCCTGGCCTCAGCTTGCTCTGCAGTCCGTCAGCTCTACATTTATAGAGAAGATAGCCGGACTGGACGTGAGAACCAATTCACTTTGTACTTATTTGAACTTTATGACAACTCGTAGTTGCTAGTAAAACCATTTCCTTCCACTAATGTTAACTAATCAGGCCACTTTCATATGTCTTTATGTAGATTATTGTATTAAAATGTGCTTATTTTAATAAGCTTACTACAAATGTAGTTATGCACTTTCATTCTACACAAGTACCTTAACTCATCTATGTGTACATTTCTGCTGCACAGCCCAGAGTGAGGGCATCTATCAGTGAGTTCATCTCCTATGCTCACACAAGCGTTAATGAGGTGAGAGCTACTGCAAAAGCATTGCGAGCAACAACCACTCCTGCTTTCTTCTTTGACATGACTCAGTGCTTGATTTGTTAAAGGTGAGTGTCAAGTACCAGCAGAATGAGAAGCACTTTAACTACACCACTCCAAAAAGTTTTCTTGAGTTCATGAAGTTGTACGACAACCTGCTGGGGAAGAAGCGCACAGAGCTGACCCAGAAGATGGACCGATTAGAGAATGGGCTACAAAAACTGCTGAATACTGCATCGCAGGTTTGAAAACACTGTCTATACCACACTGCGCCAAGACATGTCCAAATGTGTTATTCATCTTCTTTGAATGCTTTTTCAGGTGGAGGATCTCAAAGCCAAGTTAGCAGTGCAGGAGGTGGAGCTGTGGCAGAGGAACACAGACATTGAAGCTCTCATTTCTAAAATAGGACAACAGACAGACAAGCTCAATCAAGAAAGAGCTGTAGCGGATGCAGAGGAGCAAAGGGTAAGATGTTGGGATTATCATACTTCTTATCTCAACATGTAATGAGTCAAGTTTGCAAACATACATCTATGGTGAATAATTTAAAATCTTTTGGTTTTCTGGGTTTAGGTGGCGGCTATTCAAGCTAATGTGACTAAACAGCAGCAAGAGACTGAGGAGGATTTAGCAAAGGCTGAACCTGCCCTACAGGCAGCCAACACAGCCCTTAATACACTAAACAGGGTAAAGTGGCTTCACCGGTATATACGCTGGAATCTGGGTCTGCGATGCACATTTGATTTGACATGTTCAAAAGGAAACACGTTTTGCTCCAGTTTAGTACCTGAAAATAAGAACAGAATGTGTGTTTTATTGTTTCTGTGTTATCCAGTTGAACCTGACAGAGCTGAGGACATTTCCCAACCCTCCAGTCATTGTAACCAATGTTTCAGCAGCTGTTCTGGTGCTGCTGTCTCCTCAGGGACGAATTCCCAAAGATCGCAGCTGGAAAGCCTCCAAGATGGTTATGAGCAAGGTGAGATATATGTCATCTCGGCAGCATAATCTAAAAAAAATAGAATTTATTTCAATGATTTAGACTCTGTAAAGGTATTATCGTATAAACAATAAAATCTGACAAAGGTTTATCGAATCCAAACATCCAGGTGGATGACTTCCTTCAGGCTCTGGTGAATTTTGACAAGGAGCACATCCCCGAGGCCACAGTGAGGTGTGTGAGAGATGAGTATCTCAGCGACCCAGAGTTCAACCCTGACTTTGTGCGACAGAAATCCTCTGCTGCTGCAGGTCTGTGTGCCTGGGTCATCAACATCATACACTTCCATGAGGTAGACACATCAACCCAAGCTGCCATATGCATTTAATATCACTGCAGTTCTTAACTGTACAGCTCTGTGTCCTTATTATTTGACAGTTTCTGTTTGTTTTTTTCACTAAAAAATTTTGTGCTGCATTGGACAGATTTTCGTAAGTGCATCATTTTGTTATCTTTCTTCACGCAAGTCTGATTTTTTTTATTTGATTATTTAAAATACTGAAAATGTTTAATATTTTGTATGTCTCACTCAATGGCTGAAAATTAAAGGTTGTTCTGTAATTTCATCTGAGGTGAGTGTGTGTTTTGCGTGTTTGTCCAGGTAATGTGTGAGGTGGAGATGAAGAGGATGTGCCTGTCTCAGGCCAATGCAGATTTGGTTGAGGCTGCTGAGAAACTGGAGGCCATACGGAAAAAGCTTGCAGTGAGTCTATATGATGTGATTTGAAATAACATGAGTCCTACAGCACAATAGCTTTAAGGTTATTAAGCCATATTTGGACAGTTAGAGGCTAACTATAAGGCTAACAATGGGATGGGATACACTAATGTATAGGCCAAATAACAATTACCATTCCTCTTGCAAGAACCTCTCCATAGTCCCCTTCACACTTTGGTTGAGGCTTCTCTGTAAAATAATAAAGATGTTTTCATTGATGATTAACAAATGCCATCAGAGGGAATTTGTCTGTGCACATATATCACAGCATTAAATAACCTGTTTATTGTATTTTAAAATCATTTGGCTAATGCTTTTAACCAATGTGATCAGTGATCAAATAATATTAAAGAAATTTTAAGCAGACTAATTGTTTTATTGGATTACATAGATTGTCTGCTTTCGTTAGGTTTGAACATAGAGATACTTGTAATGAAATGGTTTATTTTTTACCATATCCTTCTTCTATTTCCTTTAGGAGCTGGATAGTAGCTTGGAAACACTGACAACAGCATTTGAAAAAGCTACAGCAGAGAAGCTTCGTTTTCAGGAAGAAGTCAACCACACTAACAAAACAATAGAGCTAGCCAACCGACTGGTTAAGGGATTGGAGGTGAGTGCACCTATTCAGGCACCTGAAATGAGATTTTGAATGTAGAGGAGCTTATTTATTTCCATGTTGATTATGTTCACTTTCATGCAGCATTAACTCAGGTTAAGTGTTCTAGAAAAGCAACATGTGTGTCTCTTTCAGAGTGAGAATGTACGCTGGGCCCATTCAGTGGCTCAGTACCATGAACAGGAGGAAACTCTCTGTGGCGACCTTCTCCTTACTGCAGCTTTCATCTCCTATGCTGGCTCTTTTTCCAAGAAATACAGGAGGGAGCTGCTGGACAGCCTGTGGATGCCATTTCTGCGCAGCCAGAAGGTTACAAGGAATCCTCCGGTGATAGTTCTGCAATTAATTACTCCCCATCATTTCCTATACGGATAGAGATCTTTGTATATTTTTTTCATCAGGTGCAGATTCCCATGACAGGGGGCTTGGATCCAGTGTCAATGTTGACCGATGGTGCAACAGTGGCCCAGTGGAACAATGAAGGCTTACCAGGAGATAAAATGTCCACTCAGAATGCTACCATTCTCATTAACTGTAGGTGGAGGCTTTAGATGCACCTTTCCAACATATTATTTATTATATTTATTTATTTTCTATGGGAAAGCTCACATTAATCAATATGTGTTCATCAGTCCAGCATGTAAATGTGCCAGAGTTAGCTATCAGACTAATTTTCATCTGCAGTCCAATTCTGTACAAAGCCTGGTTTTCTTTGTGACACTGGCAGATTTCCAGTTGATGTGTGATTTGTTGCAGGTGAGCGTTGGCCTCTCCTCATTGACCCTCAGTTGCAGGGTATCAAGTGGATCAAGAGTCGTTATGGCAACAACCTCAAGGTTGTCAGTCTTGGACAGAAAGGGTGAGTTTTTCCATTTTTACTGTTCTACTGTTTTACTGTTCATAAGTGCCGTCAAATTTAGACTTCTACAAAAGCTAGAAACACATATTTCAGTGGCAAAGCTTTCAAGAGAAGGAAGGTTGAGATGATTGCTCTTAACACACTCGCTAGGACCGATTTTCTGCCTCATATCTGTCCATTAATCTTCCAGATATGTAGACGTTATTGAACAGGCTGTGGTGGCAGGCGACACTGTGCTGATTGAAAACCTGGAGGAGACTATTGACCCTGTTATTGACCCTCTCCTAGGGAGACATACAATCAAGAAAGGCAGGTAATCTTCTGACACAAGGAAATGAGTACTCCCAATTTTTATGTCTTCTTAATGCTCTTTTTTCCTTTTCTTCTTATTTTCTGTGACAGCTGTATAAAGGTGGGAGACAAAGAGTGTTTCTTCCACCCAGGCTTCAGACTGATTCTCCACACAAAGTTGGCCAATCCTCATTACAAGCCAGAGATCCAAGCCCAGACCACCCTCATTAACTTTACAGTGACCAGGGACGGGCTGGAGGACCAGCTTCTGGCACAAGTGGTGAATCAGGAGAGACCAGATCTTGAACACCTAAAGGTGAGTTACAGTAGCTGTTAGCCGCTTCACAGAGCAAACAGGTGTGAGTTTGATACTTTTACACAGGTGACCATAACTTTATTATGAGTGCAGGCTATTTTAAATGGTTTTCTCTCTGCAGAGTGACCTGACTAAACAGCAGAACATGTTTAAGATTGAGCTGAAGCTTCTTGAGGACGAGCTGCTAACCAGGCTGTCCGCTGCAGAGAGCAACTTCCTCGGTGACAACGTCCTGGTGGAGAAACTTGAGACAACAAAGCACACGGCTGCTGAGATTGAGATGAAGGTAAATGAATAAATGGTCTGAATGTAACTCTCCATCCTTCTTTGTTATTTTTTCTCCTTCTTCTCTTATAATCCCTTGTGTTTTTAGGTCCTGGAAGCTAAAGTTAATGAAGTCAAGATTAATGAAGCTAGAGAACACTATCGTCCTGTTGCTGTCAGAGCTTCTCTCCTCTATTTCATCATGAATGATCTCAACAAGATAAACCCCATGTACCAGTTCAGCCTCAAGGTAACCAGAGGGGAAGAATAGAAGAAACAAATGGCTGTTATCCATGACAGAATATAATGTTTAGTAACATGTTTGGAGTTGGATAAGTTACGTCCTTAATGGAAATGTATAAAGTGAAAAGCAGGCAACAAAAGAATATCGTTTAGCAAAAGAATCCCACAGTTGGTTCCTTCTCTTGTTTTTCAGGCCTTTAATGTTGTTTTCCATAACGCTGTGGAGCTGGCAGAGAGCTGTGAAGATGTGAAAAGCAGAGTAAACACACTGATTGACTGTGTTACATTCTCCACCTTCAACTACATCAGCAGGGGACTGTTTGAAAGGGACAAGCTTACCTTTACCGCACAGTTAGCCTTCCAGGTGGGCATGAGTTGATACTGGTATTGAGGAAGCGTTAGTTTGTTTCTCTCTTACTACGTTCTTCTTCTTTCAGCTTCTCCTGATGAGCAAAGAGATAGACGTGCGAGAACTCGACTTCCTTCTACGTTTCAACATTGACCACAGCTATGTCAGCCCACTTGACTTTCTTTCAAACTCGGCATGGAGCGCCATCAAGGTCCACAAGCATATTTACAGACTCAAAGGATTTCTTTACCTGGCTGTGTGCAAATTACGCCTCATATTGCTCCCTGCTGTTGTGTGTTTGTGTCCAGGTGATGAGTTTTACTGATGAGTTTCGTGGTCTGGACAGAGACATCGAAGGTTCACCAAAGCGCTGGAAGAAACTGGTGGAGTCAGAGTGTCCAGAGAAAGAAAAGTTTCCTCAGGAGTGGAAGGAAAAAAGTGCCCTGCAGAAACTGATCATGATTAGAGCTCTGAGACCAGATCGCATGACCTATGCACTGAGGTAAAAAACATTCACATTCTTCACATATTGTATTGACAAACTGTAAAGGAGCCTGTTTGCTTTAAAGCAGGGGTGTCTAAAGTCAGTCCTCAAAAGCCACAGTCTTGCAGCTCTTCTATATATACCCGCTGTAACACATCTACTCCATTTAAATGGATCTAGCTAAGAAGCTAAGGACCAACGCTGGACACTCCTGCTTTAAAGGCAGGGAGGTCCTGGAAAAATGGTTTGAGAAAGTGACGCTGTCGGAGGTGACCTTTGGATCTTCAATTTTCCCAATCCTCAAATACATTTAGAAACATTCAGGTATAAATTCACTATGTGACACATCTTCAGGCCATGACCTTTCATTTGCACTTTCTTTGAGGTCAATTGGATGAACACTTTTAGAGATAAAGCCAAAACAATTTTCATGTTTGAGCTCCCTCTGGTGGCCAAGCTGTAAATCATATATGACTCAAAATCAAATCAGTTAATCCCCTCTATGATATCTATGCATATGCAAAACATATAATTCTACAATTTAAAGAGCCAAACCCCTTTTTTCAGACTTCCCCTAAAGCCACGCCTCCAAAACAAGGAGACATGTAATGCTTATCCCCGAGGGGACAAAAGGGAATTCAATTTTAAAGACACATCACCATCTTATCATTTAAGATGTGTCGGATTAAAACATTTGAATGGTGTTTTTTCACCTCTCATCATTCCACAGGGCACAAGAAGCTTTTAATTTGTGTTCAACATTTAATCATTTGAATGCAATATGATGTGAAGGAGATTTTAACAATATGGTAAAAAAAAAAACTCCCATTAATCATCTCCTACTCTACATTTAAGCAGAAAACAGAAAAAAATTACTTTGATGATCTGCGTTCATAAATGTGAATATATAATATGACCTCATATTAGGTCCTTTTCAGTTATCCACCTTAATTCAAACAGCCATTTGCCTTTTATTTCTATAGATTGTTTTATATTATTGAGTCTGTTAATGTACTTGTACAGAAGTGGAGTAAACAGTCCATTTTGAGCACAAGATCTACAAAATGGAAATGGATTTGTAACAATCTCTCTTTCCGTTATCCTTTAGGAACTTTGTGGAGGAGAAGCTGGGCGTGAAGTATACAGAGGGCCGAAAGACTGAATTTGCTAAGTCATTTAAAGAGAGTGGTCCTGCATCTCCTGTGTTTTTCATTCTCTCTCCTGGAGTGGATCCACTAAAAGATGTTGAATCACTGGGTATCACAAAGAAGCCAACACACAGAAATACACCAGCATGAACCCATACCGCACGTATTCTGTACTAACTGATTAGATAAGCCTTGGCAAGTGCTTATAAGGCAAAAATATAAAAGAGCATGTGCATTTTTTTTGTTTTGTTTTGTTTAAAAGTGTGTCTTTAATATGACTGCAAGTGAAAGTCCTTGTGTTCTCAGGGAGGAAGTTGGGTTTCACTATAGACCTTGGAAAGCTTCACAATGTCTCTTTGGGTCAGGGACAAGAAACTGTGGCAGAGACTGCCATGGAAAAGGCTGCTAAAGAGGGTCACTGGGTTATATTGCAGGTCTGAATCCAAAAAGGAAGATTTATTTTGGACCCTGAAATAAATAGAGCTATGTCGTTGTAAATATGTCGTGTCTCTGCAGAACATCCACCTGGTTGCTCGCTGGCTTGGTGCACTGGAGAAGCTTCTTGAGCACTGCTGTATGGAAAGTCATCCAGACTACCGAGTGTTTATGAGCGCTGAGCCGGCATCTACATCCCAGGAGCACATCATACCACAGGTTAGTCATGATTAACCTATCCACATGCAGCTTTACATGTCATCCTCATTAGACTTTTGTATTTTCACAGGAACTAATTTTAGATTTATGATTTTTTTTAACCTTTTGTTTTATTTTTCAGGGCATTTTGGAAAATGCTATCAAGATAACCAACGAACCTCCTACAGGCATGCATGCTAATTTGCATGCTGCTCTGGATAACTTTGACCAGGTGAGTGTTTCTGCTTTACATGACTCGTTACTAAATATTGTTTTGTCTAATAGAATGTAATTATTGTTGGTTAATTTCCTCTCTGCAGGATATTTTGGATCAGTGCAGCCGTGAGCAGGAGTTTAAGACCATCCTCTTCTCCTTGTGTTACTTTCATGCCTGTGTGGCTGAAAGGAGGAAGTTTGGGCCCCAAGGTTGGAACAGAAAGTATCCATTCAACACTGGGGATCTCACCATATCAGTCAATGTTCTCTATAACTACCTGGAAGCTAACGCACAGGTGGGATGGGTTCTTATAGAGTAAGTCAAGCTGGTGATTATATTAGTAATTGTAATTGTCCTGAAAATTAAGGTTCCATGGGAGGACCTGAGGTATCTGTTTGGGGAAATCATGTATGGAGGACATATTACTGATGACTGGGACAGACGGCTCTGCAGAACCTACCTGGAGGAATACATGCAGCCCAATCAGGTCGGTGTATGTTCATAAAAAACACAAAAGGACAAAATTAGCATCATCACACTCATTTGTGCCCTGACAAAGGAAAACTGAGATTTAAAAAAAAAAACAGTACAGTGAGATTAAATTGTTTCATCACTTTGTCCTGAGAAATCAGCTCCAGTATGAATCTGGTCTGCTGGGTTCAGACCAGAGAGTTTCTGAGAAATCTAAATACACGAGCAGATGTTTGTAAGAGCTACCGCTTTTACTTGAAGCTAACAGATCTTTTTTTCATTTTTAGTTTGACCGAAAGCTGGCTTTGGCACCTGGCTTCGTCGTTCCCTCCAATCTGGACTACCAGGCAAGTTGGAGTAAATATTGTCTACTAAAGTTCTGCCTTCATCTTCTGAATGCAAAGTATTATCTTATAACGTGAAGATAAATATGTCAGTCAGCTGCAGTCAAGTTGGTAACCAAATCTGATTTGTTGCATATCAGGGTTACCATGATTTCATAGATGAGATGCTGCCACATGAAAGCCCAGTGCATTATGGGTTGCACCCCAATGCAGAAATCGAGTTCCTGACCGTGACGTCAGATAAGCTTTTCCATACTCTGCTGGAGTTGCAGTCTCCCGATGCTGTCATGGGGGAGGGTGTTTCACAAACACTGGAGGAAAAGGTACCCCCCACCCCAAACAATTTAGTTATGTTTTCTGTCATTTTAAAAGTTTTTCTTAAGTTTTGTTTTATCCAGCTACGCTCTGACTCATCTGCAGGTGAAATCCATTTTGGATGAAGTTCTGGAAAAGCTGCCAGAGGAATACAACATGTCCGATATCACCTCCAAAACAGCCGAACGGTCACCATACATCCTAGTTTGCTTTCAGGAATGTGAGCGCATGAACATGCTTATTTGTGAGATACGTCGCTCACTAAAGGAGCTTGATCTGGGACTCAAGGTGAGCTTCAACATCTCTGTGCTTGTATGATAGTCCACAGGTCAGACCTCAGCATTGTTTCTTTGTGTGACTTGATATAAAACTAGCCACCTGCAGTAGCTAAGTAGATGAACAAACGCCTAAACTGTTTTATGCTAATGTGCTTCTGATGTTGTAGTCATTTCCTGTGTGTGTTTATGGAGATGGAGCATAAAAATGTCTCTGTACAGGGTGAACTGGCCATGTCCTCTGAGATGGAAAAGCTCCAGGCAGCTTTGTTCTTTGACAATGTCCCTGACACCTGGACTAAACTGGCCTATCCCTCAACCTACAGTCTGGCTATATGGTGTGTTTTAGTGTGTGAGCATTGTCAGGAATGTTTGGTGTCATTAGGATTGAAAAAATTATTCTGTCAAAATCTGACTAAATGTCCTTGTTACATAAAGAAATTCATCATTTTACTTCAACAATTCCTGTGAAAGTTTCCAGAGACGTGGCATTACAGTAACTGAGCAGTTGGTGTGTGTGTGTGTGTGTGTGTTTGTCAGGTATAATGACGTGATGCAGCGTTGTAAAGAGCTGGACAGCTGGACTCAGGATCTGTCTCTACCCAGTGTTGTTTGGCTGTCTGGCCTGTTCAACCCGCAGTCCTTCCTCACCGGTAACAAAGGCAGCTCAACCAATGGCTCTTTTGTTTTGCCTTTTCGCTGTATAGTGTGTGCTCATCATTGGCCTTTTCATCGTGTCCTTGCTTTCCAGCGGTGATGCAGTCTCTGGCGCGTAAAAACGAGTGGCCTCTGGATAAAGTAAACCTTACAGTGGATGTGACCAAGAAGTTTAAGGAAGAGTTCAACCAGCCTGCCAGGGAAGGTGCATATGTGTATGGACTTTACATGGAAGGTAGACAAACTCTGGTTCCTATTTCTTTATATGTGATGTGCAGCTTGGAGAGACTTAAGTTTTCTTTATTTCTTCTTTTTTTTTTTTTTTTTTTTTTTGTAAATCTCCATCTGCATTTCTCTCGTCTTCCTGTGCGTTTAAACACAGGTGCAAGATGGGACATTCAGACTGGAGTGATCACTGAGGCCCGTCTCAAAGAGTTGACCCCAGCCATGCCTGTCATCTCAGTCCGCGCTGTACCCAATGACCGTCAGGAGACCAGGAATATTTATGAATGTCCACTTTACAAGACCAAGATAAGAGGACCCACATATGTATGGACTTTTAGTTTAAAAACCAGGGAACGTCCAGCCAAGTGGGTGCTTGCCGGAGTGGCGCTACTGCTCAGTGTGTGAGCAGGAAACGGGCAAAAGGTGTGTGTACCAGGTGTTAAGCTGTTTTTTAAACTACAAGGCATTTTTATTTTTCATCTTCTACGATTCCACACACAACACAATCTATAGCAGATACTGGAGGAGGTTCCTTTTCTCCTGCAGAACAAAATAAGATGGAATCAGACTGCTTTTCTTTTTATTGAAAAATGATAAAATATACCAAGACAAATGGCAAAAATTCACACGCTTGATCACAAATAAAACCAATAAAGTCAAAGCACGTTTGAACGAATCAAATCATCAAATCACAAGATGTTCTGTAAGCAGGAGAGAAATAGTAGTGCTGCCTCATTAGAGCAGCGTTCAAGTGCATTACTTTGTTACACTTGTACCTCTTACATGTTATGCAGCAAGTTTAATGGTGCAATAAATTACACTGGGGACATTATTCTGAAAGCGTGACGAGACAACTTTATGTGTCCCCTCCCCACTTAGACATGTACTCTTACTCATTATTTCTCATTCCAGATGAACATATTGGCTTTGTTTCTGAATGAAGCACACTGGTCACTGGTTATCTGACTTGGTCGGGCTTTCTAATATATCGTATCACTTTCAGCATGGCCTAAGTCTGAACAGCAAGCGGTCACATTCAAAGGAAAGACATGCACAAGTAGTGGTGGATTACTTTAACATATGACCTTCTAATCATTGTTTCATTGTTTTTACCTGTATTAAAGTCCTTTTTCATTTCTTTTACAATGCCTGAGCTGAGAATTGGGTGTGCATCTGCTCAGTGGTCTCTGTTGTCAGTAATGGTTGAGCTCCAGCTTTATCTCTGACACGCTCAGCAAACATCACAAAGGCAGCAGAGGACATACACATGAAAAATAGCCCAATGAATGCTGAGGTTTTGAGAGGTTGACTTAATTGTTTTTATATGGATCTCATGTCTGAAAGGGGCTTCATTTTTTTTCCTCTTTGTTATTTCACAGTACATATGGGTGTAATATTTAATCATTCAATAAAAAAAAGAGTTGTGTGTTTTATCTGTAGACTTTCATGCAAATCCTGTAGCTCAGATGCTACATGTCCTAACAAGTCCAAATCTTTTTATTTTGCCCTGTTTTATTCTGTGCATTTGTCCACTTAATATATTTTCTAGTCACTGTCAGACCAGTCAAGCTCCATCATGTCCATAGCTGACTTCGTCATGTTGATCTTGGTTCCGTGTCGCACACTGCAGCTTTTCACAGAGTTCTGATTGGACGATGACCGCATGCTCACCTGCATCCCAGTGTGACCGATGATTCCCACTTCACCTCTAATCTTTTGGCTGATGGCCTCGCTGTGGTCACTTCGGATTCCCTGGACTACAACTCCCATGTCGCTCCTGCGACCCCTGACCCCCAGCTCCCCCCTTACACCATGACCCACCATCTTTATCATTCCCATGTCTCCCATATTCATGTCCATGTCGCCTAGTCTTTCCATTTCCCCCATCTTATCAATGTCTAAGGAAAGCATGTCCCCTAAACTCCCATGGAGACCTTTGAACACGGTTGGTAGTCTACCTCCTTCAAGTGGTCCCTCCACTCCTGTCTCCTCTAACTTGTCCCCAAATTTTTCTATCTCCCATCCACCTTCCTTCTCACTTTCTCCCTCTGCCTCCCCAAATCCTCCCGAGTACCCTCGAACTATGGTGGTCACTCTGCTCCTCTGCATCCCTCCTTTTTCCTTGTCTCCCTCCTCCCATGTCCTCTCCTCTCTCTCCACTAAACCTCCCGGGAAGCTCCTGAGTGTCACCTGCACCCTCCCTCCTTCCAGACTCCCACTATCATTCCGGTCCCTCTGCCCCCAGCCTGTTTCCTCAATAGTTCCTTCCTCTTCTTCCTCATCCTCTCCGAACCTTCCCTGCAACCCTCGGAGCATGACATGTAGCCTTCCACTGTCGAGCGAACCCATCCCCCTCTCCAGCATGGAACTGCTGCCTCTCTCTGTGTCTCCATTGCTGAGTGTGCGAAGGATACAGCTGACACCAGCACTGCTGACCCCTGCACTGCTCATCCCAGTGCTGTTGGAGTCCTGAGAGTGTGAGCGGAAGAAAGAGCCAGTGGAGCCGATCGACATTGGTGTAAAGAACTGAAAAAAACATGCAGATAAGAAAGGTCGGCATCCTGAAAAGGTATCTGTTTATATTCCTTTAAACATGGTTGTACAGCAGTTTATGAACTTCTTCAACTTCTGCTTACTGGTGACATGTTTGAGCGCTCCATAAGAAGAGAGGTTGGACTGGGAGTCATATTGGACCGCTCCATCAGCCTCTCCTCCCACAGTTTGAGCCTCCTTTCTCTCTCCTCCAGCTCCTTTTCCTTGGAGTACAGCTCCCTTTCTAACTTCCGGAGGCGCTCCAGGGTTGACTCAATTTCACACCTATAGTATGTGCACATGCGATACACACAAATGAAACATCAGCTATGATTAATTCCATGCAGATTTGTCTTAGTTGGCACGGGAATTTCAGCGCAGTCAGAAAATAATTCATTCCACGTTTAGACTGAAAGAGACTTCGAACAGGGAAACAAATTATTATTCCAGACCTGCATAAACACTGATAAATTGTTCCAATAAAGTACATTCTGCCATTTTTAGATAAATC
>JBAMHX010000009.1:10043408-10063983 GCA_037177515.1 Pseudomugil tenellus | reverse complement strand
AAGAAGGAACCCCAAGGGGGTGGGGGGGGGGGGGGGGTGGGAGGGGGTTTTTTTGGGTTTTTTTTGGAAGGTAAAGTTTTGGGGTCCCCCCCCCCCCCCCCCCCAAAAAAAAAAAAAAGTTACACTGTATCCCTTTAAAGCTAGTCATTTTCATACATGAAATTTAAGTATTTAATCTGTAGACACAACAATGGTGTCACATGTCTGTTAAAATTAAAGACTATTTCTTATCATTCTGAGTCTCACCTTACTGCTGAAGCCTTGGAGACATGTTTTAAAATTTAGGTTAAATAAGATCAAATGTAAATATCATTGTTAATATCAAGTTTTATAGAGTTCCTTTTTAAAGCTAGAATGAAAGTTTTTCATCTACTGTGATAGATGTTAAAACAAAACTTACCATCATGCTCTCAAACTCAGCATAAAACTTCTTGAACTTGGTGGGAAGTTTCTGCCAGTAGGAAAAACCAGATTTCAGTGACAGAGGGGATTCTTCTGACATTTTTATATTACATGTTAGAGAATAGTAGCCATAGAGTCAAACTGCCCCATGACACTGGATGTGAGAGTAAAATGTTTTTAGTTTACTTTGGATTTATTCTGATTGTTTTTTATGATACTTTACCTCCCATGTCTGGCTCAGCCTGCTAACAGCAGGGTTGCTCATCCCCATAATGATGGCAAAGAATGAGTTGAGGTTCTTAAATTCTCGACAGCTACGGATTAAAACACACAAGAACAAAACAAAGTTAATACAGCGATAAAACTCATTTGCTTTGACCTCTATATTTGTGACAATCTCTGCATCACCAGCAGGTCCTACTCACTGTGCAGCTATCTTGATGAATTTCTTGAGGAGCTGCACTCTCTTACTGAGCTGACTACAAAGGCAAACTTCAGTGACAACCCACAGCTGGACCTGGTTGAATCTCCTCAGAAACAAGTCCAGATTAGCTGTGGTTCTTCTGAAATTCTGGCGCCCAAACGTGTGGTAGAGGAGTTCATGCTGCGGGAAAGATGCAGGTGAGACAACCGGATGAGTCAGTTCAGACTCAATCACCCTGCACTAGACAAGTGCTACAATTCCAGTTTTTTTTTTTGTTTTTTTTTTTTTTTACATCTCCTGTAAAAGACAAGTGCATTTATATTCCACTTATTCCATTGTTTCTCTACGTGAACCACTACTCCATCCTGTTTTAATGTGCATCAGAAGACTCTTAAAATAAAGTACCTCATGCACACAGCTAAAGAGCTCCCAGTCAAACACTGTCATCTGATAAGCCAAGTCCTTGGAGCTCATCAGCTCAAAAGTTGACATGGATCCTGCAGAAGGGCCTTCCTGGTCTGGAAGAGGACTCTGGTGTACATAAAAACATGTTTTGCACATCACTAGCAAGAAAACTTTTTTGTTAAGACCAGCGTAAACAGTACAACCCATCTGATATTCTCTTACCAGGCTAGTGAGCTGTTCTCTTGAGCAGGCAAATAATCTCCCATTGATGCTCAAAGTGGAAAACACTGACACATCATTGAGCTTCAGCATTTGTTTGTCTGCAACAGAAATTTTCGCTTTCATTATATTTGGCATGATGTAGAGCATTCACTGAGGTTAAATATGCACCTGAAGCCCATTTTAACACAGCAGACGTGGTATACACAGACAATAGTTAGTAAGAAGAGGGTTAATAATAATAAAAATAAATGTAGGTGTAATGTAATGTAAATGTAATAAAAATGTAGGTTTACTGTCTTCTTACCACCAGCAGAGCTGAGGTGGACCAACACAAGCTCATCAGTGGTGCCGAGTTTGTCTGTGACAGCACTGATTACTTCTCTCCCTGTTGCTGCCACTGCAATCCTGATCGTAGTGTAGGTATGATCACTGCAATACACCTTTAAGAGGACTGCAAAAATAAAGGAATGTCAGTATTTTATGTGAAAAAGTTACAACTACTGCTTGAGACTTTGTTGCAACTGTTTTTCATACACAAAACTTACTGTCATCTTGATTTCTAATGGGCTGTTTTTTCTGCAGCCGTTCTTCTCCGTTGCTGAACTGTCGTATCAGGGTTTTCTGTTGAATTAAATAACAGTACCGCATCAATACTGCAGCTTATAAATCCATAATTCATTTGAACGGTACGCAGACGTGCAACACAACAGCATTTATACCTTTTTTGTTGATTTGGCTTCTTCTGAACTACAAAAAAGTCAAAAGTGACAAGATAAAAATGGCTGCCACATAAAAGATCAAACTGAGTTTGAAGTTCAACATAACGAAGCTGAGACATACTGTAATTTCACCACTTTCTCCAGGTCGGAAACCAAGTCTTTTAGGCCTCTCAGCATCCGGGAATCGTTTGATACACTTCCGTACAACTCCTACAGACAGCGAGAGCCATTCAGCTGATGCAGAGCAGCTGCAGAAGCTGTGTGACTGACTGCATATGAAAGCTTTCTCATGCTCACCTCCAGGAAAGAGACAGCAGCGGGTTCTTCCTGCAGCATGTATGTGTGTGTGTTTGCCCAGCGCAGGGCCAGAATGAGGGCCCTCCTCTTACTGTTCTGTGCATGCTCCAACCTCTCCTGTTCAGAGCCAGGCGGAGATGCCGCATGGTAGGTGCACACAGGGTTAAAGGTGAACATGGGATTCTGAACTTTATATGCCTGAGCTTTTTTTATTATTTTTTTGCTGCTTACACGGAAATAACTGCAACTTTCACACATTTTAGTAAATAAATAAATAAATGAAACTATACTTAACAAGTTTGACAGCAGCTCGGCTACACATACATAATGAGGACAACAGGACAAAACAAAAGCCATGGAGCAGCTATGGCTGTGTTAGCATTTTAAATGTGAGATAGAAAACAGCTAATAGTGGTGATTAGAACAAAAAATGAAAAAAAGTCTGCTTTTTTAGATGTTATACACATGAAGGTTTGAATTAAAAGTACAGATGTATAATTCAAGTAAATAAAATAGCAAGGAGTAAAGGATATTGGGCCATCAGTAGAGGACACAGTTGGCTGTTGGGCATGAAGACACAGTGCATGAGAACATAATCATCCACTGCTGGATCTGATGGATGAGAAAAAAAAACAGCTATGAATAGGAGGAAGAATAGAAAATACTGCAATGCTAAAGGAGTAACTATATGTCATCATTTATACATTTAGCTTATCTTTGCATTCATACACAAACATGGTGCAAACACAAAATCTACCTATGATGCTAAATAATCGAGGAAATGTACCTGTTGTGTGTTTGTAGTGTTAAGTATGTGCTATTCAGAAAAACATAATCATGATTTGGGTTATTCCTATGGTAATCCCCAATAAGTCCTGAAAAGGGGGGGGGGGGGGGTTCGGGGGGGAGTCCTGGTGTGGATGGATCCCGAAAATATTGTTTCTTCTTTTCAGCGTTAAACCAGATGTTCATCCACAGATGTGTAATATTTATTATGTTTTTAAACCTGTGATTTGGTTCTTTTATTAATTACCTTTGTTATGTGTTTTTCTTTAAATTGTAAAAATCTATGGTTTCTTTTCTTTTTTTAAGCTGCCGTAATGGTGTTTGTGCATGTGTGAAACAAAACCTAGCAGTGGGTCATAGCTAAAGCTATTAACATCTACTCAATCAAACTAAAGATGGCGTTATTTAATTTAGTATCATTTAGTTTTCACTGTGGATACCTGGCTCATTGTGATGTATGTCCAGTCTCATCGTCTCCAGGAAGTGCTCAAGAATCTTTTCTGGTGTTCCTGATATCACAGTGTATCTGCCAATAGTGGGACAAAAATGAGTACTTAAGTATTAAAGATGAGTTTATTTTCATGCATTTGCATTTGTTTTATATTTGAAAACAGATTAAAACATTTAATGTTTGCTTCATAAATAGCAAATATAACAGTCATACTAAAAACCTAATCCTAAAGTAATAAGATTTTCATCAACCATTAAAATCAACCATTAAAAGTAATGAGCAATTTAAAGTAAAAAACAGAGAACTGGAGAAGAAAAGCCTCTATTAATTTTTGTGACAACATTGTAGCGCCTTGAGACGGCATTGTCATGAAATGGTCTATACAAATAAAGCTGAATTGAATTGAATTATAGTGATGCTGTATTATGAAAAAAAGCCCTGTAGAAATTGTATTTATCACTTTTGCTCTTACTTGATGCTTCCCAGTGTGGATGCTCGGGGACTCTTTTCTAAAACCAGCACAGCTTGTTCATGCTCTTTTAAACGTACTGTGTTGGCTTCCACATCCTAAAAATACAACAAGAGGAACAAAATCAGCATAAACATAATAGTCATGATGCTGTACAGCTAAGCAGCCTGAGGAGGGAGACCAACATAACAGCCAGGCATCATCCACAGGATCACACTACAGCTTTAACACACCATGTATGGAATCAGTCCATCTGATTAGCGTTATTTATAACAGGCTAAACAAAAGGGAGATATTTCCCCCGTGTCAATGAGGGAAATTTGGTAGCCCACCCTGAGTATCCTGTTGAAGTCTTCCTTGTCCACACGAAGGAAGTGGCAGTTGTCCTCTCTCAGGACGATGGAGGCAGCACGAGGTGAATCTGTAACCAGGGCTAATTTCCCAAAGTCATCACCCTCATGAAGTGTGCACACCACACCCTGCAATACACACATGCATAAATGCTTGATTGTACACACATCACAAACACACACCAACTTACATATGAGCTCAAGAGCTAACACAGTTTCAAAGTCATCTGAAGCCCTGAAGAAAGGAAGATCAAAAAGGAGCACAAGCACTCAGGACAGGACTGGATAAGTAAGTTCATGCATGTGCATTTGTGTGTGTGCACGCATGATTAATGCATGCAAGTGTGTGTGTGTGTGCAAAGCATTTGCCTGTATCCTAGTTGTGTGGCATGAATTTGTGTATGCATACAATCCCTTAAGCCTGTTAATCACAGTGATGAATCATGCTGAGCTGTTTGGGGCTCGCCAAACTACACTGCTGGTGTTTCCCAGTCCCACAGGGCATTACTGCTGGTCTGCTGCATGCAGACATGATGACTTACACTTTCTAATCCATCACATACAGAAGAAATATCACCTCATGATTCTAAATGCTATACAAAATGCGTTGAAAACCAAAACGATGCCTTATGATGAATGGATGCAGGCATACCCACACACCTTGCCATAGATGACCACATTAACAGAGCCCTTCTGGATGATGTACCATGAGGTGCCCTCCTCTCCTTGGTTGAACACTGGAAGTAAAGAAAAAAGGAAACATATTGCCCTCATTTACATTAGAAACACACATTCTGGTAACAAGCTGGATGCCCCTTTTCTCTTTAGTCTGCAGGACATGGCGTTCATGAAATCCCAAAGGGATTTTGATTAATCTGAAGTCTTTGCTTCACATCTGTTTACATGAGATTTGGTCCAGAGAAAGAGGTGTTTCATATTACTTTTTCTTTAAATGATACAGCTTGAACTTGTTTTTGTGAATGACATGGGGAGTTGTGTTCAGACAGTGCTTGTTTTTGATAATATCCAGCACAAACGCCTAAAGACTGCAAGCATCCAGTGTTGACCTTTGACCTTGTCTCCTGCGCACACAGATTCCTTGTGATTTTATAATGTTTTTATCTTCTAACCTAATTGCTAAATACTCTTCAATTCATTTTTATTTTTGCTAATTTTACAGACTTTTCTTAGTGTTTCTGCCATCAAATTTAAAATGAGTCATCAGTCTCATTTTTGACATGTGGTGTGTTGTTTATTTTTTCATTTGAATAAAACAAGGATTCATTAAATTAGCAAACTATTGCATTCTGGTTTTAGCTAGATATTACACAGCGCAAAAACTTTTGGTTGTACTTCCAGTTTATCAAAGGTCATAATGAAGCAAAACCAAACAATAAATTCAATAAACTACTTTTACTTCTTTAGTCAAAGGCTTCCATCAAAATCATTTTAACCTAAAGCTGTTCAAAAACATTTTCTAAAAACCACAAATCAACATTGAAGGACCGGGTGAAAACTTACACACAGTTCCAGCCTTCGCATGGGATTCAAACATCACAACGCTCGCCAGTTCCCGCTTCACCTATAAATCAAACAACCCAGATTGAAAATTAAGTCAGCTGTAGTCAGCTGTACTTTGGAAAATGTCTGAAAGTAAAATGCAGAGTTCACTCTTTTTAAATATCATTCAGAGATTCAGAAATACTTACAATCTGCACTGAATATTATCCTTTATTATTCATTGCATGCTTTATGTTCTTTCTAGATTATAGTGTCATTATTTGGCTATGTTTTATATAAACAAAATGAAGGAACATTACAAGCTCATATTTCATGACAAAGTAATACAATTTTATGTTTGTCCTTTAAGGACTAACTTATTCCTGGAAGATCATTTGCAAAACAATCAATAATAGTAAATACTGTGTAGGACTACTTTCACAATGGAAACTGTGTGGTGCATGGAAACAACATGAGCATCCTCTACATGGTGAATATTTGCCACCACAGGACAAATTGTATGTCCCAATAATAACAAAGAAAGATGCTAAAATGCAACCCTCCAAAAACAAACAGTAATAGTTCTGATGTGTTAACAGTCATGGTGATAGCATGTACTGTCCCTTTAAGAAATTAGGAAAACTGCTGACTCACAGTATTGGAGAGGTGAGCTAAGGCCTTGATGTGAAGCAGCTCATCATAGATGATCTCCAGGTCATCCCCTGTCCTCTGACCAGGCCTACAGACACACACAATCAATTAATCAAAATTAAAAATGAGTCACGCAACATAATAAGAAATGATCCCAGATTATTTAGCGACACTATTGCAGATGCAAACACTTTATGTGTATGCTGGTTTGGATTACTGCTGAAATTAGCTCTCCAAAATGAAGCATTTTGAAAGCATGTATCATAAAAAAAAACATGTATTATTCTTAATCCTTATCAAAACAGAGTGATACGAAGAAACATTGCTGTAAATAACAGGTATTGATTGTTACTGACGATTTCCTCAGGATCATGCGCAGCAGTGCGTCCGGGCCTATCTGAGCGAGAAACAGGATGGTTTCTGGCAGCTCTTCCTCACTCTCTCGCTTCTCTTCCTCACTTGGTAATGGAGTGTCTTCCTCCTCATCATCAAGAAAGCGATAGAAGAGGTATTTGTCTTGGAAGCCCAGCTCCTGGTCCACTGGAGAGCAAACAGAAACACACTATAACCACATATTCTAATAATATTCACACAATATTTAATATCTTTTTTTGTTGTTCATCAAATCATCTCAAATCATTATTTGAAGCTAATAACTTCAAATTCAATTAATATTTTAAATCCATAGTGTAAAATGTTTTAAACAGTCAGACTGGTATTCATACAAACACTTTTATTGTTATTGATTTTACAAATGAAAACTCACTTTAACTCAGACTGTCCAACATCGTAATTCATGCATTTAATCTACTTTGAAAAAAAGTTCAAAATTAAGAAGAATAATGATAAAAACAAGTTTGATTTTTACTAAAGCTCCTCCTGCATATCAACACTTCCGTGACAGTTGAAAATACTCTGGATGTTTGTGGCAGAGACAAAGTCCTGGCACATTCGCATTTGGATCTGTTAGACCACATTTCACTGCTGCTATGTGGTTTTTCTAAAGCTGTGTCTTGTAATTTACAATCCTGTGTAATAATAAATAAATTAAATGTTGAAATCTGAAAAAAATACATTAAAGCCAAGATAAATGTGAAGTAGCTGCAGCAGAAGTTTGGAACCTGTGTCCAAAGGTTATTAAGAATAATATGTGGAATTAAAGTTAACAGCACACACTGTGATGATAGAGTGAACTAAACTTATAGCTACCATGATTAAGCACCCCCTCCTCTAGTAGTGCCTGCCACATCCCAACAGCATGCGACCTTGTGAGCACACAGGCACTCTGTAGCACCAACCAGTCCACCAGCTCTGTGCCTACACAGCATTGTCTGCAACACACACATTAACACAGTTCAAATAATAACTGCAGAAAGCCAAAAATGACCAATGTATCGTACACAAACATTTCCATGGCTTGCATGTTGTTATTTCTGCACCAACAAACGGGAGTAGTTAAAGACAGACTGGCATACCTGTATGTTTTGAGGTGATACTTTCTGTCTCGAATCATGTGTGGCGCTCTTGACAGGATGGCATTTCTGAGAACTTTCCCCGCTCTCTGCAGCTTCTCAGAGGGAATCTACATAACCAAAAGGCATTGCATTCATTTTAGCTCATTCTATGAACTATAAACATCACCTTTGGGCATGCTCAGCTTTTTATGGTGAATGTGTTCACATTAAGTCGGTAAAATGGGAACATACAGTTGCAGCACAATGCATCAACGCACATTAACACATAGACACAGACACACATTTTACAGGCCACACCTGCATCTCAGACAAAGTAAAATATGACAGATGTGTATACAAATTAGTATACAGCTGTTGAAAACAACAAAGGAAGGCATTTTAATTGAGCAGATGGGATCTTTCTTCTGTGTGAATGCATTACCCGACATTAGCATAACTACAGAACATCACAGCTGAGAAGCATCAAGGGTTTCTATTCACAAAACACATGTACCTAACCTATTCTGGCATCCTGCTTCTGAACAAAACAGCTGGATTTTATGACATTGAACCGCTTCACTCAGAAGAATCGAGCATCTATCAGTTCAAATATAAGCAATTTGAATGTATAGCGTTGCTCTAAGGTGCCCAGGCGGCAGATACTGCAACAAATCTTGAGGGAGACAGGAAAGTGAGCCGCTGTGTGCCGGTTTACAGTTTTGTTTGTTCATGCTTTGTGCCACTTACCGGATTAAGAAACCATGACAATAATGAGGGAAAATCTGTTATCCAGTGGGAGCATTTACCTTGTGAGCTTTGCTTGCTGAGTCTGAGTTCATATTGTCTTTGTCTGTGAGTCCTGAGAAGGAAAATTAATCAGTATGTTTGATTTGAGAATTCATAAAGGTGTAGATACTTTACATTCAGTATTCTGAACACATCCAATCTCATTAATGTCACATATTTGGTGCTATGGAGATCAATTAAATATACGTTATTCACTGTCTGAAATACAGTTACTGCTTTAGGATACACCATTTAGCTGAAGTATATTTTTATTTAATGCTTGTGTCTGGTGCATTTACTTACTGTCATTGTTGGATCCACTCTCCATGGCTCCATAAGGTGGAGCTAAAAGTCTTGCCAGACTCTGACGATACTTCTGCAACACAACACAAATAGTCAGAAACTGTCTTTAAAACATCTGCATCACTCCTATCATGAACCCTTAATTGTATCATGAAAGGGTTATTTTCTTCCTCATTTTTCAATATTTTAACAGTGTTATTGTTTTTCTTCCTGCATAAGATCTGCAAAAGCTCAAAGTTAAAATAAATTCTGCCTTATTGTTAATTTAGTTCAACACATGACAAAGTAAAGCAGACCACATCTTTATGCTGGTAGGCTGTAAAAACAATGAGCTAAAAATTGGCTGTTATGAAAGTTTAAAATTGAAGGCATTGAAGCAGCATATGTGTTTGTTAAAGTACTGATCTGCTGTGCACCTGAATGATCTCACACAGTTTTAAAAGATATGCAGTGTTGGATCATTCGAAATAATAGTAATGAGATCTGCTCTCTGATATCTAGTGCATGATGCAAGACTGTCTGCACAATATTACAGACAGAGCAGTCAAATATCCCAGCACATAAGTGAAATACACTTTGGAAGTGTTAATTTAAAAAAAAATCCCATAAGAAAAGTTGTCTGGTTGCTTGATGCATGGCAGTGTTAACTGAAAAGTCCAATGTGCACATCAGGAGTGTAAAAATATCTCTTGATATTCTAATATTACATGTTGTAGCAAAACTTGATGACTAAAGTAAAAAGCAAGCTGTTATCTAAATTCACCCATGCTGCTCATTTTGATGGATTCTGATTAACAACCTTTTCTTCTATGGAATAAGATGATTTGAAAGTAAACTAAATAAAATTAAAGAAGCCCTTTTTAACTTCTTTTCCTACAAGTTAGTACTGAATGTAATAAATGTACTTGGTTAAAACTCCTCATATAATAAACTGATTATCTGCAGAAGTCTGTGGATCAGACATTCTACACTTAGACAGTCTGTTCTCCATGACATATGACCTTCTGTAATATCTCCCAATATCTTCACTTCTGTTAATAGTTCTTTCACTGTATCTCCCATAGTTAAGCATAGCAATATTTACCATTTTCTGAACAAATTTATTTTAAAAAAATCCATTTCTCTTTTCATTCTAATATCTCATTTACTAGCTGAGTTAAATCAGCTGGTGTATCTTGTAAAGTATAAATGCTTGAGTCATCAGCAGACATTGCATTAGGGGCATGGTTTAGGATTAAAGGTAAATCAGTAAAAATACTGAAAATAAAAGTGGCCCAAAAGAACTCCTTTGTGAGAACCATTAACCACCATCTTTTGCTAAAACAACGTGGCTTTAACACAGGAACTCCAGAAGCTACCCGTCAATGCAAAACCTTTTTTTTCAACAGATATCATTTATATGCAGAACAACTAAGATTATATAATACTCACATTCACACACAAACACACATAGCAGCTGGACTAAAAACCCAGATGCTAAGTGTGCACAGATGGTGTTCTTACAGCTGTTAATAAGCTGTGATAGAGTTTGGTAGCAGCGATGCTAAGACACACATAGCAAGTCATTTTGAGCCTGAATGTGCCACTTCTCTTCTACAAGGTCATTATCAAGCAACCCATGCATTCTGAGGACTGCCAGGAACACAGACACAGACAAAGACGAAAACAGAGAGAGCATCTGTTTGATCTAAAGACACAAACACTCCCCTGTTCCCATAAAAAAAGAAACACACACACACAATCAGGGAAATGACTGAGCCACAAACTGTATCCTGATGTTAAAAGGAAAAAGTCACCATTAGTGTTAGTTTAATTAATGAATAGACAATAAACTGTAAAGACTATGTCTTGCCCACATGCATGGTACAGACTACAATTACAGACTCACCTGAGGTAACACACTGTTGCCTAATGCTAGAAGGACTGAAACCCCAGAGAGCTGGCCTCTGCTCTTTTACAACTCACACACACGCTACCGGACAGCATCCTGCCCCAAAACAAGCTGCTCTCCTCCTTTCTTTCTGTCTCCCTCTTCCTCTCTTTCCACTAACACAGTCACCCCAGTGTCTGCCTCTGTCTCTCGCTCACCCTCCCTCACTGTGATCAAGCCAAGACCCAAAGCACTTTCTCTCGCAGGTTACCAGGGTGATCTGGGTCTGTATTACTGTGCTACTCTAGTGGAGGAGTAGGTGGTGGGAGGGTGGGAAAGCAGCAAAGGAGAGGCAATACTGGTGAGGCTGAGGATAGAGAAGGCGGAGGGAGGAACAGGAAGGAGCCTGGTTAAGACACATGGACAATGAAGGAGAGAGGAAGTGAGCATGAGCGATGGCTAGCAGGTGAAAAGGGTTATACGAGTAAACAAGCACAGAAATTCAAAGAAAGGAAGGCTTAAAAAAGGCAGGAAACACATCATGACAACCAGCCAATCACTGGATGTTATTGTTAAATGTGTGTTTACTCATCCCACTTTTACTTGGTGCTAAAATTACAGAGCGGTTCTTCGTTTCTTTCATCCTTTCATCAAACACACGACTGCATTCATCCTGCAGCTTTCTAGTCCTTGAAACGCACAAGCACAAATTAGTGCACGCACACTGACACACATATAAAACACAAAGCTCCTTTTCCTATGAGCTAGATAACCACAGAGAACAACCTCAGGCAAAATTTTCTTCTTTGTGTCCACTGTCCTAAAATAGACAGCAGAAATGGAGGCAGAGTGCACTTAGTTTAGAGAAAAACGCACTACAAGCCCAACACGACAGCACGCACGCTTTACCAATCAATTAGTCTTATCTTGGTCTTACGTGTCCCGACGGCACACAAAAAGAGATACCACATTTCGCTGAATTCAATTTCTATTAATCTGGTTACAAAAGAGAAGAGCATATTATTCAGTTTGATATTGAAATGTGTTTTACTAAGCAGTAAAGCCTATAAAAATGGAAACGCTTTTACCCAAAGTGTAACATTTAAAAATATCCAACCAGTATATGCTGATATATCCTCGAAGGAAACCTTTGCAGTGCACAAAAAGAATTAAAAACGTAACTCATACACCAGTCATCCATAAAATTAAACCCAATATCAGGTCAAGTTCTGGTTACAATCCAACCACCTGCTGGAAAACCATGAGTGCACACATCTATGTAGCAATCCAAGCACACAAACTGTATGTGAAGCTCATCACAGTGGTACAAATATGTACAGTCAGACCAAAAAGAAGCAAAAAAATATATAAAAAGCTTGCAGAAGTTTGTTTTTTTTCTTTGCGACACATGACCAGTGCATATGCACAAAAGCCCCATCACAACCCATGTGATGCAAACGACCGACCAAAGTTATTTTAAGCATCACAGGAAGCCCTCTCTGCCCACATCCCAGCAGGTCAGAGGGTATGTTGGTGGTGTGAACATCGCCGGGCAGGTGTATATGTAACATGTATACATTAATATTTAAAGAAATGATCTTTTTCATTCTTAGATTTTGGGGCAAGTTAAGTATCATCAATGAACAACAGCATAAATAAATCGTTTGTAAATAATATGGAAACAATGACGTCTGTGCAGCAGATTTTAAAAAAGAATAAGACAGATGTTGGTGCTTTTTAACAACTCAAAACGACTGCGTGTCTTACAAAACAGCTGGTTGGCCTGCACAATTCTGGATTGTGAAGTTGCAGAGACCCAATCCTCTGCTGTGCCAGGACTTCCTCTCTGAGTGGGACCCGGTGAATAGAGCCAGAAACCTCAACAAGGGAGGCCCACAGAGAGGCAGTTATTACAATGCCAAACCTTAAAAGAAGATGCCAGTTTTTAAAGCCAATGTCATGTTCGTGTTGAAACTTTAAGAAATAAAGAAAGAAACTGAGATTATATCTGCAATGTACCAAGATTAGACAAGAATATCAGTATGTATTGTCTTACAGAAGCTGACTGAGAAATAGCTTCTGAAAGCCTTCACTACATTGTTTGTTGAAACATTTGTTTTTCTGTAAATGCTGTATATAGTTTTATAAAAAATAAAAGAATCAGTTACTACAAAGAAGCAACAGAGACATGTGCTGTAATGTTGCACATGGGAGCATCTTTCTCTATTTTTGACATAGCTTATTGTTGAGTTGCCTGAGGTCTGCCTCTAATAAGTGGAACAAATGGCTCAGAGTCTATAATGATGGGAAGCCCTCTAGTGGCTAAAAGCACAACTACAACTAAAGTTATAAAAGTAAATACATTTTAAAAATGGTAGTCTAAAAATAAAAAATAAAGCTCAAACTCTCATCTTCTGTGTGTTTTGTCCGTCTTTGCAGTTTTATACTTCACCTCCCAGAGGCTCTTGAACTCCCTCTGCTCAATCCGGAGCAGCTCACTGGTCTCTCTGCTGACGATGGTAGCATGACGGGGTGTGTTGTCCAGGATGGACTCCCCAAAGGCCGTGCCGATCCCCAGTGTGCAAATAGTGACTGCATCCTGCATACAGATATAATAAAGTTCTTAAACTGCTGCTGCAATAAATTACAGGAAGTTAATTAAACTTACAGACTGTTTAGCAGCAACCATATGCAGGATATATACACTTTTTATAACAATACACTGCATTTAATTCAGATAGAAATTAAACAAAATAACTTTTATTACTGAATAGAAGCAGACAACTGGAAGGCAAACTACGTAGACACACACAGAGAGACAAAGAAATACACCCACACTATCCACTGATTAAATTTTTCTGAGCCCTTTTCAGTTGTCCAAACTGACATTTCAAATATAACCACAGAAAATAGGCCACCAGTGGCACTTTAGGGCTACATAGATGAAAAGGAGGCTTTACAATGGAGGAGCGTCTTATCTCTGTCTTTCACTGGTAACAAATCCTCTCTCCCTCTTCCCCCACATGCCATTCTTCTCCTCTAAATGTACAGAATAACCCTTTTTTCCACACTGTTGCTGAAAGAGCATGCAGAATAGCAGAGAGTACGGTTCTCTGCAGATGTGCTTTCTCTGCTTTACTCCAGCATATTCCAGCAGGACGATGCAAACTACTGTACAAGAACAATGTCGGCATTGAGGAGAGTTGGACGGTACCAGCTATATCTAACACGAGGAGCACTTGTAGATCCTGACAAAAAGGATGGTCCAACAGGGAACAGTAAACATGAATGACTTATTATTATTAATGTTATTATTCATTTGTGTTATAATTGACTGCAACTCAAGGTAAGTTAAAAGGTGAGTTAAAAAAATGTGTTAAGAACCAATCTTTCATGAGACTTACCTGGTGGTTGGCTGTTTCTGACACTTTGACATCCAAGGAACCAGACAGAACTGCATACCAACTGGTGCCGATGTCTCCTTGTCGAAACACTGAAGACAATGATTTACATGAAACAGTGTTCTTACCAAGTGAACATGCAGCAAATGGATGTATACACACAGTTAGAACATCTGAACACACTTTTTATTGTTGTCTGGTGTAGATTTTTTACCATATTCAGTGTATTTTATATTTTTACAACAGAAAAGTCTAAATAAAGGAATGAAAGAAGCTATGAATCCATCCCAGGGAATCCTGAGCTGACAAACAGCTTGTAAAATTGTGGCGCTATGTAAGGCAGAAAACGTGAACTTACTTTGACATGTTTAAAATGCCACAGCTGACTACACTGCAGCCATTTGTCAGTATAAAGCAGGCGTAAACAGAGCTAATGTAACCATGCAAGTAAATGCCAATCCTTCCACGGTTGTGCATCTACAGCAGTCATACTGCAGTATCTGGTCTATTGCAGATTGCCTCCAACCACATACGATGATGGTTCATCTTAGTCAAATTGTACACTTGTACAAAAACTAAGTGTTGTCTCTGTGGTGACCTTTGAGTGATTCCAGCCTTGTTTTGACACTAAAATATGTTCAGTGTTAACATAAATATCACATTCTGTTCTTGTCATGTTCTATTAGAATGTATATCTATGTGTTAAGTCAATTAAATTTGTAAGCACAATATCACCTCATGGCTATGGAGCTAGAATAAGGGAGTAGTTCGGTTACTTGTATCTGTGTATTTGTATTTATTGTGTAACAAGTACAGGTACAAATCAATCTAGGAGTATGGATTACTTCTGAAGGAATTGAAATACAATTAGCCAGAAAATACAAGTAAATATGTGTTGATTTATTTTTCTGACTTCAGTCTCTGAACTCAAACTTGAAGATTTGATTTGATTTTCAAATATGGAGATGCAAGTTATAAATATATGTACAAGGAGCAAAACAGGAGATAAAAGTTACAAAACGTAAAGTGTCTTCAAGGTCCGTGTTACCATGTGCAGCTACAAGTAAAATAATGACATTTTCACCTGCATCATGCAGTTTTAACATAAAATTATAATTTGAAGTTCATTTACAAAGATACTGATAATGCTTCCATGCATGACAACTAAAGTTTATCTAAAATAATAAACAAAAAAATTGTATAAATTTTCCTTTGCCTTTCCAAAGTTTCCATGACTTGATTTGTGTTGATATCATGTGCCAGGTGCGGTGAGGGGGACCACCAAGGTTCTGTTTGCTGCACTCAGTGCCAGGTCGCCTCCCAGTTTTAAATATTCACCAAACACAAAGAAACACTGACAACATATGGACACCTTTGAAGGGTGGGTCACAGAGTGTACCGAGGGCAGGGCTTCTTAGGTGGCCCTGCCTCTGGCATTGTGTGGTTACTTCCCCCAAGTTTTAATTTCAAACAACACACATCTCATAAGCACCTGTGAGTGGGGGGGGGGGGGGTTAGGGGTGATGACGTCTTTTTTTTTACATCTCCGTTTCTTTGGTGCAGCCAGGGGCAGGACTTTGGTTCGGGGGCATGTGGTTTCAAGATCCTACGGTTCAGGCTGGCTTTGCTGGTGGGGGTTGTTGGGGTGAGTGGGTTTGGCTCCTGGCCTCCTGGTCAGGTGGGGGGAGAAAGGGAGGCGATAGGTGTGTGTAGGTGTGGAAGGATTTTGAGTGGGGGGAAGAGGAGGATGGGTTTATGGAGATGGATCAGTGTGTGTGTGCATGTCTTTATGTTTATGGGGGGGTGCATGGGGATGTTGGTTGGGAGGACTGAATGTGAGGATGTATGTACATGTGGTCATGTGGGAAATGTGAAAATGTTTGTGCTTATGAGGGGAGGGAGGGATAGGGCGTGTGTGTGGATATTTGTATGGTTGTGCACAGAGGGGGAGGGTGTGTTGATGGCATAGGAGTGTGTGTGCGTATGGGTTGGAGGACTTGTTTCCCGGCTTGGGCTTACGGGGCGGGGGGGGGGGTGTTCTGGCGTTGGTCGACTCGTCTATCTGTGGGGGTGTTGGGGTCGCTGCCGTACTCTTTGGCCCGTGCTCTGCCTGCCTCGGGCGCCCTGGTCAGCGACCGCTGGGGTCCGCTGGGGTCCGCTGGGGTCCGTTCCCCCTGACTGGGGTCCTTGTTTGGGGCTGACTGCCAGATGTCCTGGTCATGTTTCTGACCTTCGAGTAGACGGGGTCACCTGAGCATGTTCATGTTTCTGTGACAACTTTTCATCCTGTACATTCTGCACTTTGTCACAGCCACTAAGCTTTAGCTTTATTCTCTAACAGCCATTTTCCTTATTTGTGTTCACATATTCTGCTCATTCATCTCTGGTGCTCCTGGCATCTGCTGATTTAATCTTCCTGCAGGACCCATGACATATGCTTCATGTTTATGTTCAGGTGTGATGGATGGTATAGTGTGTGTGGTCAGATTGCTGTGGTTCTTCTTTCTTTTGTTTCTATTTGCCTCTCTTTTCTTTTCTGTTGCCTTTCTGTTCTTTTTCTGTCCTCTCCGTTTGGGTCCAACATGACATGTAAATTCCAATCAATATTTAGCTAAAATGAAAAAAGGATTCAAACTATCAAGAGGATCCTTGTATATACATAAAGCTACTTTTGACAAAGCAAATTTGCTCGGCAACAACACGGCAAGCAGACTAACACTCTGCCTGCTTTAATGATGGACAAGACAAAAAAAGTATTTACAATATAAACTTCTGAATATTTAGAATGCTTTACAGCCGGATTCTACCTGGCACCATCAGCACATATATCCACCAACAATAATAACACGCAAGTAGTTTCATAATTTGACAAAATGACATGTTTACGTTGGTTTGTGCATTTGTACGTACACGTGATGCCCTTCTCCAGACATTCGTAGAAGGCACAGGCGCAGATCTGTAGAAGGAGTGGAGGTGGAAACCTCTGGAAGGCTTTGACCTCTCTCAGTCTGGTCAGAATTATGTCGACATCCTCCCCTGAGCGTTCTGCCGGCCTGTCAGGAGAATAGCCATTTAAAAGGTACAAAATGGATTTACAAGTGGTTTTCCAACGAGGATTTGCTAGATTATGTAATGTGTCCATTGCGATGAATTCTTTTTGTCATACAAGCACATTCCTGCTTGTGGGAATATGTGAAAGCCTTGCAGTGGGAAGAGTCTCATGTGAATTATTACAATTAGCAATGATTGACCTAAATACTAAAGAGAGTAACAAAAAAACTCTAATAGTGTCCTTTTAGTAGCTTTGCCTCCTTTTATCTAAACATTTCTATGTGTTTGTGGGAGTGTGTGTGTGTGTGTGTGTGTGTGTGTGTGTGTGTGTGTGTGAGCATGCTGCCTTCATTGTTCTGTCTAGTATCTCAGCGATGGAGCAGAGGAGAGCTGCAGGCGCCATTTCTCTCTGCTCAGGCCCCCCCACTGGTTTTTGATGTAAGATCGCGCAGTGATGCTATTTCTAATACCCTTAAATGAGTGAACGTGCATTTAGGTTCTCACTGGAGGGCGCGTAGACACAGGAACACGCAGGAGTACAATCTGAGAGATTAAACCTTCTGTTCAACGACATGGTAGAAAAAAAAACTATGTAGGCAAATCGTCTAGCACACACACACGCTGCAGTTAGCACTACTCATTCACTTCTTTCCTCTTTCGCTGGTGACTCATCCTTGCACGTGTGTGTGTGTGTGTGTGTGTGTGTGTGTGTGTGTGTGTGTGTGTGTGTGTGTGTGTGTGTGTGTGTGTGTGTGTGTTCATACAGAAGAGCTAATGCACTGAGGGCTACTTCCTTCATTAGAGACTGTCTATGCCCTCTCCTCCTTTAGCTCCTTCATCTTCTCTCGCCCTCCAGCTCTCTCCTCTTTTGTCTGCCTACTCTACACATTTCCTTAATCTCCACCTCTTTTCGCTTCCCTAAATACTGATATACAGAGAATAGGTAAGACGAAAATGAGCCAATGACCCTCGTTTTATTTAAGCCTCTACTTTTCTCCTCTCAATTACTGACATGGATTCTTTCTGCCAATTAAGTTTCACCACTTCATTATAACCTAAATATTACCCCTTTGTCTGTGCTTTGCAAACACAAACCCAGGAATGAGTCCTATTTTACTCATATACACATATAAATACGTTGTATATACAAATATACTTGTGTCTCTAAGCAATGAATTGTCATCTGTATCTTTCTGTGAAACATGTACAAACAGATGAGATTACAAATCTTCTATTTCTTACCATTATTTCTTTCTCGTCTCTGACTCATCCAACTCCTACCTGCATTTTGGGCCTTGGTTCTCAGACAGAGCGCCATCGCTACGTGTAGGCTGGGTTAATGGTTTAAGCAGAGGGACACCCACACATTACAACAGGGAGATATAGTGAAGCCAACTCTGCAGGGTAGAACTGATAACATTAACCTTCACATACTTGTCTATAATAGAAGTATTAATTGCTCTGAGTTATGATCACCCGAGTAGATCTCGACTCTTTGCACATTTCAGTGTATTGTGCTGGGTGGGTCCCTGTCTGTCCAGAGGAATCTGTGTCTCTGATCTGTGAGATGAGATAAATGTGACCTGAGAGGTGTTCGCCTTGCATCATTCTCCCTCCTTTTATTTTTCTTCCCTCACTTCTTTGACTTCTCCATCTACAAACCTTACCCCTGACTTCTAATGTCAGCAGAGATCCTAGCTTTCAACCACAAATTTTGGCAACACACACAGATAAACACACTCAAGATTTACAAATCAACCAGCATGACACGCTGAAATGAAATTTGAGAGACACCAGAAGGTTCTGCAGACTGTTTTAGGGAGAAACCATCTGGAGAAGGTGGACTGTTTCCAGATATATAAATCATGGCATGACTTGTGTCATCTTTGAGGCAAACAAATATCTTGAGCTGTGAGATTAATACATCAGTGTGATGAATCAATTTTTGATATTATTAATGAAGCTTTTAATGCTGACCGCCTGAGATCCTGTTAAAAAAACTGCAAATAGATCAGCTCAGTCAACAGCGTTCTCCGCTAAAAATGATATACATATTAGTGTAAAAGTTCTCTTTAAAATTCATTATCTCATACATAGACTACACAATATTAATTACATTTAGTTCAAAATTAAAATTATTAAAGATGGTAATTTGTCCCCAGAGCTCCATATTTCTATTTCCTTGGGGTGAAAGAGACCATTGAAGATAAAATGTAATGTAAATAGGAGTCGTGTGTGTATATTGACTGACTCAGCTATTTGTCTGGAGCAACAATGAGCGAAGAAAATCAGATCTTATCTTGCATGCTTTACACTCGCTGGTAATAAACGTCCCTATAAGATATTACCATGACAGTCATATCTTGACCTCTGTCTTTATTTCACCTCCCCCCAATCACATCAACAGCCACAGCAGATGAAAGCTCCCAAACACACACATACAGTCTACACTCAGTGCTGGACATTGATTGAATAAGAGGTGGATAGCTTAAGAGCACCGAGTTCCCCACAATAAGATGCTGTCCAATCCATCCCGTCTATATCGACTTCCACCTGCTACTGCAGACTGGCTGCATTTAGTTCAAGATATACACCACTGCACCACCTTGTTTTAAGCATGTTTTAATCCCAATCACCACACCAAAATAAGGACCACTTTCTTGGAAAAATGTACGTATGTTACAAAAACTAATTAAAACTGGAAGAAAATCAAAAGGTAAAAGATACATTTTGAATCATGTCTAAAAAAATAAAGCTTACTGGATGTAAACATTTGATGATAATCTGTCAGGTAACCAAAAAGATCCATGTGAAGATGGCACCGTTGCTTCTCCAAACATAAACCTACCTAATCAACGATGACAGTCTGCAAAATGTACATAGAGTATTGTTATCATGCCTCTTGTTACGTTCCAGATGTGGATGAGAGGACAAGATGGTAGCTTCAGGTTGCCAATGGTAACAGGATGATGTGTCAGAAAGGTGCACAGCACATGGGGTGTGTAATCTGTGGGAGATATATATATATATAAGA
>JBAMHX010000009.1:10029205-10039886 GCA_037177515.1 Pseudomugil tenellus | reverse complement strand
ATATGCGTGTGTGTGAGGATTTGGTCCAAAAATCTGTCAGAGCAGAAGTCTGGAGCAAATTCTGACCAGTCACTTTGAAGCATCTTCATTTAAAGATTCTGAGTGTGTGTGATTATTACAACATGAATAAATAGAATAGCAGAGATAAGGAATATCAGCATTTATTCATGGTCATTGCTTGCATTGCAAAAAACATGTTAGGTTAGACAAAGAAGGAAGACACACACTGTTTGCAACATGAAGAATGAGACACCAGGGCTGGAGGAATATTAGTGCTGCATCAGAAACTCCTCCAACTCAGACCCTCGTTTCCTCTCTTCATCTGGCACATTAACAACATTGAGGTGATTGTTTCTACCACATCAGGTGAATTACAATGTGTGAACGTGTGCACTTGTTACAAACAAGTGTGTGTGTGTGTGTTTGTGTGTGTGTTTGTGTGTGTGTGTGTGTAGATGTTCACGCCTGCCTTACTGCATTTGTTTTAAATGGCACTTCAACATGCATGACTGTAATACTGGAGGGTGATTAAGCCAGTTTTCACCAGACCAGCTGTCTCATAAGGAGTTTATTGTATGTTCTGAGATTTTTTTATTTTTTTAAATTGATTAATAAAGCTCTAAAAAACTAATTAGAAAATAAATGAGCCGAATTTCATGAAAACATACAATAAAGTCAATAAGTACTTTTGTGCATCTGAAGCCTGTCCAGGACTAAACCAAAACCTCATGAAGTCCTTTTCCAAAAGAAATTCCAGTATAATTTAGAAAGCTTTATTATCATATTTATTATTATATATTATCATATCACCTGATACAAACTTAAGCAAAGACTACATCACTCAAATACACAGAGGTGCAGTACACACGTTGAGACACAAAGTGGCAGTATCATTGTGTACATAATTGTATCTGTTTTAGCCCTCCAGCTGTAAAAACTACAACTTAAAAGACTCAATAAACTACTTCACAGCCACCAGAGAATCTTAGTGCACAACATTATTGTTTTACACTGCAAACGTGCACATTTAACCCAGCTGTGCATCAACTAGTGTGTGTGTGTGTGTGTGTGTGTGTGTGTGTGTCAGCCTTTACATGTTCATGAGACTGAATGTGATTCCCTTGTGGAAGCAGTAAATATGGTTGACTGCACAGATACCCATATGGGTCATGAGTGCCTTGGAAATGCAGCGTATGTGACACTGGACTCACACACACACTCTCTACAGCCATGAAGAGACTGAAAACAGCAAATATTGTACAAAAAGACGACAACTGCCTTTACTTCTAATTCAAGTTTTTAAATAAATTAAATTGCATCAATATATAGATTTGGCAGATGCCAGTATTTACTAGTAAACCAATAAACACTAAATCAAATATTAGAATTCTTATGCCTACAAGTTTAACTACAATTCAATGGTTTAAAAATCTCATAAACCCTTTTTTTATTCTCAATGGGACATAAATGGGTCCAGCAGTGCCAGTTTTTGTTCACTCATGCTCATGTCAGTTAATGAGAAATTTGATGTGCAGATTTATCTGTCGCTTGATTTTTAGCTTATTTTAACTGAAATCAGCTTGGTCCTGGTGCGGGGAAATCCTTGTTACCAGTCTTTTCTGTGGAAGCACTGGTATAAGTGGCTTTTATAATTGTTTTTGTGTTGCGTTTGTCATGATTTTTTATGGACCTCAAGTCTGACAAATAAAGATGATTATGATGATAAAAATTTATCAGATGTACAAATAAATTGGCTCATTTGAAATTTGATGGCAGCAACATTTCTAAAAATAAAAGTTGAAAAAGGGTGGTGCTCGTATAGCAGTGTAATGTCGTCCCCATTACCTGCTGATGCAGACAACAGCTCTATGTACTGTACTTACTAGATTTACAGATTTGTAAGCTAATGAAACCTATTATCATCAGAGATTTATTCTGCATGACACAATTATTTTTCACTTTAGTGTAGGCTCAAGTTTTTAACGTGAGTTTTGGTCTAGAGAAGACAGCGGGAAGGCAGCGACAGCAGTGTTTCCATGTTATCTTTCCATGATGAGAGCTTTAACCTATATTTGTGGATCGCATGGTGAAAAGTGTTCACTGACAGGGATTTCTGGAAGTTTCTTCTCTGCTTTTAATTCAGTACTGCTTGACACCTCAACATAATACACATCTAGTTTTGACCTTTGCCCTTTTCCCCTTTACAGATTCCTCCTAATTCTTTTAATTTTTTAATATAATAAAGTGGATCACATGGGATGTTCAGAGAGCTTAAATCTAAAAATTCTTACATTTTTAATACAATTTATTACAGGTTGGTAACAAGCTGTAATTGGTTGTGTTTCTATCCCTCAGGCGCATGAGGGGACAGTAAATGTTAAATAATTAGGTGGGAAGTGCCGAATCAAAAGGTGTAGACCCACATTGGGACAACCATCGTTCTCAGCTATAGGTTCTCAGTTATGGAATACTTTTTCACAGGATCTGAAATCACTGTCAAACATGAGGCTTTTCTCTATAAAACTGAAACACTAGCTAAAAGAACAACAGTGTAAACACTGAAAACTATATCTGGACATAGGAAGTAAAACGGCCAGGCTTTTATTATCCACTGTGTTTTTATGTGCTTTATTTGCAATGTATAGTACTTTTATCTGTATTATTAACTGTTAATTCTAATAACTGTTTATTTGGATCAATAGCCTAACCAGGGACAGGGGCTGTAAATTAGCCTTTGGCTAGAAGCCTTGTGTACACTGCATCAGTTGCCTACGGGTGATAATGTTTAGTTGTACTGTCCCTGTAAAAATAAATCAATAAATCAATAGAAAATGGAAATATTACATAATAAAAAACACAGCAGACTGCGTAGAAACATTTTAAAAAGTTGAGTTTGCATTTGAAAGGCATCCATTATAATGTAGAGTGTGTACATGGAGGTTCCTACCATCAACATGAACAGTCCTGCAAACCTTCCATATGGCAGCAGAGCTCCTCTTCACCCAGCAGGAGAGCAGTGGGCCCCACAAAAACTGCTTAGAAAAAGCTCAAAGAGCACTTAAAGAGTCTTAGGTACTCATCCAAGCTCCCCAGAAACTAATGTGATGAGGATCTGATGGCATCTGTGGCAACCCAAATCCATAAAAACTCCTCAGCCTACAGCCTACAGCGCTCCAAAGACCTTAATGCTGTCCTCCAGTTGCTAAACACTTTGTCATTCTTTGTTCGGTCTACGACTCTTTTAGCAGAAAAAGAGGTGCAACTGAGTCGTCACAAAAATAATTATGGGTGACTGAAATGCTGAGGGCAAAGAAATTACAGCACTGAATGTGTGAAAGTCTGTCTTCCAGATTTTAACAGATTTGTTATTTCTTTTAAAAGTATCACCGTGTTGCCCTTCCAATCACTGCACCTGTAGCATGTTGGCTTGATACTATATCAGCAAGCACAAATATAAAGATGCCATTGTGAAGCTGTGAGAATGGGACTATCAGTTTTCAAATATTTGAATAAATCCCACGTGAACTTGAGGAGTAAGGAACAGAAATTGCAATAAAGTCAAGGTGACCTATTCCAGTTACTGATGGTAATAGGAAATTGATGTTATGTCAGCACACACGCACACACACACACACACACACACTAAAACCCATATTTTTCATCTTATTTGTCTTCCATCACAGTGAATTTGTTGTTATTCCACAGCCCACATCAAATCTGTGAATTACTGGGACTTTCCGCGTATTGTCTTCCATTTCCCACCACTCGCATCACAGGTTTCAGCTCTACCTCCATCCTTTGTCTTCCTCTTCTCTTCCTTTTGTCTCCTGCAGCTTCTACCTCCTAAACTTTACTTTTTCTTCCACCCCAACGTAATTCCCTTCATTTCCATCTCTGCCTCAATTCACCATCCCACGTCCCTCCCTCTCTCGGTTAGCCTCATTCAGTACAAGGCTTTTTCTCATTGGCCAGTATTTTTATCAAGTAGGTCCCAGTGCCACCTGGGACAATGGTCTCCAGTCAGATCCAGGTCACAGCAAGCAGAACCATTCTTCGACTCGGCCCAGTCCAGCAGAGTCTTAGTTCAGTCCATCTGCAAAAGAAGTTAGCCTCTGAGAAAGACATAAGTACTGCACTGACTCACCCGACCAGCATCTCTATTTCTCACACACACACTCAGGTAGGCAGACACATAAATCAGCAGGTGCTGCATCACTGCTACAATTTGCCTTACACACAGGTAGATGGTGGGAGATCCGGCTGATTGCACAAACCAGTAGCCTCTGAGCCCCAGTGATGCTCTGCTGGGGGGATATTGATTTCTGCAGCTGGGAGATTTAAAAAGGTGAGTGAATGTATTTATTACCTGCACGACTAAAGGAATTTAGGTTGCAAGGTTCTGAAAATGTTGCCAGATCTGTCTCTTTGCAGGAGGGAAGGATGAGTAAAATTAGGACATTTAAGCAGAAGAATAAAGATGGCTCTTTAAATCTAGGCTACCTTGCCTCAGTAGTGGTACCCACTCACCGTTTCACAGTTACTGGAGTAGTTTACACAGGATTACCAGGGGATAATCCATTTACAGTATTTAGAGACATGAGTCGCCATCTGTCTGTATTTATCACAGTGAGGGAGCCGCCGTCTGACTGCAAACAAACAACCCTGCAATGGTTACCCAAAACTTTCAAGACCACAGTAAGAAAATAACCATATATTTAATATGCGACTAGATTATTTAGTGGATTTTTTTATAATAGATTTCAATACGCGACCTCTAAACAGCGGGCACAGCAATAGAGTCAGGTTGGGAAGATTGGACGCATTCACGGGCTGTCGTAAATTCTTAAAGTAACCCGGTGGCTACTTCAAGTAGCTAGGCTATTTAGTATTTGTAGATACACATCTGTTATGAGGAAGCACTGGATTAAGAGACTCTATATAAACTTAATGCACTAATTTCTTTCTCTTTTTTTGTATGTATGTTTTTAATTTTTTATCTTTATGTTTTTATGTTATGGACCAAAATGTGTCTGAAATGAAGTTTAAATAAAATATGGAAAAAAGGGCCAAAACGTCGTGATGTAGGTTACAACTAAAGGAATGCAAAACCACCCAAGACGTCAGTAAAGTGATAGCGGTATTTAGCCTACTTTCGTGTCGGTGTCCTCAATCCCCTACTTTTCCGACAGCACCTGAATGCGCATTTAGCAACAGCCAATCAGGACGGAGAACGCGGTGGGCTAATTGTAAATACCTGTGTTGCATTTCTGCTTGATAAAATCATTTACTGGCTGCGTTTCTCTGGACTGCAGTTAACCTGCCAGCTGAACAGTAAGTTGTAGTAAAAAAAACTGTTCCTTTCTAAATGTTTTGCTAGTTTGTGACGGAGTTGTGGGAAGTTTTAATGATGTGTGTTGAGTAAATTAAAATCCTCACAAGGAGTATGTATAATTTGCGACATTTTTCGCGTTTTCCACTTTATTAAATGTATTGTCCTGCCCTTTATTTACTTTTTTAGGAGTTGAAATGCTCTGGTGAAGAGAAGAATCCCTCAGTTTTGAGACACACTGATGGCAGTGAATTCACCAAACCAGAAGCTTGCCTTTGTCCAGTGAAATGCTGTCAAGTCTTAAAACAGCAGCTTTATGATAAAGCTGGCCTTACTGAAGCTATTCCACTACACCAGCAATTCCTCAAAGTGTGTAACTTTTCTTTGTTGCAAAAAGAAAAGGCTTTACTTCAGGATCTTTTAGTTTTTCCTCACTTCAGAGAGATTCTATTCCCAGATGATGCGGACAGACTGCAAAGGGCGAAGTGCTTCCCCTCACAGGATCACCTACAAGTCTGATTTCCATGCTATCAAATGCTCATTTGACAGCGGGGCCTGTCTACAACCAGGGACCAAAACCATTGGTGCCACTCAGCGTGCCACTGTGCACCCAAACAAATTGCTTCCCTGTCTGTCAGAGCCCGTAATGTCCCACACCAGCACCCCCAGCAACAGCAGCACAGGCAGAGGTAGGACACAAAGTAACAGAGGGGCCAAGATCAGAGATAACATCTTCCTTCAAATGGACAGCCAACAGTCCAGACAAGATGGCGCTTCCAGCCTGAGTTCTTGCCCCACAACTCTCCTTCCCCTCCCACAAACTACCCTGCAGATCCAAAGTTCCCCTTTCCCTCGATCCAGAAACTCTGTCATTTGTTCCTCGTCTGTTAAAAGCAACCTGACCCCCGTTCGTACCCCTGAAACATCTGCCAGAGCAGAGGACATTGTGGATATTGACAGAGCTGCGCTAGCTCAGAAGTTTTCTGTTACGCGAAGGTTGTTTGAGACCAAGATGATGGAGGTTGGAGGTGCTGGTTCAGCTGGAGGACAGGTTCCAAAGCTTGTGATTGGCAGGGGGAGCAAGGGAGCTGCAGATGTGTCCGAGATGGAGGCGAGTGAGAAAAGGCAGCACGCAGAGGAGGATTGGTTAGATAAAGACAAAAACATAAACCATATCATAATAACGTCATCGCTGAAGCCTCGAACGAAGGTGTCACTGACAAGCTGCTGTAAATCTCCTGCGCTGGATGGCCCCCGTGAAGCAGGCAGTGAATCTCTCTCCGCTCATGATGAAAACACATTACAAACAGATGAAGACAGGGAAGAAAGAGCAACTCTGAACCCCTGCTCATCTCCTGCCACACTGAGAGCGGAACTAGTCAACGTCAAGAATGAGTCTTCAGAAAGCGATGAGAACGAAGAAGAGCGAGTGTGGAGGGAAAACAAGTGCTGGGTTCAGGGTGAGATGAAAACACACATTCGTTCAGATATAGCAGAAAGTCAAGACGCCTTAGTGGACGACGTGTTTGAGGAATCCAGCATGGAAACGGCAACAGAACCAGGAGACAGTATGGAGTTTACAGCAAGGGAAGATAGTCTGATCAGTTTCCCGGGACATCAGAAGGTATTATCAGGAGACGTCCAATGGGAAAGAGTGAGTGAGGATGGTAGGGAACGCAGAAGAGGCAAGTATCAGCAGGTGATTGAACAATGGGTGGGTGAAAGGGAGGAGCAAAGCAGGCCATGCACAGCACAGGCTGAGGAGAAGTCAGAAGAAAATGATGGCTGGGAGAAGAAGCCAGATGCTGGATTAGGAGGAAGTGTTGGAGGAGCAGAGAGGGCCACGATGCGGGGAAAAGAGAAAGGTGAAGAGAGAGAATCTGCACAAACTCAATGGAAGATAGAAGAGAAAAGCATGGGACAAGAAGGAACTGAGCTAAAAGAAAGGCTTGTCACTGAGGAGGAGAAACATGTGGCAAGCAGAGGAGGTTGTGGCATGAGAGGAGACAAACAGGAGCAAACGGGAGCTACGCTAATCTGCGGGATTGAGAACAAGGCTTTTGTGTATGATCAGGACTCGCAGTTGAATCCAGAACTTTCCACATCACTTAAACAAGAGCTGGGATGTTGTGCAGAGAAAGGGAGGCAGCCGGTGTACGAGGAGATTCCTGGTGTGCCGCAACTAGACGATCAGGAGGATGAAAGTGCAAACGAGGCTTCAAACAGGAAGGTCAGCTTTTCCACGGCACCCATTAAGGTACGATGCACCTTATCAGCCCTGGTTTTTCACTTTCTCAATAGGATTTTGCATTAGTGAAAGCTTTTAAGCTGTCCAGTCTAACAGTAGTCTGAGTCTAGGAGAAAGTCTTGTCCAAAGGCATGTTTCTAATCCATAAGGGGCGGAGGAATGACAAGATCCTACATGCTGCACTCTGTCAGCTTCAGGCTCAGATGTGGCTTCACATAAACACACTAAATCCTTTCTATTTCTCATTTAGTTGCATCATAACAAATGTTTATAGTAGCACTCAGTGTAGTTGCACATGGACGGATGTGTGTGATTGTGTGGACACTTGAGATTTTTAGCCATCCCATGATTATTCCTGCATCATATGCTCCCTGTAAAACGTAACACTTCTTGAATCTAGCATGTCTCGCACTCTCCATTGACAGATCTTCAGATATAAACAGTGTCTTGTTGTGTCAAAAACTGCAGATGGTTCTTTTTACAGTTGACTCATGTAATAAATACGAGCATGCACAGAAGCATTTTCTGCAGGCCTAATTTTGTCATGTTTTTTAAGATCAGGGGCTTTTTCTTTCTGACGAGTGGTGTCTTTCAGGTGTACAACACCTATTCCAATGCGGAGTATGACAGGCACAACGAGGACATCGATCCCGTGTCTGCGTCGGCCGAGTTTGAGCTGGAAAAGAGAGTGGACAGGATGGATGTTTTCCCAGTGGAAATAGAAAAGGGTTTGTTTGTTTTTTTTTATTACTTGGATACCATCTACTTGCTGCTCATTTTTGAGTTTCTAATGTCAAACCCAGAAACAGACAATTGAAGCAGCTGGTTATTTTACTTGCATCAGGAGCAGATTTGCTTAAATTATCTGCACCTTTTCCCACTGGCTGCAGGTGAAGATGGATTGGGCATCAGCATTATCGGAATGGGTGTTGGAGCTGATCAGGGACTGGAAAAACTTGGAATCTTTGTCAAGACAGTGTCTGAAGGAGGAGCAACGCAAAAGGACGGGCGGTAAACCCCCCCACAAGCTTCCTGTTTGCCCCAGGCGGACAAGTAAACAACAGAATGACATGTTTTGTCTACGCGTGTTGACATTTGTTAGGATTCAGGTGAACGACCAGATAGTGGAGGTGGATGGCGTGAGTTTGGTCGGAGTGTCCCAGGTGTTTGCAGCCACGGTCCTCAAGAACACATCCGGCCTGGTCAAGTATGTAACCGTTGGGGGGGTGTAGTTGTGGCGATGCTTGGGGCTGCTGAGGGTTATTGTTGCACTGCATTCACTTGCAGATGCAGACTGCTGCAGCGTTAGAAGAATGAGCACACAGTTTTTAGCGTTTTCTTTGGAAGCGTGCCATCGCAGCGCTTTGATATGTCACTTTTAAAAAGATTAGCAGCAGTGGCTTCTAACACTTTGTTACAGGTTTTGAAGTTATTTAAAGATGAAACGGTAGTGGTGTGGTAAATATAACTTTTCCAACTGCTCCCTTTTTTTTATTTGATGTTTTTCCTCTCGACTAAAAAGAACATACAGATACATTTATGGATATGTGCTGCTACTTATTCAATGAGCGGACGAATGAAATTTACTGACATCTTGATACTTGCATTGGGAGGGTTTGTTCTTGAGCAAACTGATCACAACATATTCTGATCATCTTAAATATTTGCATGACAAGCCATTTCCATTACTGTCACTTTCAAAAATGGTTTTACCACCTTTTTAGATTATAGATTTGGGCGCACTCAGCCTTCCTTGTAACATCTAATCAGCTCATTGATGTTTTTTCATCCGTACGCCCTGAAATCTGCACAGAACATCCCAGCTTCTCCCATATTATCGCTCACACCAAATACAGATTTCTTGGTGGGAAGGACAGGCATCGGAGAGAAGGGGATGTGTTGAGCATCAGTCAAACTAAGGTCTACTCGAGTCAGAGCCGTGACGGTAAACCAGCGGCAGTTCAATAAGACGTGAAGGGCTGTATCAGTATATTTTAGTTTAAAGATCACCCCTTTTAGATGTTAAGGACTTTTTCAAAGAAACATCACTTCATTCATGCCTCGTCTTGTCCTTCAAAATGTTTTTTAGTCATTCTCTGGATCACAGACGCAGATTAGAGATGAGCCTTCAGTCTTTCACAATCACTTTAGAGACACAATTTCTTCACATTAACCTTGTTAATGTGATTTTCCTTAAAAAAAAAACCCAAATAGAGAATATTTAATAGAGAATATTTATTTGTCACAGTCTGCTCTTGCAACTTTAATGCACATTAAACAGATTGGTACCCAAAGAGAACTAAATCCAAAAGGCTTTAGTTTGTACTTTTTCTACTCAGTCAAGGTTCATATGTTTAAGTGCCTTAATGGAGATATTACTTGTTTCCCCTGCTGTTGAAATAAACTAAAAATCGCATCAGGGTCATCAAATAAATTCCATAGCAGATAAAGTTGAGGAACATCTCTGATCTGGGAGCAGCAGTAGAAGTGTTGCGACCCGATGTTTCAAATATTAAGGAGCTCAAATCCTTCCTGTATTCTTTCCTTAAGCATTGGAAACACTGGAGCATCCTTTATGAATATAACTTAATCCCAAATTTTATTGCTACCATTACATTTAAAGTGATTCTCAGTCATTTAGTTTATATGATTTCAAGTTTTTGTGTTGCAATGTGATGAGATTGCGTTAGATGAAGCATCCATAGATAATATATAGATAAAATAGATGGTATAATAACACTTAAGGTTCACATTTGGACACACCAGAACATCCTCTGTGCAGATGATCTAAATAAGTGTGTTAAAGGAGGACCTGATGTTTAGGTCAGTTTACTTTTGTTTGTATAGCACCTTCATCCATTTACCCCACAAAACTATTTGTTTCATCGGCTGCAGGTTTTTGATTGGTCGAGAGAAAGAGGGAGTGGAAAGTGAGGTGGCACGGCTGATCAATGAGAGTCTGGAAATGGATAAAGCAAAGAAGGTGTGTCCTCTCAGAACATGTGTAGTTGAACCATCTGTTACATTTTACGTGTGTGTGTGTGTATGTATATGTATATATGTATATGTATATATATATATGTATATATATTTGCTTTTTTTGT
>JBAMHX010000009.1:9989952-10007195 GCA_037177515.1 Pseudomugil tenellus | reverse complement strand
AGATAAGATAAGATAAGATAAGATAAGATAAGATAAGATAAGATAAGATAAGATAAGATAAGATAAGATAAGATAAGGTACAATACGATACGATACGGTAAGGTAAGGTAAGGTAATTGCTGAGGGCACCCAGAGTAGGCAGAGCACAAACCCCAGGACTCCAAGAGCCCATAAGCCCCCTCACAGTCAGATGGCAGCGGAGAACCTGGACCAACCAACAGGTTCCACTTCACATACCAGTGCATGAGTAGCAATGGGAACCAGCCCTGCTGAAAAAAAAAGCCGCCTAACATCACGTCCCTTGCCTCCTCCTATCGCCATGTTCTGTCTCAGAGAAATGACATGATGTTTACAGATAAAAAACCGAGCACCACTGCAGTTCCACTCATGCCTTTACCTTTCATTTACTCCGGCTGTTGGGGTTATGGGTTTTGGTTTAGTTTTAGGATTTCCTGTTTTATTTTGTAGTTTTTCCTGTTTTGCCAGCTGCTTTGGTTTCAGCTTCATGTTCTGTTCATTAGTTCATTTGGGTTGATTTTGGTCATTGTTTTCACCTTGTCTTGTTCTGTTTTCAGTGTATTTATACCCTTGGTTTTCTTTTCTCCTTGCTGCTTCCATTGTAGTTGAGTTGACGTATAGTTCTTTTGGTTTTCTATGAATAAATTCTGTTATTCTGCATCTGGCTGCCTTCCTTGCCTTCCTTTGGGTCCACTACATCCCAAGATCGTGACACCGGCATTGTTACAAAGGTAATAATTTTATTTTAAAAAGTTACAAAATAAACAAATATTCTGATTTCTTATGTTTTATTTGGTTTATTCTAAATCTCAGAATAAACAAAATATGGTACATTAAGAAAATATGTTTTAAATACATCTGTACATAATAAATCATTATTTATAACTCTGTGAGGAACTAAATAGCCGAAATCTTTGGTAGTTGAGGCTCGTTTTTAATCTCAGTGTCTAAGTTTGAAATAATTCTACTGCTCAGTTGTTCACTGTGGAGAAGATTTCTTGGCAAAAAGTCACATTTCTTCAATCAAGAACTGAGTCATGTGTACTGTTCTGTGTACAGCATGTTCAGCGGCAGAGAAAAAACACTGCCTGAGGTGCAAAAGCAGAGAAAACAATCTTCTCTGACACACACATGAGTTGAAACAGCAGCGTCTGGACTCGCCTGAGCCTCCACCCTGCATTTGATATAAAACTGCACCTCCAGGTACATGCAGTAACCTGAAGGTGTGGCAGGGTGTGGGTTTGTGATGCTGTACAAACCTGTAGCATAAACTCACACTTGCATCAGTTTTATAATCACATTTAACCACAAATCCAAGATATTTCACAAGCGCAACACTTTCCCCGAGTGACACAAGCTCACTTTGCATGATTTGCAGCAAAAAACGTAGAAAAGATTGAAACATTTATCTGGAAACCAACAACATCTGCCACAGACAGCTGATTGCTGAGCATGGTGACATAAAGCTTTAATGCCCTCAAAATGACATTTCTCAACATTCATTTTCTACATCGCTTCATCAAATTCAGGGGCGCATATCCCAGTAATCAGCAGCGTACAGGTCAACAGTCCATCACAGGCATTTTCTCCGAATAATAAGCAAATTTCACAAACAGCGAATTTTATTGATCTAATTCTTCAACTTGAAGATTGTTTTTACATAAATCTTTAAATGAAAAATAGGTTTATGCAGGTAAATCCACACCATGATGTTACAAACTAAACAAATATCCAGATCTGCTGCATTCTCATCACATGAAAGCCTGTTATCCCCCCCCTCCCCAAAAAAGATTATGGTTTTAATGCTTTCACACAGCTTGCTTCTCCACTCATTTAGATTTATGACATGAATAATAACGCCAGTCTTTACAGTGTAAACGGGATGAGAACAATGTGTGTAGCAGAAAAACAATCAGTTAGCAATGGAGGAACATTGTGGGGACAAAGGTTTAGTTCACCTTCTGCCTGCTGTCTTCTATTGGCAGTATTGATCGAGTGTCTTTGTCAGACTTAAACACTTATGGTTAAAACATGAACACACTCACACTGCAGGCTGTAACAGATCCCGTATCCCTTTCAATTAGTGCACTGATTAGAGACAATAAGGAGTAACTGATGTTTTCTCTAGCCCTGTAGTGCCCACCCGTCCCCGTCATGAGTAAACTGTCCGCATGACAAAGCGCTGGCAAGAGGATGTAATATGAGATGGTATTACTTGTGGGACTTAACTCCAGTGTTAATGGTTCCAGGTGAGCTTTAAAAAATGTTAGGTAACCTGAGAGGGACACAGCGAGAAAAGTTCCCTTCTGTTTTCTCTGGAAAGGTTCAGATCGCTTCAGCTTATAAAAGAAGGCTACTAACCACTCTGCCTGATGAGATATTTAGTTTATTTCCTGTTAAGTCAAATGAAATGGTTTATTTTTCTGAACTTATTAGCTTTTTTGTCACCAGCTGTAAAATTAAAACACACATCTGTAACAACAGTCACATTACAACTGTAAAGTATGGTAGATGATTAAAGAAATGACAGCACTTATATGGAAACACAGGACAAAGAAGCACACGGTCACAGGACTGGATGAGAAGAAGGAAGAACTGGGATTGTCTAGATATATGGACAGACTTTAACAGGTCACGTTCTTATGGTGTCTGTAATGTAAAACACTTTACAGTTTTACAGTTTTACAGTTATTTACAGTTCAATCTATTTTATTTAGGCTAATATACAAACTTCTGAAGTTTTCAAGCAGTTTATGTGGTACCAGCTTGCACATCGATGCTAAGGTACAGTCATCAGTTATAAAATAATGCTAAATTCAGGTTTTTTCTGTATATAATAAAGGCTGTCTTCAGACCTTAAAACAGTCACGTATGTGTTTCTTTAACATGAGACTCGTGCTGCACTCTCCTGCAGCATGAGAATGAATCGTAATGTAAAAAAACTGAGGGTGATTAATAAAAGATTCCCTCTAAGACCTGAAAACAACTCCTCTGCTACTGTGCTGCTGTCTCGTCTGCTCAGTTAAGCTTTTCTTTTTAATCACATCCAACTAAAGTAGCAGCTGGATGTCACACTCTTAGAGTAGAGTTTAACTAAAAAACTAAACAAGATGAATGCACTAGAAAAAAAGCAAAGCAACTGTGGTCACATCTCTTTATGGGAGTAATTGACAGGTACAATGAGACAAGCCATGATATGACCTATAAAACTCTGGTGATTAGAGATGTAACATTTCACTCAGTCAACACCAAACAAACCAATTATTTAACTTTTAACATGTTAATAATTATTAACCGTGCTTTGGTCCAGGAAAATAACCCTGAGGCAGGGGTGTAAATATGACCACCTTTTGAAAAAAGACACATGACAGAAGTTGGAAAAGCCCTCATCAAGTCAGATGATAGGATAAAAATAAGAGGTGAATGTGTCCTAGTGTCTACCTGTGCTAGAAAATGAAAAACACAGTTAATAAATGTTTTTCAGTTCATCAAATTAATCTATTTTTTGTCAGTTGTATTATTTTTATCCTTTTGTTTTCCTTTTGTTTACATTACCATAATTGTTTTTAACTTCAATATAGTAACTTAATACATGCAGAAAATATTGAAAAACGTTTAAAGAATTAAAACAGTCATCATTTCTAGTTGACCCAATGTGTTTGAGTTTTATTAATGTCAACAGTCTAAACATAAAGAGACATTTGAATGAATTTATACTCACCACCATGTCCTGAAAAAGAGAACCTTTTTATGCAAAGTGATAACTTCTGGTGTTTGACCCTCCTACCATACGGAGTACTTTACCCACGTGTGCTGAATGTACATGCCATCAGTGCATGTTTGTATGAGACACATCTGCCTCTGAAAATAACAGAATTGTTCTCTTAATGCCATTATTTCACAGGGAATCCAGTATTTTCTGCTGCTTGCAGAAACATCGGGGTTAAGTTATATTTTGTGTAAAACAGATGATAAAGGTAATGTGACCACATTCCCAGTGGTCTCAGATTTAATATAGCAAATTATGATTTACCAGCAGTGAGAAGAAATGCATTTTTACCCTAAAAAGACTGTTATTTTGTGCTAGCAACTAAAATGAGTTCAAATCATCATTGTGCCAAAGACATACAGAGTTGCTACATTTACTTCCTAAATATACTGTAGAATCATTTGCTATTTAATCAAACAACTTTAATGCAAACCAGTACTTTTAATCATAGTGTCTTTACAATAATTCTACTTAAATACCAGAACCATAAGCATCTTAATGGATCTGGATTGGTCTATAACCTAAAGCTCAACAAAAACACTATTGTGGCTTTTTCTTAGCAGCCAAAGAGGTTGTATATTATTGGATGGAAGTAATTCTTAATTCCTACACAACCATAGATGTGAACATAAATCTGGAGTTGTTTAAATGGCACTCCAAGGATTCAGATGGGGGGGGTAAGGAACAAGTATCACTTCAGAAACTCTTTCACCATCCCTCCAATTCCTCGTAGCTCCATGGAGAGGATTTCCGTCCATCTTTCTGTCCACTACATGACGCACACAAATACACACCAAGCTTTACTGGTACTGTTGGTACATTTTGTGTGCCAAAGAGGGGAAGATCATTTCATTGTCTCTCATTGTTATTTCATCTATGCAAGAAACTTTCATATAAATCTTATATAGTAATTTAGCAGCTATGGAGCAATAATCTATGTTAGTGTTAATGTCTAGACTGTTTTTTATGTAAGTGTCCATTTAACTGTTGTTTTTTTTGTGCAGGGAGCTGTGTTTTCATGGATGTTTATATGATGTGTGAATCACAGAAAACAACAAACACAGTCAAACATTTATCTCAGAGCTTTCAGAGTGGCCTCAGGCACTGCATACCATGGACAGACACTCTCTCACGCACACACAAACACACGAAACTGTCTGCTGCTGCTCTTTTTTGGCTGTCTGCCTGGGTTGCTCAGGCTCATGAAGGATGTCAGTGGAACAAAGAGACTTGCAGAAGCCAAATAGATACATTCAAAAAAGTAAAAAATAAAGGCAACACACTGGGAGGAGTGGACAGATTCGCTTGCTTATTTGCGGTCTGAAAGCACAAGGTCACGCCTTCAAAAGCAAATTTACTGTGTTGAAAGACCAGAAAGCATTCCTTGTAATTAAAGAGTCAAGAGGTCAAAAGAGAAAGTTTCCCATTTGTGTCAGTCGGAATAGGACCTTCACATGCTTCACATGATCCCAGGTTATAAGTGTTTACTTACACATATATGCATGTTTTAGTACAGGAGTATTTGAAATGCAAGACATCCCACCAAACACAGAGAGTTTGTAGCTTTGTAAACTCCTAGATTGCCTCCTGTAATTGTTTCAGGTAAATCTTGGTATTACAAGTATCCTTTAAACAATTTGTCAAGTTACAGTTCGTCTGCAGTAGTTATACTGTTTTTTAAACGTTCCTTTCTCTCAACACATCTTTAATTTCTTTCTGTTTTAACCTCAGCTAACCCTGCTGGTGTCGGACTCGGCATCAACCTGTGGCTACATGTCCTGGTACGGTGAGTGTTCAACTCCGAAGAAGACACACAGCTGGTTATGTTTGCATCACTTGCAATAATTGAGCTGCTTACTAATGTTCAATAAATAACATCTGTGCATGTCCAAGACAGAGCTGCCCGAACAAGTTTGGGAATGATGCACCACTTTGTTATTGGTACAATTTTACAGGTCAGGTCACCTAGGAAACCAAATCTTTCTGTTGTTCTCAACCCAGAAAAGTTCCAGGCAGGTGTGATATGTCACAGTTTGGCTCTGACACATATGTAGTCATGTAGGGATACACACCGGGAATGTGAGGATATCAGGGAAACAGAACAAATTTATCTGCTTAGTAGCCACAATCCAACATGTACACAGTCAACACATAAGCTGCGTAAGAATTATCTTTGATACTTTGGCAACATCATGTTGGTATAGTAGGGGGAATTAAGATTGGACACGTTTCATGAATTTATTCAGGGTTGTTGCCTCACAGCAAGAAGCTTCAAACCTCAACTGAGACCTTTCTGAGTGTAGTTTACATGCTCTCCTTTTGCATGCATGGGATATTTGCAGGGTTTCTGGCTTCTTCCTGTGCTGTAAAACATACTTAGTGTCTTTCAGGTCCCCTGTAAAAAAAGCGGTTGTTTGTCCCACCACTGGACTGGCAACCTGTCCAGGGTGTTTTCTGCTTCTCATATTACATTATTATCATTCTTCAGCAACATGCAAGAATAGTATTTCATCATATTCTCTTATTTTAATAACATGCTAACATAGAAAGAAGGGAACAAACATCCTTGCAAGTGACATTAATATAAGAGAAACATAACTTCTCAAAACAAAGAGCAAAGTCTCACATTTTCAAAAGAAGACATTTTTTCTGTGGGCTCAATGTGAAGATTTATAGGGAAACTGCAGACCAGGAGTTTGGGAATAAGTCCCAACATGCTGAAAAAGAATGAAAGACCAAGAAGATCACTGAGACCCAGAGCTCAACACCTCATTCTGCCACTCCCTGTTTCTCCCAGAATGCTCCTCTCTTATCAGCCGCTTTCATTTCATTCTTCTTTCACATAAACGTCATGACTTTTTTAGATATTTTTGAGGGAAAGACTGACATATCAGTGGATTTAGGAGCTCCCTTTTCATTTTAATATGCTTTTCTTCACTGATTTTTTATAAAGTAAATCTAATGTTACGATTAAATATCAAATTGAATATGTGAATCATTTCCTGGGTGGAAATGACTGAATTCCAGATTAGCTGACCCACCTTTGTTTGCTCAATCATTCCTGCATCACCTATGATGTCTTATTGATATGACCACGCAAACAAACTCTCCCTCACACACACAGTGCACTCAAAAACATACTGACAGGAAATGAAAACACACCCTTTAGTGCACTAGAATCTAATTATTCCTCCCCTTTTCTCCATTTTATTCTATAAAACATCCTCAGTTCACCCATCTCCTGATTTAGATCACATTAAGTAAAAACAATTGAAAAACATCATAATTGCTATTTTCCCCCTGAAGTAAATATAGTAAGGATGATTCAGACAAGGTTATGTCTGAAATTTATACAAACAGCAGCGTTTATGCCTTTTTGTGTTTTTCCATGTTAAGTGGTAATACGTGCACAATCCATGTATAATATACAGATTATATTACATTATATGGTGATCAAACAAAGACAATCACATTCAGTACAGAAACATTAAGCCCTGGCTAATACTTATTAAATATCAACAGTTCAGATTAATGTTAATGTAATTCAGCATTAGCACACAGGCTTGTCCATACTTCAGTCTGCAAATGTAAACTTTTTCTTTACATCAACAAGCAGGTAAGTCATAGTGCAGCCAGGACTGACACAGTAAATAGGAGGATGCCTGACAGTGTGTGCTGCCATCTGCTGGCTACATTTGATAATACACAATAACGCTTAGATAGCCATTGTATTCTAACATGCAGTTTGCTTATCATGGATAAACTTTTTTTTCATGGCTAAACAATTAACTTCAAATGTTTCACTGAGTAGTTCTAAGTGAAAACTTTAGCTGCGACTGTCAATAATACGTTATCTGAGGCATCAGAATGTTGATTATAATGACAGTACATTGAAATATTTCAATTAAATTACATGAGATTCAAATGATTTTTAGACAAACAAACTGAAGCATTTGAATCTAATGAAATTTAATTGAAATATTTCAATGTAATGTCATATTGATACAAATCGTCTTCTTTGGGACCTAAACAGGTATACTGAGTATCAAAGTCCAATTGTAAAAATGGTTCGAGTTATCCCGCTTACATGAAGGATATCCGGCAGCTGGAGAGAGACCATAATAAACCCGACACTCTGCAGTTGAGGATATAATAAGATAATTTAATTCAATAATTTAATTTAATTAAATAATCCTTCTGCAGGTTTTTAGACGCAGCTGTCATTATTTCATTAATAATTATTTCATTCATCCCATAGAGGACGATCTGTGTCGAATTTCATGATATTTGGATTTATGGTTTTTTATTTTTGGCTATATCTCTGAAACTATTTCTCTCATTGACAAAGCAAGTGCAAATAAAAGGTCATGACCTCAGGATGCATCCTGTCCTGATTTCATACCAGGTAAAGCTTTGTGGCTGAACATGTGCATCTTTATATTGTTGTGTCTATTTAAGGGGGTCTATTGGGGAATATGAGGATTGGGGGTGTTTGGGGATATACCCCCAGCCCGACAGTATATGCCTTGTTTTAACCATTGACATTGTATGACTGAGTCTGAGAGGCAGTTTGAACTTTTTCCACCACAATGCATTAATCCGGACGTCTGAGTGAGACCATAATATCGCCAACACTCCACATTCAGAGATATAATAAGATAACACCAAACAGGAATGCCCAAGTTAAGATCTATTTTCCTTCAGTTGTTAGATGTATCCCATCTCTAACACGTCAATAAAAATGGCTGAATTCCTTCATCCACATGTCATTCAGCTCTGCAGAGGCCCGGTAGAAAAACATAAATATGAACTACCCCATATCCTCTCCAAACCTTACACTACACACTGCATAGATGTAGAATATATAGAATGTATAGAATAGATTGGATGCACAAGTTACATCAGTGTAGTAAATTTTTAAGCTCTTGTGACTCAGTTATTTTATTCAGTAATAATTTAGACATTAAACATGCTCTGCACAGTAAAAAGCCTGTGCACTTTGGCGTGACTCTAGTGGGGGTTAGGGACCCCAGGTTCAACCCCAGGTTTTAAACAATATTTAAACTATAACCTTAGACAAAAGAAAGTGAAACATAATCAATACAAGTTTAGTGGTTTTATTACAGTTGCTGACATTTCAGTGGAGCCAAAAGTAAATAGGAAGACAAGGTTTATCTGGGAAAAACTAGTTTGTTCCAAAAGCATAAATAAACCCAACACGCATGAATCCAACTTAAATAATGAAGAATATGCACCAGCAGCCATAATTTACAACCTCACACTGTCTCTAATCCTCAGATTGAAATAAAACACATGTTGTTTTCCCTTCAAAGTTAAAACCTGTGTTCTTGTTGAAAATGTCTGAATGATCCTTCAGTCCAGTTTGTAACTTTTAATGTTTTTCATCCTGTAAATGATGCTCGGTTGAAGTCAGTCACATCAAAGATTGCTCTCCTCAGGTAGTTTGGTGAGAATCTCCACTCCATCAGATGTGAGGACCACTGTGTGTTCAAACTGAGCAGACCTGGTAAAAAAAAAAAGAGCAGAAATTAAATAATAAAAGGCATAAGTAAAGTAACATATAGTCACTGGAACTTAGAAACTCAGTACTAATGTTTTTTAAAGCTACACAAATATTAGATCACAGTTTTAAAAAATAATTTTTTACTTGTTTACAGAGAAATAGGAATGAAAGTTTGATGATTTTGTGAGCTGAACTGAGGTCCAACCGGAGCTGTAAAAGGACCTCAGAAAGACTCACCGATACCTTTGCAGGGAGCTATTACACTTCAAATCTTACAGAAAGACAGTCACTAGTGAGGGTGCAGAAGAAGAACAACATTTTTCATTTTCATTTGAAAACAGTGCATGACAGCAAGGCTACTGGGACAATAGTTTTATTTTTTCACTTTTAACCAAAGCCTACAGGACGTAGCTGGAGTGGCAGCTTCTCAAAAACAAAAGAAGACCATATGCAGCATGGTAGTTTGGATGGGTGCATGACAGACATGACTTTTTTTATTTTGTGAACCACAAACCTTTTTTCATCCACTGAAACTGCGGTCCACATGTCCTTTAAGATTCTGAACTCCACAGACCCCTCCATTAGTATGGGCTCTAACAAGGTGGGACACAGACTTTATCAATCCCACATTCATCCACAGTGGCATATTTATGTGCTACATAAAAACTATACTTGCCTATTGTGAAAGACATCCCTTCATCCATGGTTATGTCATTGTCATTTGCTGAAAATAAAAGTCGTTCTTGATCAGACTTCACCCATGCACACCCAAATAACATTTTTATCACACAGATGTGATCTATACAATACACACACAATAGCAGAAATCATAAGCAATATTATTGCTGTATTAAAAGTTCTATCACCTCTGCACGAATGTAATTACTATAAATAAACTACTGACACAGACGTAAAGAAACACTCCTCTGTCTCTTTTGAATGTATGTGGCAGTTATTATATAAAGATGTCATAAGCATCGCTAAGTTTCCCGATTTATTCCCGATTTAACAAAGCTGAATCTTATTGAATTTCTAAGAACCTACCAGGTTCTACAGAAAGACTCGTTCATTAGACCTAGCTGAGTTGTACCAAGGACATATGGAAAACCTGCTGGATAGCGACCCATGTAGGTCCGAATGGAGTCACCCTGATCTACAGCAAGGGTTGGGAGTTTCCCTGCTGCACCACACCTGCATCAAATCAATAGTTAATTAGCAGACTTGTGCAGGGTTTGATGTGGAGCTCTGCACAAGCCTGCTAATTAAGTCTGATGTGTGTCAGCTGTGTTGCATAAGGGAAACTACCAACCCTTGCAGGACTGCAGCCCTTGAGGACCAGAGTTAGCTACTTCTGACCTACTGGGTGGAAATCTCTGAAGGAAACGCCTCCATTGACGACAGTCACACTAAAACCCATTTGAAGCTTGTCATGATTGCAAACAGAATTTCAATCTTCACAGTCCAATTTTTGTCTTAATTATTTTTAAAACATCAAAACAACAAACATGTGCTTGCATGAGGACCACTGATTTCATCCGATTTCAGCTTACCGTGATGCCAAATCTCTGGATGACAATGAAAGTATGAGCCTATTCCATGTCCAATGAAATACGGACACACTTGAAAGCCATTTTCTTTTGCTATTTCGCTGTCCACATAAAAAAAAGAAAAACAAGTCATCAAAAGATAAAACACCGATGCGATCGTGTAGTGTGAGTATCCCGACACGTGTGCTCACCTGATAGTGTTTCCTATGACACAGAGCTGTGCACCTGGCTTGCACACAGCAATGGCCTCATCTCTACAGCGTCTAGCAGTCTCCACCAATCGCTGTCCAGTCTCATCCACCTGACCAATCAAGAAGGTTTCTGAGGTGTCACCATGGTAACCATCCAAATACACCTATTATAAAAAGGATAAAGTCAGTAAAGGGATATTTACGGTACAATCCATGAGTTACTTTAAAGCATCAACTTACAGTAACATCAATGTTGATGATGTCCCCATCTTCAAGTTTTCGACTGCAAAACAAATGCATTTTAAAATATATATGTATTAAACATTTTTATATAGATTACAGCAGGGACACCCAGTTCAGGTCTTTGAGGGCCACATTACTACATGTTTCCCATGTATCCCTGCTCCAACACATTGCTGACTGAAGTTAATCAGTCATTAATAGATGTGTGTTGGAACAGGGATACATGAGAAATCTGCAGGACAGCAGCCCTCGAGCACCAGCTTTAGGCACCCCCGAATTTTGATCTATTACACAACCGCACTAATATTTCATATTACTACCTAGCCTTTTTAACATTTTAATATATCTACGATCACAGAACTGTATCAGACCTGCTGACCTGATTTCATTTTGTATGATAATTAGAAAAAGAAATTATAAGAGACATTATATTTAATAGTGGTACATCACAATTTGACTATGATTCAGATGGCCATGATGCAATTATATGATTATTGATGCATCTCGATACATCTTATTTTGTCTGTGTGTGATAACTTTACTATGACTACTTTCCAAATGCGAAAAATTAAAATGGTTTTTCAAATTTGCTATGACAATGAAATAAAACTTGTTAGTCTATTGGTGTGTTATTAGATTTTTTTCTTTCTTATATATTTAATTTAAAATCATTCATGTCCGCACATGGTACATGTAAAAAAAAAAAAAAACACTCTTTTTATCCACCTGCAATATTAAACAACGGCATAATGAGGAGTTTTTGTTTTTTGAGTGGCCAAATGTAGTGAGTGATCTCTGACCAGTTTACCTGTCAGGTATGCCATGGCAGACCACATTGTTCACTGATGTGCACACCGACTTGGGGAAGCCTCCGTATCCAAGAGGGGAGGGGTAAGCATTGTGCCTTATTGTCTCCTGGTGTACAATGAAGTCTATTTCATCTGTTGTCATGCCAACCTGAAAGCAACAAAGTGTAGATGTGTAATGATTCAGAAACAACAAGCAGGGCTTGAAGTGATGAGATGTTTACTTTCAAGCTGCGCCCAGCTAGTAGCAGTATCTGTCTGGCTAACCGGCATGCCCTGGCAAGGCCTTCAATTTCCTCTTGGTTTTTGATCTCAATGTAGTCCGGCCATTCTGGGACCAGTCCAGTGCCAACATAGTCAGGTCGCACAATGTGCTAGAAACAAGGAAGAGATAAAAAGACTAGATATTAAGGAGTGAGTAACATCAACAACTGCAGAGTTAGTGAGATAACATTCAAGAATTTTCATTATGTATACAGTCTTAATAACTCATTTCTAACTCAACTCTTATTCACCAGGTGTTTAATTTACTATGACTATACCATTAATATATTTGTTGTTATTTTTGAAGGAAATTCTTATTGAATTTTAGTTTTGTTATTTAGTCTTGATTCACTTAAATGCACTTGACAAAGTATATCTCTCAAGTTCATGTCCAAGTATAAAACAAAGTATAATTACTTAAATAATTGTTTTAATCTCACTTAAACATTCTTTATGTAAACTCCAAACTATCTGATTAATTTTTTTGCACAGGAAACTCTACCTTGGGAACTGCATAAGCCGGTCGTACAGTAGCTGGATGAACCACATTGTGAGAACTTTTCCACTTCCTCCAAAAAAAGTGCCGATGTTGCTGACATAGAAGGGCTGTGGGGTGACTACAGCTTCCTAGACAACCAGCTCTCCGTAACAAACCTCCCAGTCCTGAAAAAAAGTAAAAAATTAAAATAAAGACACAAGGGTAAAACTTATGGAATCTAGTGTTAGCTTTCCTAGCTCAAATGATACACAGTTGGACATATATTTATTTAGTTATGATGGGAAGCATCAACTGAAGCAAATAGAGAGAGCCATTTTAGATAAGAAGCTTGTATCAGAGCAATCATTCTTGCTAATTGTGATGAATGAAACTTCACTCCCAAAACAATTAAATTAGTTCTGCTGACAGCAGTTCAGGCAGACAGCATTTCTTTCCACTTCTTATTCAGGCTTTCCTCTAGCTTCTTTTTTCTATACCTGAATGAGTTCTTGTATCCGATTAGTCTCATTCAAAGGGCCCGACACCTGATCTTTGTTCTCACAGGCCCCACCATTTAAGCAAAGGAAGGTTCTAATAAATGATTGTATATAATTGGTTCTAACACCCCCCCTGCAAAGCACTCAGCAGGATCTAATCCAGCCTTAATCGCACCATCAATGTGTTTACCTTTTTTTCTATTATGAAACCTTTCTCTCATTTTAGTGGTAAATATCTTCACATTTAAATTATTGGGTAATTTATTTTTTCTTTTACTAAAATCCATGCTTTATTTGTAGCTTTGACCAAAACAGTTGATTAAAAATATAGAGAAATCTGAATAATTAAAACAAGGCATTTTAATTCCTGAATATGGGTTTGCACATTGTGTGAAAATTAATTTCACATTTTAAAATGGGTGCACATAACCTTATGTGTGTATGTTGGTTAACTTCTGGGAACTACTGCGGATTCAAACCTACTAAAAAAACAAACAAAAAAAATGTTTCAAATGAAATGGCTAAGGTTTAGGTTCTTCGAGAAGTTTAGTTTGGCCACCACAGATATGTTTTTAGCTAAGTGACATAGATGGAAGGATAATGACTTACTAGATAACGGTGAACACAGAAATACTCTTACCAAACCAAGTTGGAAAAACAATGATGGTGCTGCTTAACTAACGTACACTGCTCACTGAGGCACAGAATAAGTAAACATCAGATATAACCCACAATTTATGCTAATCAAGTGGGACACCGTCAACTCCTCACAGAAATGCTCTCGGCTGCAACGCTGACTGTATGTTACAGCTAGCTAAACGCGTGAAACAAGAACAGTATCAATTGAAAAACTACTCAAACCTTTTTATGCGTTAAACAGTTTTTATTATAATTTTATCTTATGTATAATTTCGTCAAAAAGACACAAAAACAGAAAACTAAAGGCTAAACGAAAAGCATAAACGCAGTACCTGCCCTGCCTGCGAGTGCTGCTGTACATTGACCGACCGCCGCCATTAAATGCTTGTTTTGGTCACGTGATGCCGCGGTCACGTGAGACAAATTACGGCTTACGTCAGTTGTCCTTCAATGAGATTTTTACAGTCACTGATTTTACCATTGGATTTTAGAGTCAATGATTTTGATATAACTCTTGGGTAGGTAACATAATAACAGCTAAGGTATATTTGTGTCATTTGCTGGTCATCTTACATTTAATCAGACAGAAACCAGTCAGTTAACCAAGGCAGACACATATAAACCAATAACCAGTATCAGCTGAAATGTCATCTGAAGCTATTGTAGATCTGTAGTTATTATGAGGTTAGATTCTGGGAATTCATTCGTTGTTTATATCAAAGAAGTGGACTAACAGCAGATAAACCAAGCTTAGATTTCTTCCTTTAAAAACTCATAAATGTATTATATTTATTATCATTATTTAATTATTTATAGCTTGCCTTTAATATCATTATATATTTTTAATATCTTTATTTTTAAAGGTTATTTTAAAAGTTCTATTTGTAAGAATTTACAGATTTATCATCTAGATACTCTGATGGATGGTAATGGGAAAGTATTTTCTTCTACATTGGGTACATTTGGACAGCTGAAACATAATAGACCCTGCACACACTTGAGGCTACATTCTGGATCTAGTTATTATTTAAAAGTGTTGTTATTTCCTCTGGTTGCAAACAGAAAACAACATGGATAAAACACCACTTTGATCACAAACTTGAAAATAACTAAAATTTCAATTCACTTTGAGTTATAGTAACAAAACCTACCTTATCACAGCATTAAACAGCTCTGCTCAAAGTGTTAAATGGCATTAGTTTAAATACTGATTCTGGTGAAGTACTAGTCCTGGTTCTACTGGATCTCAGCATTGTGTTTAATACTGTAGACCACAGAATCCTGTTGCACAGGCTGGAAAACTGGGTTGGACTTTCTACAGCTGTCCTTATGAGGCTTCGGTTAAACAATGGTCTTTTAACTGGACTTCCCAAAAAATGTATTCAAATTTACTAATAAATTCTATTAGATTTTATATACAGTTTAAATTGTGTTTAGACCTTTATTGTGTTATTTAGCAAACATTACAGAAAAGTGATTAACATCTACTTTTAAAGCCTGATGCAGTCAAATATTCCAGCTCTTCTACACAGATTTCTCCTCAAGCCCCAATCCCCGATGTAAATGTGATTGGTTATAAGTCAGTTATGAATTACTCATGCATCTAATAAATATATAGAAATCTGAGATATAAATCAAAACCTGGACAATTTGAAGTATTGCTATATTTCAAGTTAAAGTTTTTCTCCTATTAAACTGCAGCTGATTAAACTTGCTGTGTATTATTTAGATAATTAACTGCTTCTGTACACTAAACACCTCAAAAGAAAATTTCCTCTTGTGGGAGATGACATTTACCAGCATTTTTAAGCAAAGCTAGACAGCATATGCAATAAATTGTTAGCCGAGTAGTAAGCAGATATAGGTCACAGCCTTATCAGTGAAAACAAATACTATTGATACCATTTATCTACAGTTCACTAAGGTCAGTAAGATAAAAACGTTATTCCACATAAACAAGGTGCTATAGTTATTAGCTGTTATTTATTACCTGCTGGATATAAGTGAATGAGGATTCATACATATATGTTTATCTTTATGAAATAATCCATGCAGGCATTTTCATAGAAAGTATTTTGACTTGTTATTGGAGAAATACATTTATTTTCCCTGAGATGTGATTTACAACGAGTAGGTTCTAGTTAGTTTGTTGTGCCATTACCAGCATCATCTTAGTAATGTTAGCAGCCCAGGGTGGCGATACGGAAAGTAGTATGTCACATATGGTAATAATCTGTTTCAACAATATTTTGGATGCTGTTTTAAATGCAACTTTGTAAAATGTATATGCATTTTAAATGAAAACATGTTGAATGTTGAAACTCTAAATGTGTTTAAACTTTAAACCATAATTTAATAGTTCCAAAAAGTTGGGACAGGGGACATACAGGATCATATCTGCAATGAATGCAACCCCAGAGACAGACTGAGTGAAGATTAACAGGATTCATTAGAAGGCGGGAAGACTAGAAACCTGTGGAATGAGATGGAGTCCAGGAGTCGGGGCCAAGACAGGGGTCGGCTCTAGGGATCAGCGATACTAGGACCGGGCAGGAGGAAGTGTTATCATGGTCAGTGTCCAACAGGGAATGACTGGAGGAGTTCAGGTTATAAGTTGTGTGAGGGAATTGAGAGCAGGTGGAGGTGATCAGGCAGATTAATCCGGTTGCGAGGTGCAGGTGATAGGGCTGATTGGCTATGGAGTAGGAGTGTGGCTAGAGCAGTGAATGATAATCTCCTCCTCTTCCAGTTCTATACAGGAGACTCTGATACCTTATATTCAATATAGTCAAAATAAACCATTTATTTTTGTTGTGACTTGTAGATTTAAAAAGAGATAAGAGATATCAAGAAATTAAAACCAATAAACCTACTCTTGGGTTTTTTATAAGACATTAAATATTAATAAGTGTTAAAAAAACACATCATGTATTGAAAAAAAATAAGGAATTATGTGTATTTTGTCCAAAACTTTACTATTGGGTTAAAATAAAATATTATTTTATCTAATAACAATTATTATTTATTTTGTAAAGATGTTGGTGAAGGAACCTAAATTCTTTAGAGGTTGAAGTCACTCAACTAGATTTTTTTATTTTCTTTTTTATTTCTATACTATCATTTATGTAACAGCTATTTTATTGCAGTGGTAGAAACTACTGCCTTCACCACTGGTGTGTCCCTCCTCACCTTCTGACTCTAGAAGCATTCTTCCTAAGTTTAGTAAGTTGCAATTACATTTCTACGATCAGTATTTTAGTGTATATA
>JBAMHX010000009.1:9974783-9989852 GCA_037177515.1 Pseudomugil tenellus | reverse complement strand
TTGACAAAAAAAAAAAAAAAAAAAAAAAAAAGAAACCCCCAAAAACCAAAAAGTTCCTCCCAAAAACACCTGCCAAATCTTCTCAAAACCTCCCTTTGCCTTTGCACAAAAAACAAAGCTGAAATAAAACAGAGACAGAAGGACAAAGACCAAATGCACAAACATAAGCAGTAAGTGCTCCTCTGAGGTTTGGGTATGATTATTTTAAGTAAATTCACATCACAAATCACACTACCAACAAGCCACGTGACTCAGTCACAGCTGATGGTAACTGTCCCAATTAAAACTGCTGTCATGTATTCCTTGAAAATCCTCAAGGCTGTTGTGGGTTTTTTTATGGAAACCATTAAAAAAAAAAAAAAAAGTCTAAATTTCCCTGCAGTGGATGTTTTTCATTATGTGGCATGAAGAATTGTGGTTGATGCTAGATTTTCTGATAAAGACAATTTCAAACGGGATTGGTTGTTAATGTGTCAATGTTAGGTATATGTAGGCTTCCTTTCCTTTAAATCTACATAATGAACATATTTTTAATCACAATGATTTTTATATTAATGTAGTGATACACATAAGTGTTAAGGTTAACTAGACAGACAGCACTTATACTTTGTATTTATAAAGACTGACTCCAGTTGTAGTCCTATTGTGGGAAGAGTCCATTTTATTAGACTACTTCTGTTGCCATGTATGCAATATCCACACCCTTAGCACTTGCAGTGATTGGCTAAGACGGCTGTGGGCCGATGCGTTGAGCATAATAGAGAGTTATTAAAGTAAGAATGAGAGATCAAGGAACTTCTGTTGTCTCTGGTAGTCTGTTAAACCTGTTTTCCTGCTGCAGCATAATAAATGCCACAAAACGACATGTGATCCTTGTGGATCTTCTTCCTGCTCGTTTAATGGGGATTTTCCACAAGAAATCTAAAAGATTTTCTTTTAGAAACTGAAATAATTTTTTAAATAAGCCATCACCTGAAAATATTTGTTCTTTTTAAAAATAAAAACGGTTCATTTATGGTGAAACAACTGGTCTATTTTATTTGAATGTACAAGCACAACACACATATATATAATAGCAACCAGATGTCCCTGTTCATTCAACATTATGCAAACATAATTAACTAGATTAAATCCTATACAATACACGTTTATTTTTCATTTGAGCTCAACTTTTATCAGGAGGCTCGAACTCTGCAAAAAATCTGTTTTTCAAAGTCTTACTTGACTTTAGAACAAGTCATTTTGTCTTTGAGTTGTGTTCAGAGACCACAAGCGGTTGCAATCAAGTTGTTTTTAGATTTTAAAACACCTAAAGCTTAAATAAATGTACACACAAAAACAAGCCAAAACAACAACTATGAACAGCAATTATTACATTTGTTAGTCACAGCGGATATAGGCTATACCCTGTTTTAGGCTAAGTGTTGCTTTTAGGGAATAAAATACTTTAATGTTATTCTAAACCTAATCTGCTTTGATAAGGTCGAATACTTAACTATTAATCTTAAATGGGTCTTTCATAAATTCAATTTTATCTTAAATGGGGTCACCCCACAGCAATCCATTACCCAACCAGTTTCTGTGTCTGGGTTAGCATGGTCTTGCTTATAAGCTAAGCCATGCTAACTCAGCCCTGCCTTGTTTACACCTGTTAAATTAAGACTTTATAGGACCTTTCCCGAAAAACAGCTTGTTGGCTGTGGCAACATGTGGAGCTGTACATATTTTTCATCATAAATATTTTCTTCACATAAGCTACCATAACGTTTTCTATGACTTAACTTCGTGTATCTTAAACAGCTGTTTTTCATGTTTAGTTTTTAATACTAAAGACTTTTTCAGTGTTTCTGTCCCATAAAGTTGAAATCCCTACTTTTCTTACGTTAATCTCAAAATAAGAAAAACAATTTACTTATTTCAGCACCAAACAACGTTTAAACTTCTCAGAAAGAAGCACAGCTTATTGTTTTATTAGTGGTATGTGACATGTTGGTAGTTGTAGCAGCAGCAGTTAAGCTGGGTTACACTATAACCGCACTGACAACAGCCGAGCTGATGTCACAAATTCCGCGTTCCGCAACCACCAGGAGTTTGCATCAGCTTCACTGTGTCAGAGAGTTACCTTACATTTCATCTCTACTGACACTATAAACAAGATTCTGTTTACTAAACTCAAAACTAAAATTTAAATACTTTTTTTACTGGTCTATTTGGGTTCTTTTCCAGACCTGACATTGAGGCGCGTGGGCTGCGCTCTGTTCGTTCACTGCGTGTGACGTCAAAACCAGCATGGCGGTCAAGGTGACTTGGGCATCGCTCTCTTAGCAATTTTCAAACTTATACATAGCCGTGTGTGCATGTATTCTGTTTGTTCTCTCTTGTAAGGGTTACTGAAGCCAGAGTTTGTAGTCCTGTCCGGGTAGGGTGTCTCGGATGCGGCTTACTCCGACGCTGTAGCATCACTGGGCTAGCTGCAGCTCGACGGTGGCTGGCCTTGATGAGACAGCCACAACCTCGAAGTTAGCGAGATAATGCTAAAACAGCTATGCGGCTGCTTACACAGCGGCGATAAGAAAAAAATCACCCCGGCTTATCTTAAGTGACAGCTTTTCGGAGTAGTTACCTAATTTTCTTTGGTCTCATCTTCTCGCTTTTTGTTAACATGATGGCAATGGTTTGTGTCCTCTTCATATGAGTAGTTTGTGCTTGCTAGCTGGCTACCTTAAAACAGTACTTTGAGTATTTATATTTATTTTGCTTAGCGAATCGTTGACCTGTTAATGTACTAGTCTGACTTGTTTGCACGACGTCTTGTCCACGGCTAGCTTATTATCGTGTTAATTCCAGTGGCTTATGTCTCTTTATTTCAATGGCTGTTTCAAGGAGACATCACCTCTAACTTGTTTCATTGTTTTTCATTGTTGAGTCAGCAGCTGGTTTAAATGTTCGCGTATTTAAAGGCTGGACTGTCATTGTGATAATATGTCTATATGTATAATTGTATTTGTGTGTATTTTTTAGGTGCAATCTACCAAACGTGGAGACCCAAATGAGCTGAAGGCAATTTTCCAGAAGGTAAAATTTACATTTATGTTCTCACACTCAGCATTAGCTTTAGTCAGTGTCCAGTTAAACATTATTACACATTGATCAGATGTATTAGTGGTAAATAACTTGTTCTTTTCTTAGAAAGTAACAAATCTCAGGGATTGTTTGTTGTGAATACATCTTTAAACCTTGCAGTGTTTTTCTGACAGAAATAGAGGTGAAAACAAAACGGTGCCTTTTATAATTGTAGGATATTTTAACAGTAAGTAGAGGCAGTTTGTTGTGATAATGAGTTTGGCATGTCGATGACTTTTTTTCTTTTTTATTTTAGCTCTGATTCACTTTGGATCTCTTTAGCTCCCTTTATGGAAAAGAAGGATATTGTTAAAGCTCTTGTACACCTGAAGATGCATAGTTGCAGCACTTTGATCATGAGATGCAATGCAAGACTGTGATGACAGGAGACTTTGTTTACCTATTCTTTGCTCCACTGTCATCTGAATGATGAGTGACCCACCGTGTGATAGTCATGTGGACCAACGGGTTTAAGTTGCTCAGGTCAGATATCTGACAAGCTGAAGCCAAAAGAAAATCCATGCATGTATGTTTGCAGTTGCTTGTAGAAGCAAAGATCTAAACTATCATGCTACGGCTGCTGAGACGCAGTATGAAAAATCAGCACAGTTTAAATGCTAGTAAGAGTCAGATAGCTTTGTTTAATTTAAAACAAAGATTTTACACTATGCATACTGCAAATTTATGCTTCTGAACACTAACAATACATCGCAGGTTTGGCCGCTTCGAGAGGAATAAGAAAGATGTGCAACTTACTCACAGAAATAACTTAGAAGTGTTTTGTGTGTGGTCATTTCTTTGCATCCAAGAATTGTGATCCATTAGATTAGGTCGCTATTAGTTAAATTAGGACAAATTATCCCCTGCTGATGTTATTTTCTGACCCACCGCTTCCAGTATGCCAGTATTGTGGACAAAGATGAAGAGAGGTTTATGACCCCAGGAGACTTCGTCCAGAAGTATCTGGGATTACACACACAAATTCATCACAACCCTAAAACGGTCCAACTTATCGCTGCTGTAGCCGACACAACAAAGGACGGGTATGTACTGATGCAACCACTTCACTGCTTGTAGTCAGCATTCAGACAGTTTATGGAGCTGTCTCACTACTTGACATTAGAGCTACGCTTTAGATAAGATAGCATGTCAGCTCCTTTACTGTCATATCTAAACAAACTGCATATGCATGTTCAAAACACTTTATCATTTATCTTTATATTATGTAATGTTGTTGCAGTGACTTGTAAATGTGTGTTTGTAATCTGTTTAAACAGGTGAATAAGGGTGAAATGTCCCCTATGTATTTACAAACTGCCTTGTTTTTGTGTTTTGTAATCATTGCAGACTGCATCTGCAATCAGGCCCAACATTTGCTTGAATCAATGTCTGAAATGAAACAACTGAACTCTTTTTGTCTCACCTGCACACAACTGCAGGCTGATCTCATTCCAGGAATTTCTTGCGTTTGAGTCGGTGTTGTGTGCACCAGATGCCCTCTTCATAGTAGCCTTTCAGTTGTTTGACAAGACCGGGACCGGCACCATTTCCTATGGTATGAACTGTTTGTGTGTGTTTATTTTCTCCTAATTATAGAACAATAAATTTGTTTGAGCCATCCACAGTTGCTGTAGAAAACATTGAGTTTGTTGTAAATTTGTTAGTTCCTCGTCATCATCAGCAGTTCACGTTTTCCTGCAGTGGGGAAATTCTTCCCCAGATTACTCGTTGGGCTTAATCACTGCACGTTGATGAACTTGCATAATCTCACACACCGTTTCGGGTTTTTTCTCCTCTACATAGCCATTAAGTCTTCCTTTATTTTTTAACATGATTTAAATGAATCCTTTTTTTGCCACGTGTGCATTTGTGCTGCAGAGAATGTCCGAGACATCTTCAGCCAGACCACGGTGCACCACCACATTCCCTTCAACTGGGACTGTGAATTCATCCATCTGCACTTTGGACACGACCGCAAGAAACAGCTTAGTTACCTGGAGTTCACCCAGTTCTTGCAGGTACATGGATGCTGATTACCCCTTTTTCCTCTCTTTTGTTTTACTTTGTCTGTTCACTCTGATTTATTCCAACTAGTGCTACACTCAGCCCTGTGCTGCCATGTTTTCTAGGAGCTGCAGTTGGAGCATGCACGCCAGGCGTTTGCCCAGAAGGACAAAGAGAAAAACGGCGTCATCTCCGCAATGGACTTCAGTGACATCATGGCAACTATCAGGCACCACATGCTTACACCTTTTGTGGAGGAGAACCTTGTCTCAGTGAGTGTTTCTGAGCTCTGTGCAGGGTATTGATTGGACTCTAATGCAAGTGTGACTCTAATACATGTGAACACTGAGGATTTGTAGGGGTCTTTTATGCAGGTTTTTAAACAGTTTGTTTTTACACAAACACATCTCTACGGGACTTGTATGTTGAAATCGGCATAAACAAATCAACATGGCAGCTAACAAAGAAGAGCTTGTTTCCAAAAAAAGGCCAGTTTCCTTATTATTTGGAACTGGTTTGGTTTTGCAAACATGGATTCGGAGCAATACATGCCACATTGCAAAATCTGTTTAATGGCTGTTGCTACCAAAGATGGGAGCACAACAAATTTATTTAAACACCTGAAACAGAGGCTGTTCCATTTGAAGTTGGAAATCAGATTTGGTTTAAAAAAATCTCAGATTTTACTTTTAGCCCATATCAGCCTGCCCTACTTGGTGGAATAAAACTTTTTTTACCCTTTAGAGGCACCTGAACATAGGATTTTTCTCTCCCACCAGGCTGCAGGTGGCAGCACTTCTCATATGGTCAGCTTCTCTTACTTCAATGCCTTCAACTCCCTCCTGAACAACATGGAGCTGATACGCAAGATCTACAGCACGCTGGCTGGAACACGGAAGGACACACTCGTGACCAAAGGTGCACACATTCTCCTAACTTTCTCTTTAACCTCATGTTGTAAACATGTGTTTCTTTGTGAAAATTCCCCCCCGCCATCATAGTGTCCATTTCTCTCCGCAGAGGAGTTCGTTCATGCTGCTAACAAGTTTGGTCAGATCACTCCCATGGAAATCGACATCTTGTATCAGCTATCGGGCCTGCACTCTCCCTCTGGGTACGTCTCAGCCAGAGAGAATCCGTCGTGCCATTATTTTTAAATGCCTCTTAAATGCTATGGTGATGATGTAAAAAAAAAAAAATAAACAATGTCTTACAGACGTCTGAACCTTGCTGACATTGAAAGGATAGCTCCATTAGAGGAGGGATCTTTGCCCTACCACCTGGCTGAAACTCAGAAACAGGTGGGACGCTTGTTGCTGGCAGTGCGAGCAAAAGTACCCTTGGTTGACATTCTGTGTTTGCGCTTAGATGCAGGATTTTACAACAGTGGCATCACTAACATTATCTGTTTAAAGTCACCATGGTAACATCACTTGTTTTCAAACAGTCCCACGGGGACGCTTCCAGGCCCGTGTGGCTCCAGGTTGCAGAATCAGCCTACAGGTTCACATTGGGTTCCATTGCTGGAGGTGAGTTATCCTGTGATGCAAGATAAACCTGCCTCTACCTAACATCTAATTTGATGGATTGTATTTAGTCCGATGTCATGTGTTTGATAGCTACCGGAGCAACGGCAGTGTATCCCATCGACTTGGTGAAGACTCGGATGCAGAACCAGAGGTCCACGGGATCTTTTGTTGGAGAGTTGATGTACAAAAACAGCTTTGATTGTGCAAAGAAGGTCCTTCGCTACGAGGGTTTCTTTGGCTTCTACAGAGGTAAGCAACATAGTTCATTTCATGAGCTTGAAATTGATTCAGCAAAGAAAGCTTTGTCACACATGCTACGTGTAAAAAAGAAAAAAGTTCAGACTATTTAAATATGGATAGGGGGGGGGGGGGTTTGGAGGCTCTTTAATGTTTTTTTTAATAATAGGAGTTTAGTTGATCTACTTAATTTGGATTGTCTGATATCCTTATTAAATTACATCAATTCAGATTATTTTTTCTGCTAATCTCTTCAATTCTCCTTTCATGCTCATGTTTTGTCTGATATTTCCAATGAACTGAGATTTATCTTGTGTGATGCCCTGCAGGTCTGGTTCCTCAGCTCATTGGAGTGGCACCTGAGAAGGCTATCAAACTAACAGTCAGTACTGCTCATTATCTACATTCCTGCTTATCTACATTCACAATCACATTAACTTCCTCTCAAACAGCATTCCATACACCTGGTGTTCAGTTTTCACAGGAGATTAATGCTAGACCACGAACTGGTGTAGGCTGCCAGCTCTGTTGTAGCTCTTCATCTTTGAGCATCCATGCTAATGCTAACGTATAAGATATACCAGCTTGAAATACGCAGAACTTCTCTTTGACAACATAACAGTGATTATGGAAACTTTAGCATTTAGTTAACAGGATTATGAGAAAAAAAGGAGCTGAGATGATGTTTCAGACCGTTAAAAGGTTCTTTGCTCACAGGTGTCAGACATCTATGTCCATATGGACATTATGCAATATATGAAGTTATATACAACAATTATACAATCTTTTCCTACATGTTTTTGTGTCCTACAGGTGAATGACTTTGTCAGAGATAAATTCACGGAGAAAGATGGCACAATTCCTTTATTTGCTGAAATTATGGCTGGTGGATGTGTAAGTACCAGGTTCTGCATTTCATTCCTATAAATGCCTATAAGTACCATCACTTAGAGGTTTATGCTCTTTTGTTAGGTGAGCTACATGTGGAAGCAGATGGGTATTTTTTAATCTATTTAAAATCCCTTATCAATCATTTCTCATTTCTGCAGGCTGGAGCCTCTCAGGTGATCTTTACCAACCCTCTGGAGATTGTGAAGATTCGCCTGCAAGTAGCAGGTGAGATCACCACAGGACCTCGAGTCAGTGCCCTCAGTGTGGTTCGTGACCTGGGCTTCTTTGGACTCTACAAGGTAATAATCCCCAAAATACACCTGCAACTCTTGGTTAAAGTTTGACAAGTAGTTTGATGTAGTACAGGAGTACAAACATTTTCTAATTTTCACCCTCTATTTGTTCAGGGAGCCAAAGCTTGTTTCCTAAGAGACATCCCCTTCTCAGCAATCTATTTCCCCGTGTACGCCCATACCAAGTCTCAATTAGCTGACGACGAAGGCAGAGTGGGACCTCTGCAGCTTCTCACTGCCGGAGCAATTGCAGGTAACCTCAAGGAAAATGTTAAGAGGAAATAAAATGACTTGCTTAAGATGTGCTTGTATAAAAGAGGATGGGGGGTGTGTCTTTGTGTAGGTGTCCCTGCGGCCTCCCTTGTTACACCAGCTGATGTCATCAAGACGCGTTTGCAAGTTGCAGCAAGGGCCGGACAGACCACTTATACAGGAGTCATCGACTGCTTCAAGAAGATTATGAGAGAGGAAGGCTTCAGGGCTTTGTGGAAGGGAGCTGGAGGTATTTATTGTAGAATATACTTAACTTACGGTTTGTCTGCAACCGTAGGCACATTTAAACCGCAATGAGCTGCGTTTTTCCTTTTCTTCCAGCTCGGATGTGTCGATCCTCCCCGCAGTTCGGTGTAACTCTGGTGACTTATGAGCTCTTGCAGCGATGGTTCTATGTTGACTTTGGAGGACAGTGAGTTAAAACTATTTATTTAAAAATAAAGTTGTTTAACTATTTCTGTAGTTTTTACAAAAATTAAGATTAAAAACATACTTGAAAGTTTTGGAAAACATCCATGAAGCAGGATCGCATCGTGTAAAGTAGAACATTTGCGATTCTCTCAGTTTTTCATTATCAAGGATCCCAGAAGTTTCAATCTACAGTTAAAGTGCTGGTTTGTTTGTGGAGTTAGTAACAACTCCTATCCTCTATTTTCTGCAGTCGCCCGGTCGGATCTGATCCAACACCCAAGTCTCGCATCTCGGAGCTTCCTCCCATCAATGCAGATCACGTCGGAGGCTACCGCCTGGCTGCAGCTACTTTTGCTGGAGTGGAAAACAAATTTGGCCTCCACCTTCCCAAGTTCAAGTCTTCTGGCATAGTCTCCATACATCACACAGGCACTGCCGCACCAGTTCAGGCACCATAAGTCTGCATCTACTTATCACATCCCCATCTCTCTCCTCCTATACCAGGAGCCAGTCACTTAGATAGACACTTTAAAAATGAAAGGAGAAAAAAAAGCACATGGTTGACACCTCACATAGGGGCCATTAATTTATGAACAAACAGCAAGAGCCTAAAGCGCTCTATGGGGTGACGCTGCATCCAGTAATCACTTGCCAGCTGTAGAGGTGGATTGCAAGCAGACAGCAACAGGAAAAGAACGCTTACAGCGGTACATCTTCAGTGGCTGTGTGCTCCTGGGAACTCCATCCTTTGTGTTCTTTGAAGCATTTGTGTAAAAACCAAACCTTGGGCACTCCTCTTTGTCTTTCATGAGTATATGATTCATTCTGTTTTCTGTCTGATACTCAGTATGAGTAGGACTTCTCTTATGGGACAGTGGGCATAGGAAATAGATTGATCTGCACAGTGTGTGGGGCTTCACTCTGCAACTCCTCACACGGGAGGCTACATACTGTACATATTGTATAACTACTGAGGAAATGTTACAAGACGAAGCTTAGTAACACTCGGCCTTCATCATTACGCAGTAACTGTAATGCTATGGCATCGTGGGGCCTTTGGTCCTGGTCTCTGAGAATCACTCTTACTGATGTACAGAACTTTTCAAATAAGTGTTTTCTTGATAAACAAGAGTTATGGGCAGAGGATTAGATATTAATAAATTAAATGTATCTCAATTAAGTCATTGTATTTTAATGGAATAAATCATCCATATTGTTTAAATTTTATCAATATGTTTTGAGTTTTTATTTAAACAGAAAAGTGCAACCATTCCCAACATATACAGGACAGTTAGTCTGCAGGAAGTACTGTTGATAGTACATCAATTATGGTTGATGCAGTCATTTTTTATTCATCTTACTGGAAGTACAAGCTTGGTTAGATTTGAATGTAGCATCACTGGATGGAAAAATGGGAGAAGTGAAATCAGTTTAATTTCTGGGATGAAAAGTCTCCAACCTCATCAATGCTCTTTCAATTAAAGGTTGATGTAGTAAAATCCTCTTAAGGAGAACAAGTCAGTTTCTGCTCCTCATAAACGTACAGAGTATAAAACATTAACTTTTGTTACAGAAAAAACATTTTATAGTCAGATTCAAACAAACTGCACCGTTCAAAGCTTTTTACTGCTGACTTCAGGATTGTACTATTTAAATTTGAAGTACAAAGAAACATTTTTTTAAATGACACACAAAGTATTTAAATAAGTGCAACCACTGTAATAAATATTAAATATTGTAGTGGTTAAAATGTAAGCGTGACACTTCTGAATAGTGTTTGTTTAAACACATGAACTGTGGTCATCACGTCCTGCTGAGAATGAAGATGATATGATGGTCATTTTTCCTTCTCTGTTACAGTCAGCAAAGCCAGACTAGATAAACATTACAACATAAAAACCACTCAAATGGTAATAAAAAGGTGCGAGTACAAAGGTTTGCATATTTAAAAAAGGGCTGAGTTGGTTGAGGCCTCAGGAGAAGAGAAGTTTCTGGAGCCCTGAGGATGTCAAAGCTAGAAGTTTCAGATTGAACAGCTTCATCTGATCTGGAAAACACTTTCCTGTCTCCCTCTTAAGTCGTCCATCAGTCCCCTTACTCTGGTTTCCGTCCTACAACTGGAACATGTGACATTCACGCTTTCTATAAATGAATTCTAAAGCTCAGACACAATTTAATGCACATATAAAGTCTAAACCTGTCAGTTCTGTACGTTCTAGCTCTGCACATCTCCTCAGGCCAAGTTGTAGGAGGAGAGAAAAAAAGCTGGAAGCTACTCCTGTGGTCGTGTCATGTAATGTGCTATAGGTGTGTAGTGTACAGGAGAGGAGTCTAGGAGCAGCAGGTTGGAGGTTGTAGCATCAGACGTTAGCCAGTTCTTCAGCTTCATCTCTGTTCTCATTGATCTCAGCAAGAGTCCTGACGAAACGGGTCCACTCGTCTGCCTTGGGCACGCAGATTTGCTGCAGGAAGACGAGGAGCAGCATATGGCAACAAGCAGAGAGTTGAATGAAAATGTCCAACAGTGATGATAGAAAGAACATTAAGAGTTTCCAACATCTCACCTCTCCAACATCATAGACCTGAACATGCCCCTCTGAGTCTCCAGTAGCAATCTCCTTTCCAGTGTGAGACCATCTCACACCGTTCAGTGCTGGAGAGCCTTCGACAGACACACTAGCAGTGGGAACCTAAAACACACACATCAGCTTTACTACAATCCTCTGTAAAAACTCATTTTGGTTCATAATGATGAACCAAAAAACTTCTTTTGATTTATTCTGTAATAAAGTGTGAAAATAAAAGTGTGTTTATGCACTTCAGTATCGTTGTTGAGGTTCCACAGATCCAGGCGCCCGGAAAGGTCCACACAAGCAAACAGAGCAGGGTGTGTTGGGGACCACATGGCATCACAGACGTAGTCGCAGCTGTCCTCGAATGAATACAGTGGACGGGTGCTCTGAAGCGGAAAGGCAAACATGTTGAGACATGACGAGTAGCCATCTCAGTAACGTGGGCCCGTATATGTCTCACCTTTGTGCTCCATAGTTTCACAGTCCAGTCAAAAGACGAGGAGATAAAGAGGTGAGAGAAATCCACAGGTCCTCCCGCACTATGACAGCTCAGCCCGGTCACGGGTCCATGGTGGCCTTCAAACACCTCAGTGATCCCTGCCTTACTGTAACATGCACATAAACCACCCACCTCTAAATGTCAACTAATCCCTGATTTTAACAACTTCTGCTCACAATGACACAATTCAAAAAGCCCCCACCTGCCATTAGGGCTGTAAGAAAATATCGATATATTAAGAGACAATATATTGATATGCAAAAGAACTGTATCGATCTTTTTATGAGCATATTTTTACTCATGAGGCAGATTTTCATTTCTTTATTCATCTTGTACACAGTTTTTTTAAAATAAAATGGGTTTTTTATTTTAGAAAAATAGACCCCCCCCCTTGTTCTTATTCAGTAGGTTGGGTAATTACTAGGCTGTGAGTTTCTTACTGTTAAATTCTAGTAAAGAATAATGGCAATTTATGGCCTTGTTTAAAGCATCGCAATATATTGTAATACACATTGTATCGCTATGTCCTTGCTGATACACATCCCTACCTGCCATGGCGACACGCAGTGTAAACAGAGCCATCCTCACTCCCCACCACAAAATTGTTCACGTCTCCAAGTGGAAATGCCATGGATGTCACAGCCACCGCTTTGCTCTGTTTGAACACCAGCTCCAGACTGTCCTGCAGGGAACATACAGGCTGCCTCAGACCCCCAGACACAACATCCGAAGTCTACCGCATCGCTGCAGGAATCCAAACAAGCGCATCATACCTGCGGCTGCGAGAGCATGTCAAGGCTCCAAGAGCACATTTTGCCATCGGTGGAAATACTGATGAGGTTGTTGGCGTTTTGGGTCCCTACCACGTTCACACAGTAGACGGGGTGCTGCGGAGCAGGGCAGGAAAACATACAAACAGAAATGAGTCATGACTGTACTGATTAAAAAAACGAAATAAAGAGAAAAGTAGATTTGATGGAGCATGACCCCCTAAGCATTACTGTGTGTGCAGCTGCAGACAGGGGAGTCCTCTGAACTGGGGTCCGCTTGTTGCTTCTGTTGTCCCATAAAACTATCTGTCCAGAGTATGTCCCACCCACCACTAAGTTGGGGTGAAATTTGGCAAACCCAGCCGACATCACTTCAGACTGCAAATCCGACAACACAAAAAGTCTTCAGTACTTTCACAAAATGTGTCTTTACGCAAGTGGTGTGCATGAAAAGTTTCCTCTACATTACCTGGCAGTGGAAGATGTACTCAGGTGTGGCCTTCTTGTACTTCATGTTCCAGACCAGTGCCACACCATCAGGCTCATGTGGAGCATCCTCGTTGTTGTTGTATGAAGCTACCAGCAGCTCTGGATACTGAGAGGAACACAAGTCATTAAGTAGAGAAAAGGAGTAGTCGGAGCAGTACTCTGTTTTTGCACATGTAATACTTCTTCAAGGTCATTTAAAACAGACTTCTCAGGTTTAAGCCGTGCTGTTTTTAACCACATTAGAACTCATTCCACCTGAGGAGACCAGTCGAGACAGGTGACCACTCTGTTTTTAGTCCAGCGCTCATCCCCAAACTGTCTGTTCAGAACCAGCTTTGCACCAGCTTGCAAGTCACTGAGAGGACAGAAAAAAGAGATTTGTAAGTAAATTTGACAATAAGTTTCCTTCTCAAATGTTCTTCTTTTTTTTTTTGTTTTGCATCTCACCCCTCCTTATCTTCAAGATCTCTCCCGCTGTAGTCGAAGCAGACATCCACCTGCTCGGACAGAGCTCTCTCTACGATTCGGCTGCTGTGCTCGAAAAATGACAAGAACTCGTCGGAGTGCAGAACCTGCAGTTTCTCTTCTTCTGTCAGCTCCTTGGGAGTGTCTACATTTAATCAAATATCCAAATTAAAAGAATTTTCTCGAGGCAAAATATTGAAGATTTTTTGATGCAACAGTTCTGTCCATACCGTCCTCCTGCTGTTCACCCTGTTCATCTTTATCCTCCTGGTTGTCCTCTGTCATCGGGGGAGCAGTTATCTCCTCATCCTCTTCTTCTTCTAAGAGACACACAGTACGATTATTTTGAATTAATTTAGCTTAAATCAGAGAGAAACGTTGGGAAAAGTGTTTACCTTTCTGATCAGTGTGTGACAGTGCCTCTGTAGGCGTTTGTGTCTCTTTGGAATAAGACACCATTTCCTTTGGAACAAAGTCCACCTGGGTCAGTTTGGACATGCCGAGCCTCACTGCTCCACGTCTACACATGCGCAACATCGCAGAAAAAGATTTTATATTGACAACATGAGACTGATCTGAATGCAAACCCTATGGGTAAGGGCATAAATAATGAATGCACAGACATATTTGATGCATTAAACACATTCTGACAAATCTAAGGTGAAACCACAAAACGTTGGAGGACAAGCTAAAGGAAAGAGGAGGAGCAGTACCCCATCAGCTCAGAGTCGGAGTGGAGTTGCAGAGTGGAGGGGTCAGGATCCCAATGCAATGTCCTTAAACAGCCCAACCACCAGGTGGTGTTAGTGAGAGAAAGACAGGCCAGATAGAAAGAGAAGGGCGAAACAAGAAGCAGATGGATAGACAGGACAGGCAAAAGGGTGTGTCACATGACAGGACATTAAAGATGGAAATAACAGGAAAAGAGATAGAAAGACAAAGAACAGAATGAAGTGTGTGTTAATTAAGAAACGTCCGCACGTCGGCGAAAAGGCAAAAAGACAGGTCAGAATTTATCAAACTTTATGAGAGACACATTTTGCATGCAGGTACTTGACTAAACCACATTTAAAAAATGATCAGAAACAAGCAATCTCTGTCTCCTTCATTCACACACAGACCTTGGTCCTGCGTTTCCGTCCGCAGAGTCTTGGCTTCCCGCATCGCTGCCCACTGATTTGTTGGAAGGAGACATAGGGGCGGGGACTAGGTAGTGAAACAGACATGTATCTTCTGTTACTACCCTCAGGGGCTGAGCTGTGAACAAGTGTGCGTGTTTGGGAGTGAAGGAGTGAGTGAAGGAGTGAGTGAAGGAGTGAGTGAAGGAGTGAGTGAAGGAGTGAGTGAAGGAGTGAGGGAGGAAGCACAGAGAATGAGACAGTGAATGTGTGAGTGAGGAAGAGAGGGACAGAAGAAAAGTGTCCGAATGAGTGAATGAATGAGTTTTCATGCAGGAAAGTTGGACATACACAAAAAGACAAAGGGGAGAGAAGAGAGAATGAAAATAAATGA
>JBAMHX010000009.1:9942759-9954777 GCA_037177515.1 Pseudomugil tenellus | reverse complement strand
ACAGGCTGATGGCTCTGAATGTGCATTATGAACAGGAAGCATTTACGTGTGTGTGTGTGTGTGTGTGTGTGTAAATGCTAAACAGGTTGCTATTTACATGACGGCAACTGGGATCTAATGTAATCCTGTGTCTATTTGTTTGGTTACATTCTGTTGGGCTGTGAATTTAACAGAATGTCTCAGATAAGCCCGATTAGGAAATATGATGCAATTACCTTATTAAACTGATTTAAAAGCACAATTTAAAAAGCTCAAAATAGTCACTTTAAAACAATCACCTTAAGAAAACAAAAGGAGAAAAGTTTCAACCAACTAACATTTATCTAAAAGACCAGAGTGAAATGGTGTGTGTGTGTGTCACAGAAAAACTATTCTAACCTCAAAATTCATAGAGATGGGGGGCCTGGCCCATTTCTTCTTATCATTGGTGGGCAGCAGCTCAATCTCAGCACTGATCTGAGATTCCTTCATCCCAGCCATTCGTTTGATCCTGCAAAAATGCTGCTTTGTTATAATAGTTTTACTCAAAAACTCAGAGAAAGTGTTTGAGGAAAAATATTCCCATAAATAAATAAATAAGGGTAACAAAAGTAGTGATGACAAAAGGTAAATAAACAGCAAAGAGATGAAATTATTAATCATTAAATGAAGCGTGCAAACGGAGTGACTACTTACTTCCAGACAATGGCGTTCTCACTGGCCTTGTATTTGGCTTTTCCCTTCATGCAAATCACCTGCACGCCGCTGGTGTTGAGGGGTGTTGGGATTCGCACCTGAAGAGTCAAAATGCAAAACATGTTTCATTTAAACCTCAAACACACAACTGCAGGTAGGTTATATCTGTTGCCAGCAGGTGTGCATCATCTCGACTAGAAGGGCTGACCTCAATCTTCTGAGCCAGCAGCGAGGGTTTGAAGTTGGACTTGATGACCACCTTAACCTCTAATTTAGTGCGGCCCACCTCCCTGACCAGAGGAATAACTCGGAACGGCAGGATTATGTCCTTAGTGGTGCGATATCTGCATGGATAAAGAGAAAATATAAAAAAAGGCCCTTACACCTTACAAAAAGAAAAAACTGACATCTTTGCCTCAGACATGAACTGCTGCTGAATATGTTCTTTGCTAGCTTTGTGATTAATGTTCAAACTTATAACGAAAACATCGACTGACCTCATGAGCTCATACTCTCCATCAGGAGGGATGAAGCTGATGCTCCGCTCGGAGTCAAACTTACTGAGACGCACACATTGATGGAAAGTGCAGTCGTCGATGGCTATGGACTGCTTACCGCTGACATGAGAGAAAAGCCGTCAGACACAGATACACACAGCACTCAACTAGTTTCTAACTAATCATGTATGTAAGAGCATACCACAATCTCAAAAGACACAGCTACTACTCTCCCTGAATGTCTGGAAAGCATTAGACACCATGTACGAGTACATACAGGAGCACAGCTGCTAGTAACAGCACAGGTGAGTCTGGTTAATGTCGCTGAAACATGACACGGCTTATGTTAGATGTTTGGGTAAGTAGGTGAAAATGGTGTGAACTAAAGAACAAATCACAACAAATAAAATAGGAAAACAACCACCAGGCAGTTTACTAAACAGTCAACAAGGCAGGTTCCAGTTGTACTGGGAGTATGAGGTTCAGCAGTGGATGAGATGTTAATATGAGGGCTCTGACAAGACGGTGGGATGTGTGTGTGTGTGTGTGTGTGTGTGTGACAGAGGGTGAGGACACATGTCAGTACAGTACCTTCCTCCCCCTAATTCACTGAAGTACAGCACATAGAAAAGAAAGAGAGGGAAAAGAAAGGAAAGATGCATCCAAAGGAAAGCAAAATGAAAACTGTAAAGCCTTTCTTGTTGCCAACAACAAAGACATTTAAAAAAAACGGAGCACAGCAAACAGACAGCAGCCTCTTAAATCTCACTGAACTTCAGCGTCAGAGTTTAAGAGGCAGAAAACTGAAAAGCAAACCACTAAACTGATTCTCATTTCCAGTTGTTTATTTTGCAGCACTCACCTCTTCCCAGCATCATCAGATGCTCCTCCCTTGCCCTGCTTGTCGATGACAATCTTGTCGTTCATGCCAAATTTGCACTCGGGCATTCCACTCAGGTAGCTCTTCATCACTACTCGGCCCGACACGTGGGCACTAAGGACCTGGCCTGGATGAGAAAGGCAAAAGTCAACAACTGGCACTGAAAAGAAACTTTTCCCACACTCCTTGAAAGATTCAAATCACTCAACTTTCTACTTTCTTTACAGTTTACATGTTTAAATGTCAAAAACAATAAACAATGAGTAGAATTAATCACAAAAATGTGGAAATAATCTTTCAAAACAATGTAAAAAAAAATATTTTCAGTAATTCACAACTGGAAAACATTTCTATCTGCTTGCAAACTCAACAATGAGGCTTTTCTGACCTCAAACTAAGTTTCGTGTCACACAGACAACAGGTACAATTTTACAGAATAACTGGATGTGTGTGCAGCCAGTGTAGCAGCGATGATATTACTTATGTTTTGCTTTTATCAGCACAGAAACACAAATCTATAGTGTGAAAAGCTGTTATTGTCCTGAATGATAAACTTTTAGCAGCGAAGCCGATCAAAAAAAAACAAAAAAAACAAACACCTTGTGGAGACATGAGCAGATTGACACTTTCCAGCACGTCCAGAAAGAGTTCATTGCGGCGATATTTGATGCCCTCACGACGCCACCCAATCTGCCCCGTCACCTGGCTGGTGATCTGAGACTGCTCCTCTTTTGTCTGAGCGACAGAGAAACCGTATTACTATGGACATAAAGAAAAACGCTGGCAGGACATCAGCACAAAGACAGCCATGATGAGCAAAAAGATACATGACCCGATTCCATGTGAGGATAAAATCCAGGAATTAGTAAAGTATCTTCTATTATTATTATTATTATTATTATTATTATTATTATTATAAAGCAGAACTGTAGTGGTGCGTTACCTGATGCTGGTGGGCAAATGGCAGGCGAGGGAAGGAAACAGAAAGAAAGTAAATATCATTTTAAAATACATTGTAACCCTACAGCAAGTACACATGCACTTTATACATAAACCAGTAAGGAGTCATCCTTTTTTACTGTCCAAGCCCTGTCCGAACACTGGGTAGCTTTTACTTTTCCCAACATAATGTAAATAGAGAAGCTTAATGATTCTGAGTTTAATGCAGTATTTATATGAAGATGAAGTGCATACAGTACACAGCTGCCTAAATGAAACCGTACTCATGTAAAAGGCTTTGACAGAATTCAGCACCAGGCTGTGTGGATATAATCTCACCTGTCCCTTAATGCCCTGCTGGGTGATGAAGGTTTTCAGGGCTCCGGTCTCTGAGTTCTGGGGGTAGCCAAAGTCCAGGATCTCTGTATAAACAAGGAAAAAACATCACTACTGATAAGAGATAAGATGAGTAAACGAGAAAAGTAGGACATGTTAAAACTAACCAGTACCGACTGACAGGCTTTGCATCCACACAACTCTTACAGTCAACTAGACCTATCCCTGACTAGTTCCAACCATTCAGTCATTTCCTACCGTCCAGCAGCTCGTAGATGAGCACAAAGTTGTTCTTGATGTTTTCCTCGCTGATCTTGCCAAAGTAAGCCGTCATCACGTCACACATTTTGTAAAGAAACTCAAACACCATGGCAGCGTTGACGTTCTGCTTGGTGACGGCCGCCAACCAGATGTTGGAGCGTTTGACATGGAAGAAGCTGGTGCGAGCAATGTTGGTCACCGGGGATCGAACCTGCTGCCGCGCGTGGATCACATTCACACGGAACGCGTCCACAGCATTACGCCTAAACATGCAAGGACAAGCAGAGAGAAGGACCTTTCTTAGCACAAGTTAGGAGACTTTAGCATGTCTGTGCAACGTACTCCATCCTGTTACACCAAGGGAATACCGTTAAAAAATATCAGCTTGGTATCCAAATCTGTGTCTGACAATAAATACATCCCTCAGATCTCACAAACAGGATTTAAAGAGTACACAATAAGCTGGTGCATTTAAGCGTGGTGTGTTCACTGTGATGATGACTAGGGAAAAGACCGAGACACCATCAGAAATAACTTAACAGGAACATAGTGTTTCATTGCGTAACCATGCACAGCCCAAATGTCATTTTTACTTGTTTAAAAAAGGGAAAAAAACTGATCAACATGGATTTATAAATAACAGGACTCTGTGCTGGGATGTAGCATGTTGTGACAAGAAAGCTACATCTTTTACCTAAATGTCTGAGAACCCTTTACATTCACACCCAGCCACAAAATACAGTCTCTTATCACCTTGTGTTCTTTAAAATGCCCAAACTGCATAATCTCTATAAACAACTAACTAAATTAATTATTCCTACTTAACAGTAATGCCAGTAACAACTGAAGAAGGCACAATCTCTGTGGTTTACGTAAATAAGTCAGAAGAGACGGTGAAAAACAGCGCGCTATTGTAACAACTCTCACAACAAAGTCATTCTAGAAGTCTTACTTTGTCAATAGAAATAAATTTAAATAACAAATAACTAAGAACACAAAAAAACAGCTTTTTATCTAGACATTAAAACATTTTAACCCAGTCTTAACTCTGCACGCTGCTTAATCCAACACCCAAGTCAATATTAAAAGGTCTGAAGTGCTAAAACAGGAAAATAATAAATAATAAAAGCCATCATATCCCATGCTCATGCTCGGGTGCCTGCAGAGCTGATTATGAGCAACAATATTCACCGACAGGATTCTGATGGTCACTAAGAGCTTTGCTTTTAACTGATCTGCTGCTGCATTTCACCGTACGGATGTTTGATTGCCACCGTGGTGTTTCATGCTTAGAGGAGCTATGAGAAATTCCACTGAGGACTGAATGGACATGCAGTTTAGGGTTTGTGGGGTCGCTGATTGGTGGCCATGAAAGGGAGGATGGTGGGGGGGCATGCTTTAGAGGCTGCAGCAGCTCTTACCTATTCCTACAGGGGCCAAGATGAACAGATGGAGAGAAATGGTGATACACAGAATAGAAAGAAGAAAAGGATGAGGTAAAACGAGGAGAGACAAAAATGTACGAGACATTTTCGTGCAACATGTAGACAGAATGAGCAACATGGTGCTAATTATGCCATCTTTTCCATTTAATCTGGAGGGAAAGGAGTAGTAGCACAAAAACTGCTCTGGAAATGCAACTGGACAGAAATGTTTTCCAACATTTAGCAATTATAGACAAAACCTTTGTTAAAAAGAAAAAAAAAAAACCTAAACATCATCGAATGTATTAAACAGCAGCATATTCTGTCTAGTATAAGCCATGTTGTTGTACTGGCTAAAACCATTCAACCCAAAGAAATATCTAACGCTCCCATCACAAAAATAAAAAAAAATAAAATAGTATTTTATGAAATATGAAAGGCCACAAAACAGTTGACACCATTTGTTAAAATGTTTCCTTCTATCCATTTGTGAGGTAGAAACAAGCTCCTGCTTGTTTTATCACCAACAGTGAAAGAACAATTATCAAAAATAGAGCAATTACATTAAACATATCTTCCAGAAACATTATGATAAAAAGCTCCAAACAACACTAGCTGAATAACAACGCGTGCATCAAATTACAACTCTTAAATATGTGCATCATCAACTGCACAGAACACACTACTCTGCTGAAAGTGTTCTTGATATCAATGAAAACACATAACTTAGGATCTTATTTGTGTATACTAACATGCCCAACACTATGGAAGTATGCTCCTGTCCTGGTTCTCTCACTGTGTTAATCTTATAAAAAAGGGAATGAACTCTGTCAGTTCTGGCAAACATCCTAATCTAACATCAACAAAGTCACTGAATGCCTGTCACTGTGCGTCTTATTTATTTTTCCTTGGCCTTAAAAGATTACTCACGGTACACTTCAATCAGCAGTTTAGGACAAGGACTCTATTGAAACTTACAATTGTGGAATTCAACAAGGAAACTGAATTAAATTAATACAGAATTAAATGTTTTCTTTAATAAAATGTGTACAGCAAATGATTTAAATTAATGGGGTTTAAACATGACCTTTCATGTCTTTATGCCTTACAGATGCTTGCATACACAATTAGGGTGATACAATCCACTAAAACACACTATACGCAACACCAGTAACAAATAAAACTTAGAATTTAAACAAATACGTAAATGTAAACTGCATTTTGGGATATTAGGATTATGTCTATTGTTAACATGTAAGCACGGTAGTAGGCATGATACTTTTAAATGTCCTTGTGTCTGTCATAACACACGGTGGAGACATGGTTATCCGAAGGTTTAGTCTGTCCTATTTGCCGGTAAATGATGCACTTTGACCCTGGTAAATATCATGCATCTAATACTTTCATTTAGTTATGTTAAATTTAGGATTGCCATTAATCAACTGTGTGAACTGATTTCAGCAACAGTCTGCCATATGGTAATAATAACCTGCTCCTTCCATGTCTAGTCAGCTCTGTAGTCAGTTTGGGGTAGTTTCCCACAAGGTTCCACTTAATCTTTTAAGTAGGAGATTGTGTTTGATAAGCACAAGCAAACTAAATAATCACCTCAGACAAAATGGGAAAAAGGGGAACGATGGCAAGATTTTCCCTGATGACATCAAACCGTATCACCACTGAAGTGACTTATAACTTTATTGTGAAAAATCCTTGGAATTCTACATGTTAGCTATATTTTCCTTGGATAGGTTATTTATTATGAAGTGGCTTAAAATTATGCATCTGTAAAGCGCCCTGAGATGACATTGTTGTTAAGTGGCACTATACAAATAAATAAAATTTATTCAATAAATTTTTATTGTTAGAATAGTTTTAAATTGAATTACAGACAAAGATGTAAATGTTGTTTCCACTCCTTCTCTCAATAACACCATAAACATGAATTTAACTATATGGAGAGACGTCATCCTCTCATCGTGGATCAATCGCAGCAAGTCTAGCCACACGTGATCAACATTTAGTAACCTTGTAGAGGACTCGCTCCTGTGAAACATACCCTATGTCATCTCGGTAGACCCGGGAGATGAGGACCTCCCCCTTGTGGTTGTAGATGAAGAGTCCTCCAATCATTGTGGTTGCCTCTCAATCCCAACTTGCCATGGTGAAACCTAAGCGCCTCCTGAGAAGAGACAGACAATATGGGAGGAAACAGGAAGGAAAAGAGGATGATAGAGAAGTGAAAGCAGCTGAAGTGAGCGAGTCACCAACAGCACAGAGAGACATTTGTCCCTTACATCCGCTTTTCTGTCCCTCTTACTTCTAGGCATACATAACCACTACTGCCAATATATCCTGCAGCTGCATCTCTCACACACATACAATTACGCTAATTTAGCCTAAGAAAACAATTATCACTCTCACCCAAGGCAATGACTCTTTTTTTCCCCTCTAAAATAAGATTAACACCAGATTAGCTGTCACCCGGCGCAGACTGGACGCCTTCAGGTAGCCAGATCAAAATGTTGCTCTTATTTTACCTCCCAGATGCTCCCTGTATCTGAGAACAAAAAAGATGTACCCAAACATCACTTTAAAACGAGCATAGCAGTCATTTAGCTATTCTGAAGTCTACCCTGCTGCTAGATTATTGATCTGAGTTTGATTCAGAACAACATGTCACAGGAAGCTGCCCCAGTTTAAAATGAATCTTCTGGAAAACCGGGATGAAGGACATGTTTGAAATTCCCCGAAAAGAGGGATTTATACCCTTCAAATACCCGCGCTAACAAATACACCCCAGTCAAATATAAAATCAGTCAAATTAGTTCTTGTTGAGATACTGCTGAGTCGTGACCGAATTAAAGAAGCACCGGACCCGAATGGGTTTAATCGCCCTTTTATTGGCGAAGTCAAGATGTCTGCTGGCTCAGGCCATTTCCGAACGTTCATACATTTTTTATATTTTCCCACATATCCCTAATGTGGATCATGTGTTTTTAACTAATTAATTGTTTTTGGCGCCTTTAAAAAGAAAATGCATTGATGAAGGCTTGACCTTCAGTAAGATCAAAGTGATGGGGAATACACCGAGAGGTAGCTAGCTAATTTAGCTTAACGCAGCGGGCTAGCTAAGGAGAAACGTTGTAGTCAAGTGGAATTATTAAAAAGGACTTCCGGTGAGAAAAAGAACAGACATTCGATTTTCGAGCAACATTCAATTTTAACAAAAGAGCTTAAAACGAGGTCTAACATGTGCTTCTTCTTATCACGATAGCATTAACGCTATAATAAAGTGGAAAATAGAAACGGGAGCTTTAACGTCTACACAGAAGAAAGGGCTTCCTGTCCGCTGTCATACTGTTGCTACCTTGACGTTAGCTAGCAGACCATCTGCTAACGTTAGCATTGCTCCCGAGTGAAACGTACTCACCGGCTTTTCCTGCCGCTATCCGACACATTTAATATAATTAGCTCAGCAAAGCATGCACGTCTTGCAGCTAGTTGACTTACCCTGGTTCTTTTACGAACGTCACCAGCCTTCTCCCCCCGTTTAGCCTTGAATATATAGGTATATTCTCAGCAGGATCCCTGCTCGCCTCGCACACCCGCTAATTCCGCTGGTCCTGATAGCTGTCAGCTGACCCGCCGTCCTTACGCACGACCACGACTGACAGGAAAAGGCGCGGCTATGTATAAGCCGCACCCATGCCTTTCTCTGATAAAACGTATCAGTAATGTAGCTTATTTTATGGCAGTTCAGTAATGGTTATGTTCTTAGAGGTTATGCATGCTAGTGCAGTGAGCCATTTCCATTTCAGAATGGTTCTGGGTCGTATTAGCACATATGCTAATACACATATTTGAGTTGCAATTCCTCAGTAGTACCACAGAGGGACATGCTGGCCCATTTAATCACAGTAGCAATAATTTCCTCTAACATAGCAGGGTAGAATAATCAGCTTATATTTTGTTAGAAACTGCCCAAAAAAGTTAATTGATTTGCCATCCTTATTGTTAGTGTTTGTCAAACTTATCCACTCTGCAGTTTTTCCACCTGAAACCACAGGGGAAAGTTTGCAAAGGCTCATCCAGTTCTGAGGGAAAGCTATAACCCTCAGCCCACATCCACACATCTGTGCACCAGACATTCTTACTGTTTGCCAGTCTGGTGGAATCCACCTATAATGCAAACATGACCTGAAGTAGCGTAAGAAACTAATTAAAATAAGCAATCACACAGATTCAGACACAAAAAACAACATACAAAGCAAATTTAAGTCATAAAACTATATTTATAAATAAAAAGGCATTTTTTCCTTAATAAAAGGTAGTGTGAAAGACAGTAAGAAATTTTTCCACTATACATCATCACAAAACAGTGAAGATTCTCTGGTTAGCAGACGAAAATGTAATGTGTAAAAATGACTCTTTGGAGCAAAATGCTCAAGTTAACCATTGAAAAATTAAACTAGTTGTGACCAACTATGTATACAATAAAACAAATGCATTCTTACATCGAAACAAACTGCAATTCTCTTACACTACATACATTTCCCATATCTTTCTTTCCTTCTCAAGTCAAGCAAATAGTTTAATGGTCTGATTTAGGTTAAAAGTTAGTGTTCGTTTTGTTCTTTTTAGAGGTCAGCACGTGGTAGCTGGCAGAAAAAAGGAGGGATGAGGCTTCATTCTCTCAGTTCGGACGTGGAAAGGGGTGGGAGAGGACAGAGAATGTTTGATAAGGAAAGCAGAGAAGAGGAGGGAATAAAGAAGAGCAGAACAAATGAAAACCATACATGTGGAAAAGCGCTAAGTCATCTGAAACTGAGAAATGGTGCTTTGGTTCCATCTTGAAGGAGGAAAGGAGGAGGAGGAGGAGAGTTTCTTCACTGAAGAAAATAAGGCCTTAACTGAGGAAAAGCACAAGTGATGAGGAATATTTTCTCTCAGCATGCACTACTACGTTAGTTCCACTGTCGTCCCCTTTTGTCATGATGATGCTACTCTGTCATCCTACTATCACATCACGTCAACAAAGAACTCCCCAGCATTGCCTACTGCCATACGCAGAGACTGGCGAGATGCAGTGAGCTCAGGAGGCACAGAGGCCAGCTCTCTGCCTTGTGGGGCTCCGGGTGCAGCTGTAGACAAATGTGCAGGTTGAGGGGGGAGGCCAGGGGGGCCGTAGATAAGGCCCGGCCCGTAAGCTATTGAGTGGGAGTTGGCACTGCGCTGGGTGATGGAGCTACGGATGCTTCGCTCGCTGGGAGGAGCGATTGAGCGCTCGCTCGGAGCTCTGTGGCTCCTGATCTCTGATTCGCTGCCACTGCCGCCGGATTTCCGACCTTCATTCTTGCTGCAGTTCGAACCGCTGCTTCCTGTTTGCAGAAAAGAAGAGGAAAATAATGTTTTCCAAGTGTAAAAAGTCAAGGACACACTTCCGGTGATGAAATGTGAATGACCCACGATGCATCTCACACACAGTAGGGTCTCCGTTGCGAGATGCAGATCCAGTTTGCACATGACACAGAAAAAGCTTTCACATGCCAGATAGCTCCACCATTACCAAAAGTCAACTGTTCTTTTATTGCTTGTTTTTAGGACAAGTTCTTAAGACAGATTAAGTTATTCCTACTTAATTGGATCAAACATAAACGTGCATTGTTTATTCTATTCGATGACATCCAATTCAGCAAGATTAAACCATTTATCTTAACTATATAACTTCAATATTGGCTTTTTTTTAAACAGATATCCAATATACTGATATTGTCTAACTCTTAATTTCCGATATATTTTACTTCAGAGCTCCTCCTGTTGCAAGTGATGACGCAGTTTGATGATGTCACAAACACAGGCTTTATTGCGAGACATGCCAACCAAACTATACATGACATCTCTTATATTTTGAGTTCGAGGAGACGTAGCTGAAGAGTTTCATATAAAATACGTACATGTTGTGCAAAAGCAAGAACAGATACCAATAATTTCCAATAGTACATGTTAATGCAGATATCGGCTTATAATATCAGACGTGTCTAATCTACAGTTACCTGGAAAGTATAATCTCGATCAGAAATATAAGAAGTTATATAAAATGCTGTATCTTGTTAGAAAACTATTCACTGATAAATTTAACAACATGGGACATCTGAGATGTCAGTGGATCCAGCCGTTGTATGTCAGTAAATATCTGCAGACAAACATCTAATTCTAAAACCACAATGCTTGTTTTTGCCTTTTTCCACATGTTAAGTACATAAAAACCCAACCAATAGATGAGTAAATACGGCTGTTTTGGTGTTGCTGGAGAGAAAACTTTGCACTCTAATAAAGCTGAGCTGTGTCCTGCAGATCTTTGATGTAAGCCAACGTAAACATGAACTGAAGCTAAAAGAGGATTAAAAACGTGGACATGAAATGGATGTTTTTCTGTCTCTGATGGGGTCAGACAGTAGACAAAAAGTTAATTAGAAAAAAAAAAGTGTTATTTCTGCAAAGAGTCACTTGGCCTAAACACCACTGGTCTGGAAAGACTTCAAAGTTTGTTGCAAAATGAAACATGGCATCAGGTAAGTATGATTCAACAGCATTTCTAAGCTGATTTCTTGGAGTTTGAGAGTATTTCACATCTACATAGTATCACAAACAAAGTTAAGCTCACTGTGTTGATTAAAGTCAGCAGATGGAAGAGCCTTGATGTTCAAAAGATCAGATTTTATATAGAATATGCAGATATTAAAATATCAATAAAACATTTTTCGTATTCACACTAGGGATGGGACTTTTTGTCGACAAAACGACTGACAATCGACATAAGCTCCGCGCGACAAAAAAATAAGAGTGTCGAAATGTCGAGGAAAAAAAAGATTTTGATTTAGATTGTCCAATTGACCCTTATTCAATTTCACACGCGACGCTGGATAGTTTCTCACATCTGAATGAAACCTGAAAATACCGACACCGCGCACAAGGCAGCCTTCGTTTCATCCTTTTGGATCCACGC
>JBAMHX010000009.1:9925721-9942659 GCA_037177515.1 Pseudomugil tenellus | reverse complement strand
AGGCCGACAATTCGACAAAAAGTTGACATGAGGGTCACGACAATCGACAGTCCAAAAACCGTGTCGTTCCCATCCCTGATTCACACCCTGCTCATCACTTAAACTGCACTCACCGCTGTTCTGACTGCCTGCACTCCCAGCAGCAGGGCCACCGTGGAAAGGCTGAGGCAGCTCGTAGGGATGTGGAATTGGGAACTGATAAGGCAGAGCCATTGGCCAAGGAGCGGCCCCAGGGTGGGGCAGAGGGGGTAGAGTGTCTTGGTCAGAGGCACCCCCACTGGAACCATCATGGTCATGGAGAGACAGGTGGGCCATGTCTGAGGGAAATAACAAAATGTGATAAAGATATAAACTATCAGTCGGAAGCTACTTCTGGAAAATCTGGGTTTTATAGAATTATTAGCTTCTCACACCACCAGCTGATATATGTGTCCACTTACTGCCACACAGGTCTCCGAAAACATAGTAGCACTGTTCAGAGAAGGTGATTTTGTTGACGGTGTGTCGGATGTAGCCGGCTTTCAGCAGGTTGCTGGCGTATTTACGTGCCTCGCGGCGATCTGCGAACCCTTCCACATGATGGAAAAGCCAGTCCACCACATCAGAACCTGGGAAGACAAAGATGCGAACACTGCAGAGGACAAACCGCAGGACTCGCTGCTCTAACTGCGACGATCCACAATGTTTTCTCCGATAACAAAACAAAGATGAGCTAACAGAGAAAAACTTGGATGAAACACAGGTTTAAGGTGGTGTTCTTCCAGCGGGGTGAAGATAAGACCGTGAGGAAGACTGCGTTCACAAAGCTGAAATAAAGGAAAAACGGAACCGTGTTTCCTGCTTCAAATAACATACCAATAAAGGCATTGGCGATGGTTATCTTGAGCCACATCCGGTCCCGCACCTCTAGACCTGACTCTGGACAGGCCATGGCCTTAGCAACCGTTGCCATGTCGCTGTGGATGGAGAGGTGGAAGTCATCGAATCCTGGGAAGAGGAATAACAGTTACAAATACTCAAGTTTCTACCGTTTCTTTTGTTACATTTTTCAAATCCCTTCAAAGAACAGCTCTGACTTTCAGGACACAAACAAAAATGCTGAACCCTTTAGGAATTTACCTCAAATCATATATATGCTTCCTGTGGTCTGGGTTAAAACTGACCACCATTCGGTCTTGATCATTAATCAAACATGGATTCATAATGACCTTTTGCACAAACTGCACTACAGCTGAATATTTTTAAAACTAAATATCTTAAAGTGTTCAAACACTGTATTACTATTAGATGTTTTAGGGTTTTCCAACCTGCTTTAGATGGAAACACGTCTTGTATTAAACATGAGACTAGCTGCATTATGTACATTTAGACACAAAACTTGACTGATCTCCTCTTAAACTTTTGCTGTTTCTGCATTTTGAATATAAGCAGTAATCTGAGACGTTAAGGGGTTTTAGAAAGTTTATACTTTACAACTGTGTGACGCTTATGATTCTTTTCTACAAGCACAAAATCTCCAGAAATGAAAATCATATGTTGGCTGAAAATGTGTTGAGAGGAAACATTTTTTCTCCAGAAATGAAGCCAAAACATCAGAGCCATTTCCAAAGATTACAGGGAAGATTAAACATGTGAGTTATGGCCCAGTTTGGACAAGAGTTATTGAGCAGATGGGAGCTGTGGGGCTGAACACTGGGACAGAGAGCAGTCACTGGAATGCAGTTTAAGGGCGGGGCCTCTCTTTCACAGTCCCAGTAACATGTCTGAGGAAGAACTGGGACATTATTGCATTTCTGAAGCTCAGAAAGTTGGAGCCCCTAAATGGCTGACAGTTGAGAGGTCAGAAAGGAAAGAGAATGATAGAAAAACCCAGAGACCAACAGAAGAAAGCTGGAAATTAAAAGAAATGTTGGGTATGCAGCACGACAATGCCGAGCTTAACTCAAAGTGATTACAAGCCACAACAGGCAGCTGCATGGGGGTGATATGACTCACGTTCAGTTTCTGGGATAGAGCTGCTGATGGAGGAGCTGGTGGAGGTGACGGTGCTCATGGAAGGGCTCATACCATATGGCGGGTAAACCCCTGTCATCGCAGCTGTGTGGGACACCCACGCAGCTGGGTCTATGGGCCGGATCGGCTCGCCTGTCAAACAAAAACGTAAAGAAAAGTGTTGGAGTTGTTAATCTTACCGCAAAAAGTGAAATGCATCAAAATGTGCCTTCAAGAAAGAAAACAGAAACAAAAGAGGGAAACACTCACTCCTGGGCAAAGCAAAGCAGCTCCGGGGGTTTGGGTCCCAGCATTTAGCAACAGTCAGAGTAATGGGGCTGACAGTACACACAGAAAGCAATAGAATCACAGCTAAGTGCACCAAATCCAACTTCACATCAGTGTGTTTTACGGATCATGTTGTGGGTTTTTCCATCTGCAGCTTACCCAGGCTTGTGCACAATGTCCCTCAGAACTCGGACTGCATCGTCATTACTCATATTTTCAAAGTTGATGTCATTCACCTGCAAACGTGCAAGACAAGCATAATGCCTTCGACTGTCTGCCTACGTTTCACATAACGGTTCAACATAAGTTACAGTAACAGGAGCCAAACACGTTGCTATAGAAATACTTTTCCATTTCTAATAAATCCCACTGCACAAAGCCATTAAAGTCAGATTACATTATTAAATTACAACATGTGGATAAAATACCTGTTAATAAAAGGGAAAGGTTAGAAACAAGGACAAATAGAAAAGGACTTCAGTCTGCGCTTTTTTGTGATAAAAATGCAGAAACTCCACATTATCAAGTTTTTCATAATTATAAACTTGCTGGTATTAAACAAAATACATAAACAAAATTTATTGGTTCAAATTTCAGTAATGCTAAATTATTTTAATGTCCATTTTTTATGTGTTTTTCTCCCCTCTTTGTGTGCAGCTACACACCTGCAACAGCATGTCCCCAGGCTCTATGCGTCCATCTGCGGCCACAGCTCCTCCTTTCATAATAGAGCCGATATAAATCCCACCATCGCCCCGCTCATTGCTCTGACCCACAATACTGATGCCCAGGAAGTTGTACTTTTCTGTGAATGGGACAGGGGGTGTTAAAAAAGAAAGAATTATATCAACACCTGGATCAGGGTTTTATAAAGAATTCTACTATTTTACTATTATAATCCCCACAATTACAGCTAAAAAATGACAATGACTTGGTGGAGATTTGCACTTACTTAGAGCTTCTTTTATTAAAAAAATCCCATTGACTTACCCATGTTAAGAGTAACCGTGATGATGTTCAGAGACATGGTGGAGTCTGTGATGCTGCTAAATGATGAAGACTGGAGGGAATAGGAAGAAACCAGGAGATTAAAAATATGTATGCACTATAGGGTAAGAAAAGATTCACAGAGCTAAACACTTCAATATCTATGTAGTTGATTGATTTTCTGCCTTCTATGAATGTGCTATCTCACCCTGTCCATATTGGAAGCCTTGGGTTTCCGTCGGCGACGGCGGTGTCTTCTCATTAGTCGAGAGGAGCTCTGCTCAGTCGAGCTACTAAACCTAAAGAACGAACATTTACATTTTGAAATCAACATACAAGCCAATAAATGAAGGAAAATGTTTTAAAAAGTACTCTTTTAATAGTATCTTTAATAAGCTGAAAAATTATACTGTATAAGTTTTATATTAAAAAAAAACAAACAAAGCTGTCTTGTTTACATGAGCTCTAAAACAAGGCAAGCTATAAACAGAGTAATATGCAGCGTTTCCTACATCGTAATGAGGCTTTTATTCAGGTATACGAATATACCTGAATATTCACTCCAAAGACAGGACGAACATGTCACATGAAATGCCATAAGTCTGAGTCTAACCCAGTTTTTAAAGCATTTGTCTGACTTTGGCCTTGGACAAGATCAAGGCGTTAGCAAAAATAAAATAAACTTTGACGCAGCACCACATTCTGCCATAAACCCTGAGCTTTTATTTCCAGGTTTGTTCCTGAATCCAAATCGCTCTTCTTATTCAGAGCAGGAGTTACAAATGAAGATGTTTAAACCTCTGACCTGCTGGTTGCATCATCATCCTCTGAATCGAAGCAGGAGGTGGACTCCAACTCGCTACTCATGAAGGAGGAGCAGCTGTCGTACTCTGGTCCTCCCCGTCCCATTGCTCGCGATGTGTACCCGTTCTGCCTTCCACCTGCAGCAGAATGGTATTATGCAAAAACAATGATCCAAATGATTCAAACATTTCACGTCATTTCAAGTTTCCTGCTTTGGAACATTTTTTTTCACAGCTGGGTCCTAATATTAAAACAAATATACGGAGAGTAAAGTTAAAGTCCATGCTTCTCAGATGCAGAGGTTAGATGCCAGAACCATCCGTGGACAGTTTGCACAACCGACCTCACTGACTCGATGAGAAAACTGCGAGGATGATGGGGAAAAAAACAGAGAGGACAACGAGTAACACACAACTTTCTGACCATGATCGTTCGTGTGCCGGCGTCGTGGTCGCTCCCTCTCTCTCCTCTGTGACACCATAGAGCAGCTCTCCGTGTCATTGTCCAAACTGTCCCGTCCGCTCGCCGCCTTCGCACTTCAGACAGAAAAAGCAGAGTGTGTAAAAACAGCCTCAATTACACCGCACCATTATTTCATTCAACAATCTTTAAGAACATTTATATAACAAGACCTTCTCAATTAGAATCAGGCTGCGTTGTGTGTGTAGTCGTGTTTCAGAGAACGAATATTTGGCAGGAACTGCAGATGTCGACTGACTTATTTCAGTCTAATGAGCATCTCTTTTCATAACAACCGTGTTCCCACTACAAATTTGAGACATTCATCATACTTTCCAATTAATCAGTTGCTAAATTAGTTAAACTTGTAATCACAATAACAGGTGAAAAACTGTGGATTTAAGGAAATAAAAGGGCCACAAAGTAGAGACACATCTCACTGATGCCTCAAGGATATATCAACTATAAATTGCAAGACGCTACAAACTCTTCATTAAAATATACTGACTGGTAAGAAGGTGGTCTTGAGTCTCCGATGCCCCCAGTTCTCTCCAAAGGTGGAGTCGGCTCTAAGCTATCTGCGACAGAGCCGGTGTCTGTGTGAGCGCCATCGCCAGAAACCAGCTATCAACAGAAGAAGAGTCAGATCAGTCACATTGATTGACAGAGAGCTAAGTGGGCAGCAGACCCGACGAACCACTGCTGTGTTTACACCGTGTTCGACACCTGCATGTCGAATCTTGTTTTACTGTCACTAAATACACACCTGCCAACATGTGCAGATGGTGAAACTGCTGCTCTACTGCAACATTTCTGCAACAACCTTTCAGCAACCCAGGATCAGACTCTCCACAATGGTAGACAGGGTCGTACAGGAAGTCACCCCACGGCTCTGCAACGTCCACCAAGAGACCCTGAGGGCCCCACTAAGTGTGGAGGTCTTTTAAAAAAAAGGTCTAAAGACATTTCTCTTTCAGAAGGTCTAATTAAAAAAAATCACTTTATTGTTTAAAAGCATTTTTACAATATAAATGTTTTTAAATTTAGCTCATTGTTGGGAACTGTTGTTTGTTCTTTGTTTAACCCCAAAATACAGCAGCACTTTTTCTTTGAAATATAAAGTACATTACAAAAAAATGTATTATTATTATATATTTATCATGAAACATGAGGTAGAAAGAAAACGTACACATTTCCAACTGAAAGAGCAGAGCTAGAAAAAACGGCTGCAAATTAAAAGAGTTGAGCAAGAACTGATCTGCACCAACACAGCTGTCTACCCGACGGTGTTGCTGAAGTTACACAACACGGTGGAAGGATGGGCTTCAATAAACTACAAGTGTCGTCATTTTTTTAAACATATGATTCAAAGAATTTAACATTTGAGTATAATTCTGCTTCCACTGAGTATTAACTCTGTTTGCTGCAGGATATCTCCCTTAACATGGAATCTTATCATTTATTGCAGTATGTTATATGTTGCCCACATTAGAAATAATTCATATATTTGCATAATTTATTTATCTGTTCATATCTGCGTAAAACTGGACACTTAAACCAGCCAATAGTCGCTAAAAGGTTCAAACTGGTAATCTGCTGACATCGCATTTATGCAGATTATTTAACATTATTTCCACAACAGTATTCCAGTTAGTACATAATGGTATTGGTGGGAATGTCTAGCATGAAGAATCTGGCTAATTACACATTAATGCATTTTGAATTATCCAGTTTCTGGTTTAATAAACAAGTTAGAGTATTTTTTAAAGGATTTTTGTCTTTCTCTGTGTTGGTATTTATTACTGAGTAATTCTGGAAGATACACAAAAGGGTCATAGAAAATTTGGGCTTGAATCAAAATGCCAAAAAAATGGTTGTCATGCGACTTTTTCCATGTTGTATTTAATTCACATCAGTTAAGTTGCAGCAAGGAGACTAAATTGAATTATCTGCAAAAATTAAAGGACAGTGGTCTCATAAAACAGAAGTGTTTCCTCTTGTTACTGTGAGTCCAACAATTCAGTTTTGTTAATTATTTAACCAGTTTTCTTCTTTTGCTGCCACTATTTTTGTCATTCACGAGGTGTGAAGGGAAGAAAGACGCGCATTAGCTGGCCGGCTGAATTCCACGCTGATTAGGTGTGAAAAAATCATTTGATGGGCGAAATTTGGTGAGCTGACAGCAAAACACAGCAGAGACAGAGTGAGAAATCTGGCCTGATGTTATGTGCAACAGGCAGGGCCATCAGACCCCAGAGAGTAATTAATCAGACCACTGAAACAACAGATGAATGACTGAAGCCAGCAAATGGATGTCACAGAAATAACACTTGATATTATATGGAAAATTTCAGACCCAATGAGGGGAACCGACTACAACATATAAACACATTATGTTGAGCGTGATGGATGATACACTCAAACATCATGCAATAACACTGGGTTGATGACTCTCAAATAAAACCTGTAATGACAACCACACTGTACAGTATTACGCTGATGCACCAGCTTTTTACATCAAGAGACAGAACAGGCTTTCTCCCATTTATTCACTCCTCCCCGGGAGATTCAATCTTCTTGTTAGATCCCATGAAACGAGACCCTTGGTCATTGGGCACTTTCCTCTTATCCTGTGATTTCACTTGTCTTTAATCAAATTTCAACATTGAGAAGAGAAGAGGAGAGGCTGTGCACCAGTGCCAGAGGTCTCTAGTGTTCTAAAGAAAGGAGAATGATTGCATGGAGCCACCAAATAAGACATAAAAAACAATTCAAAGGAAAAGAGCAGAGGATGTAGTGTCACTCTGAGGTTCATTCAGTAATAACGGTATAACAGATCCATAACGTCTGTTCCTAGAGGTGGTGGATGGTTGTGGTTGGTGCCTAAGACATAGATTGGCTTTTATATTTGTCTACACAAATACCATAAAAAGCTAAAACACACACACACAGAGAAAGATGCATTTTGAACCTACCCATGACACCACTCGTCCATTGAAACAGGGAAGCTTTGCATTGTCATCAGATATTTCTTCCTTCACCACCCTGTCAAGAGAGCAAAGTTTTGCTGCAGTAAAACCAATTTATGGGCAATAAACACTTTTTTACTCTTTAACATGAGCTGTTCTGTCATACAGAACACATGACAACCTATGTTTAAACCGTGCACCCTCTTATAAGGGACAAGCTAAAGGACCAATAACACTAGTCAATTATTAAGATCTAATGCCTGCTTAAAAACTTTTCTGGAATATAAGAGAAAAAGACCAAAATGACTGGCGTATCCATGCTACTAGCACATACAAGAAATAAAAGGACACCCTGCTCTGGCTATGTTCTGAAGTACGAGCAATCCTGTATGTGTAAAGACTGCATGCTGAGATGAAACCATGTGATTTCTTACAGGTTACAATAAGGTCACAGACTTCGGAAGCGACTTGTCACTTAAAGAGAATAAATCAGGCATGCCTTTACCAAATGTCCCGGATTACTGTCAATATTACAATTAGATGTGCTTCTTAAAAGAAATACACTAATGGTCAGTTAAACTTTGTAAATAAGGGTACCAAACAAGTCTAACAAGTTGCTTTTTTATATTAACAGCTTAAAGAGGGATTTATTTCATGGTGTTCCACTCATCACTCCACTAAACAAATAATTGTGGACCTTTTCAAAACATGCCATTCCCAGTTAGAAATGTTCTTAAGCTTTTGCCCCACCCTGGTTTGTGTTTATCCAGGGGTAACTGAAAACCTGGATCAAGTGTAAATAGAAATACTTCATTTTATCACTCTTTTTTTAAGGAACTGTCTGAAGGACCATAAAACATCTACTTTTCGGGTCATGTTTTAACACAAAAGGACATTCTCATAAAGCTGCCAGAGTGATGAACAGGACATTCCTGTGTCCAACTCTACATTCCGGAGGCTAATAGACAACAACAGCAGCAGGGCCTGCTGGTCTCACTAACCTAATACGGCCGTTTACATTCTGACGTTAGCCTGTTAGCATATAGCTTCAATACATTAGCTAGCTGACAGTAGTAACGTCCAGTAACCAGTAACTATCAAAAGTGTCAATTACTCTATACTTATTTTATTTATTAGAAGCTTTAAAATGTATTCAATGTTTGATAAAGTATACAATAGACCAACTAATACCAAACTTGGACTCCATATTTGAGCTGGACGTATATGCTAGCCACACAAGCAATGTAAACAAACGAGGTCTGGATGAAGAACAGATCCGCTACGGCTCCGGGCTCATCAGCTAGCAGCTAACAAAGAAACGTAGTTAGCATATGATCGACAGCCAGGTAATGTTAAAAAATTACAACAAGCCAGCTGGAAGGGGAAACAAACAAGTAAGCTCGTATACAGCGCTAGAAACAATAAGAACACCAAGAGGACATCAACAGAAATGCATTCAACTATTAACAGTTACCCGAAGTCATCGTCCATAGATTTGAAGAAGAATTTGTAATTTGGTTTCTTGAGGACATTTTTGAAGTCTGCGAGAGTGACTTTGTCTGCTGGTACAGATAGCTTGACCAGGTAAGGTGTCTCCTGGTCGTCGAGGTGGTAGATAATTTTGGTTTCCCCCATCTCGGACTGTGGCTAAGGCAAGGCAGACTGGGTGCATCCAGCCGAGGGCCTGGCAGGCTCCCTCTCGGGCCCCGACTCCCCGTGGCGCTTGCGGCGGCTGTCCCGTGCCCTCTCGGGTTTCGCTGTGTTCCCGATTTGCTACTTAGTCCTGGTTCTGTGAATTCTACTGTTCAGCTGTACAGCTCGGCAAACGCCTGCCTTACTGTCGGAGGGGGGGGGGGAGACTTGCCCCACCACAAAGCGTCCCAACACCGTCCGAAGACTAAACTGCGTTTGTGCTTGTTTATGTTGAAGTTTCAACACGCGGTCCAAAACATAGAAAAAGAAGAAAAAAATCTTAAAACACCAAAAGTCACTAACAATAATCAATTTCCCTTCTAGCTTTTTGCCAGGCTTGTACTTTGTTGCACACGAAACTACAAAAAAAATAATTAAAAAAAATGAAAAAGCGGCTAGGAGGGGCGCCACCTACCGGAGAGGAGGGGAACTGCACGCACAAAGGCGCCCATAACGTAAACGCAAGACAATTAAGTGCTTCACATAAAAACACCAAAAGAAGAACAGATGCTGAACTAAAAAAAAATTAATAAAAAACAGAACAAGAATCACAATAAAAAATAAATCAACTTAAGATCATTAAAAACGTTAATAAAAAGTTATAGAGCAGGTTTTATTAGCAGAAAAAAAGAGAAAATCGTTTTATGCTAATATACACAGATAAATGCTGGCAAAAAAATTACCTTCACAATCATTGTGGTAAATTAAGAGTATGCAAATATGGCTCCAGGCCTGCAGGTGGCACTCTAGGCCTTTCACAATAGCTCCCAACACTGGCTAAATGGTGAGCTACCACTTATGTTTACATACAGATGGATTTTAATTTCCAAAATACGACAGTAAAGTTGCAGTATAACATTTTTAGGTTAAGTTTTCTAATCATATTAAGGCTAATTTGGGGGCAAGGGGCCCAAAGTGTGGCAAGAATGTTTCACCCACCATTACACCTGCCTGAATAGTTCATAAGAGTCCGAATGAATCCACGTTTTTATGTAGTTTATGCCACATTGACCCTACCAAAGGCATTTCCATTTTTCTACTATGCTATTTTGGGAGACACATTTAGGCTCAATTTCCTATTTTAAGTTAAGTGGCAACTCGGGTAGTTTTCTGCTGCTATAACTGATTAGTTTCAAGGTTTAATCTGTCTAAATCCACCATTTTCTAAAGATTAATAAATGTTTCAAACATGAACACTTTGATGCCTCAATGTTTTTAGATAAAATGAAGAACAGGAAGTTGGGTATGAAGCACTCAAAGTCAAAAAGTGAATATATACAGCAATGCAATTTATTGGCCTAACTGAACCTTTATTTACCAACAGAGACAAACAAAGCAGAGACTTCAAAACATATCTGATGGACAGTAAGTAATTAGTTCTCAATCACTAAAGTGTACAAAATGGAGTTGAGAGAAACTGTCTAAATAATGTGGGGGGGGGAAGCATTACCGATGTCACCATCAAACCCTGACGCTGCAGAAAGCGGACGTAATATAACATTTTCATACAAATACAAAAAGGGAAAGGGAGTTTGGTCTCTTTCTTTTTAAATATGCTTTAAAGAGTTTATAGGAGCAGAACAGTAGAAGATCTTAATCATCTAGAAAGTCATCATCGAGGTTAACGTCTGTGGTGTCAATGTCATCCAGCTCCATGTTGTCCAGGTCCACTTCCAGCTCATCCAAACACTACAAACACACACACAGGAAATATTACTCCTCTTAGAAATGTCCCATTTGTATTATGGGTTCAACTAAAACAATAAGGCATTAATGCAGTCTAAAAAAATGTAGAGGGAAGTCCCACCTTATCTTTCTGCGACTCTGAGAATGCAGCGACTTCCTCCTCTTTTTCCACAGCGGTGGAAGCGGCAGGTTCAGGCTGTGAGGGTATCACAGCAGGTACGGGCACCGAGCTGGATTCTTCATCTTCTTTTGTCTGCCAAAGAAAGCAAGTCAAGTAATGAAGTCTAAAATGGTCAAAATGTTCCTCTTCATTTTAACCAGACTTTAGAAATATGTGACTTTTACTAGATTAGCTGCACAGCAATACAAATAAAGGAAGCTGCAAATGACCGAGAACAGTGGTCAAGATGAGAGAAAGTGACATACTTCCAGGACAAAAGGAATGAAGGTGCCTTTGGGTTCATAACCCTGAGCCTCCTCAAGAATATTCCTGTCTTCATTGGGCTGAAAAGATGACAATGAAAGAATGATTTTTGGGATTATTAAGAATTAAATGAGTAGATAATACAAATCTGCTGTCCTCAGCAAAATATGTCTGCTTGTAATTTTTGCCATAAGACGACTTACTGTAACAAGTGGATAGTCCTTAGCAGGTCTGCTGCTGCCCAGACAGGCCTCTCTCAGATAATGTTCAGCTGCAAATGCTTCTTTCAGCCCGGGGAACAGATTTTCATACTCTGTGGGGTCAGCTAGGGATTCAGCTGCCTGCAATCATGGTTTCAAGTTAAAACCAACCTTGTTTTTCTCCTCAAGGGAGAACTGTTCATTTGTCCACAGAAAGCTGATTAAACACAATTATACATTATATATAAATCAATTGTGATTAATAAAAATCCTCTTATTGAGTGAGCCGACCTTCTGATTGACTTTGGCTAAATTCTCTCTCCACAGTTTGACCACACGGGACACCTGGCTGGGCAGGTAGGTGCGGGCCAGAAAAGCAGCTTCTGGTAGTCGGTTTGTTTTGATCAGAAGCTCCAAACACTGATCCAGTCTGCAGAGAAGATACCATTAAAATCTATTACACTGGTAGAAACATTCATTCTAAGCCATGTGTACTGTAGTTCTACACAAATACTTACTTCCCCTGCAAGAAGTAGGTCATGAAGGCCACATTGTTCTTGCCGTCCCTTTCTGCTCCTTCGGCCAGTTTGCCCACCATGGTGGCATTACCAGAGGCTGTCGCAAGCAGGAGCAGGCCACCATAATCCTGGGCATGATGCAGGCACTCCTGGGCCAAGCCAAACTGGCATTTACTGATAGCCAGCTCTGCTAGCTGCTTCCATTTCTGCTCCGACTGCAGAGTGGCAAATATTGACAACATATTTAATATAAAAACAAACAAACATGGATGGATTCTATGCCATGTCCTGCAATGTTCAAAGATGTGGCAAAGATAGGCTTCCCTCAGCCAGCAGGGCTTTACCTCTGCTTCCACGGCCAGCTGATAAGCAATCTTCAACTCCCCAAGTTGCAAGGCCAGCTCGAACCTGTGCTCTGGGTCTGTGGACACTGCCAGCGCCTGTTGTTTGAAGCCCTAAAAAGGAAAGGCAAACCATCTGTAGCCTTTCTGAATTAAACGGACCAAACTAAACACAATCTTGCAAAAGATATTAGTGATATTAGCACAAAATGACCAGATAGAGCTTTAATTTCATCATTTTTTTTCTCCCATTGAGGCTGAATCAGACAGCTTGTAGGAAGATTCTGCAGCTTCCTTACCTGTTTCTCCAGGAAATGTGCCACCCTGGTCCTCTGCTCTTTAGGAATAGTGGGCAGCACCTTGTCTGCCATTCCAAAGTCTCTCCTCATAACGGCAGTCTGATACTCCAGGACAGACACAAGCAGCGAGTAGCTTACAATGTTGAGCTCCTTGTCTCCCAGGTACAGACGATCATCTTTTGGTATGTAGCCCAGCAGGTACATTGTTCTTTGTGGAAGAAAGCAATAGGTGTTAAAAAGACGCCATCTTTCACAATGTTTAGAGTTTGGATATTCTTTCAAAATGTGGACTGCACCTCACGCGCAGCCTGTAGTTCCCAAAACTGACAGTTCATAACAATACTTTGTATCCCATCAAAGTTAAGCCTAATCAGTAATCACTTGTTTTTACCTGTCCAGGTGTGCAATAGTGACAATCTCTCCTCCTACATAGTAGTTGAGTCTGTTTACAGAACTGGTATAAATGAAGCAATCTCCAACCCAAAGTCCAGTCTTCACAATCTCCTGGATCTCTCCTTGGACCTGAAAAGATGAAGTTGACATTGGGTGTAATGTTAAGTTTCATTTATGAATAACATACTCATCTATTCTAAACACATTCCTAACATAAAAGCTCCTCCTAAACCAGTATGAACAAAGTTCATGTTGCAAGGCAATTATTCTCTTCCATAGTCGTACTTTACATCATTTTCTCTGGCAGTGGATATTCGAAAATGGCAAACTAACCTCAAAAGCATCTTCAATGCCATCCTCTGTGACCCCTTCATTGTTCTCTTGGGAAGCAGCCACTTTGTCTGCCAGGTAACGCAGAATGAAGAAGGACTCCTCCGTAGCAATGCACACCAATTCACCAGAGTCTGACCAGAAGATCTGAATTGGAAAGAAGACAGCGACAAGATGACAAGACTGTTAACGACATTACTGGACCGTAGCTTTAAGTTCTTATATACATGATCAACATACACTTGAATGAAATCATTAGCAAGAGTTAGACAAAAATAAAAATTACCAGCACTCCCTAACTCATCCAACATTGTAGGAATTGACATTCATATCAAGGAGCAGGTCATTAAAAGGACAAAAGAACTGTCAAAGAAGCGAAGGCTTACATGCTTGGGTTGGATCTCGATGCGACGGATGAGCTCTGTGTTCTCCCAGTCATAAAACGCCAGGCCATTCACCGACCTCACTCCCAGCAAGAAACCACCATAGATCCCTGTAGAGAATCAAATGTCAATACATCCGGTGAATAAAAATGCAAATTCAATCTGCTTGCAAAACTGCAAATATAGCTTGTAGTCACCTTCGGCTCCAAAATCAGGCTTAAAAGATTTCTTTTCTTTGAAATTTTTGAAAATTTTGACAATACTGCTGCTTTCTCTGATAGCATATCTGTTGAAAGCAAAGAATAAGAGAGCAGTCATAGTTCATAGTCAGTTTATAACGGTTGTAGAGCAGAGACACATCCCATGAATCCATATACTTACTCTGAGGAGTCATGGGCCCAAACAAACTCCTGAGCTGAGCCAAAGCTCTTGTTCCTCAAAGCCATCGCAGTGTAGATGATATACTCTCCATCTCCACACACCACAACAAACCTGGTGCACAAACACAGAAGATAGATCAGCATTTCAAGTGAATAACTGCTCTGACTACCAGTAAAACCAGTAAAAGCTCATGTCTGCTGGTCTCTTAAAATCTAGCAAGTGCTGAAAATGAATGTGTGTACCTTCCATTAGGGTTATGCTGGATGGTTTGAGGGTAAATCTCACAGCTGCCCATGTCTTTCACAGCCAGCGGCAGTCTCTCTCCATCCTTGATTTCTGCATCACCCATGGCCTTCAGGTTGGCCTGCTGTACTTCGCTGTGTTTGGCCCAGATGATTTTTCCATTGGTGTCCATAGACATGGCTGGCTCCTCGCGACCCACCTGCACATAATAATAAAAACAATTATATATTAGCCTTGATTCTAACTCATCCAGAACTCATCTGATATATTTTACACATCTGTGGAGGGAAAGTTTCTTTTGAATATAGATAAATCCTTAAAAACATGTTTGTACGTTCACCCACCTTGATGATGATGCTGCCTTCATCATATCCCAGAGCCACATTATTGGAGCCCCTAAGACCGCACACACACCACACTCGTTCCATACCGTAGTTCAGCGTGCTTTCCAGACGGTACGTACTTGAGTGCCAGATACGCACCGTGCCTAAAAATAGGGAAAACGTTGCTTAAAAAGGTGATCAGTGAAGTCATGACGGAGTCGGTCCTGCAGCAGGTGTTTGTGACTGAAAGTAAGTGGGATTCCTGCTCACCATCTTCTGATCCAGTGATGATGATGGGCAGCTCTGGGTGGAAGCTGACACAAGAGACATTCTGGGCATGGCCCTCCAGAGTTTGAACACAGGTTTTGTTCTGTAAAACACAGAGAAATAGTTCGTGCCATGGCAGTAAGGCTCTGTTCCAGGTCAGATTTTATGTGGTTTCATTTAAAGATGCACAAGAAATCAAATGATTTCATCAACAACAAGATGAAGTAATTCTAACCTGGTAGTCCCAGATCTTGACCTGGCGGTCATCAGCCCCTGATATCAGGTAGGGTTTGTCTCCTCCACTGTAGTAGTCAATACAGTTTACTCCTTTCTCATGACCCTCCAAAGTAAAATTGGGAGACGAAGAGCCCAGCTGCCAAACCTTCATTACCCCAAAGGTTAAAAAAAAAAAAAAAAAAAGAATTACAAAGTACTTCTTGAAAACAGCAAATACCAGAATCTCTATTTATGTGTCAACCTACTTTAATTGTCCTGTCTAAGGAAGCACTGGCAAACTGATTGTTGTCCTTAGGGTTGATGACGATCTGCATGACGTAATGGGTGTGACCCTCAAACACTTGACTGCACGACCATTTCTTCTCCCAGTCCCATAGTTTGATCAGCATATCATCTGCACAGTCACAGGAAGACGATCACGGTTATGTTTAAAGATCAAGACACACAAACTAATGCACGTTTTGTGAAGGATGTGGAAACAGTTACAAACATACCACTGCTAGTGAGAATATATGGCTGGGTTGGATGGACAGCAATGCATCGGATGTAGTCAGAATGGGCTTCAAACATGTGGACCCTTTCCAAGGTGTTGTAGTTGAACACACGGATTTGCATGTCATCCTATAAAGAAATAAGGAAATACATTAATAATACATACAAATATAAATAATTGTTGGGTTCACATGCAAAAACCACATTGTTGCATACTCACTGCTCCTGTTATGACCCAGTTCTTCCTTGCCACGAATTTAGAAGCTCTGACAGGAAGGTCACATACTTCAAAAGTCTTCACCAGTGTCTGATGGAAATAAAAAAGGACTGGATTGTAGTCACATAGTCATTTATGTGGATGTTTTAGTCTTTTAATGTTATGCGCTACAACGCTGCAGGATATTGCATTAATTTGTTGTCATACCTGTGATTCATGGTTCCACACACAGACGCTGCCGTTGTACAAGCTGGCTAGCATCCATGGCTCAGTTGGGTGAAGGTCCACACTTTTCACACGGTCTGACCTGGCTGTCAGCCTCCGCTTAATGTCCAGCCTCAGAGGCTTAAAAGACAAAGAACATCAGTGTGTTCTCCAACATTGATTTTGACTAATATAAATCACTATCATGTCAATTTTAAAACCCGTAATAACAAAGTGTGTAACCGTCGGTTAGCACCTAAAACGGAACGTAGCGCATTCATTGTGGTTTCACTCATTCTGTCCTTGTATGCCTTACTGAAGTTTTCAAAACCTTATTATAAGAAGCAAATATACGGCTTTAAAACAGGTTAAAGTTGGACACTTTTGTTACAGTGGGCTAAGCACCCATGCTAACGCTTTCTAGTTAGCCGCTAAGCTATTAACGAGAAAGTACTATTTGTCATTGATTTTGATTGAATAAAGATTACATATATGAAAACATAATGCATTTAAAACCATTTTAAAATAGTTTACCATGTCCTAACGTTCTGTTGTCGCAATTAGAACCAGATAGATGTGTTGTGAATAGTTGTATCGGGGTCCAAATGTTGCGATGTGAACAGTGCACTGACGTGGAACTTCCTGAAACCCAATCTCGCGTGAGTTCCATGCTGGAAAACGATGACGTGACAGGAAGGATTGCCAGCACATATGCATTTACATTATGAACATTTCTTTTCAAGTAATTTCCACCTGGAAATATAAGCGTCTATATATGGAAAGCCGTCTTATTCAAAATTATATATATA
>JBAMHX010000009.1:9910948-9925621 GCA_037177515.1 Pseudomugil tenellus | reverse complement strand
TATATATATGTGTGTGTGTATATGTATATGTATATATGTATATGTATCTTTTTATTTAATTTTGAATAACACGGCTTTCCATGTCTATAACGTGTTTCTATTGAATTAGATATTCACATAAAAAACAATCCTAGATTTAGGCTGTATATTACCATAAACCATTACCATTACCATTACCTACATTTACTGTAATTTTAGACCAACTGTCAATGAAAAAGTATTAAATGAAATGAAAAATATTTTATTAATCACAGAGGGAAATTCAAATTATGTAGTCAGCTGAGTTTGGTTTTTTTAGACACTGGAACAAGACAGGATGTTTTCCACATCACTGGAATTCTTTTCCGACTCAGACTGGTGTTAAACTGGTGTTGGAGAATCAGACATAGCTGTTTTGAGTGGAGGTGGAGGCACAGGGGGTTTCAGGAAGTCCTTATGTGGACGGAAATCGGGTTGTGTTCAGGTCCTTGACTGAGCTGCAGGGTGGCAGAGTGGAGGTGTGACAGGAAAGCTGTGGGCTTATGGAGGGTGTGTGGCCAGTTGGCTTTGAGAGAGAAGGTGAGTTGAATCTATTGAAGAACATATTCAGTTCATTAGTTTTGTCCAGTTCCAGTTCATTAAGTTGCCATGGTAACATGATAGACGACCATAAACTCACTATAAGCGGTTCATGATCTATGGATCAAAATTAAATTAAAAAGAAGTCTTGCATAATGTAATTATGAAGAAAATCATCACAGTCAAGTCAACAGAGTGACTTGCGGTTGGATACAGAATATAAAGTGTGTTTTTCTGTCATTTATAGCCTACAACATGTGTAAACCACCAGAAGCACTGACCAGTGGGAAAGGTATTATTGTGTTGCATTTATTTTATTAGAAGGTCAAAAAAATGACACAATTTGACACCTAATGTCATTCTGTTCATGTTCAAAATATTCTGGGATTGTCCCAAGTTATTTGTTTACTAATAATCAAGTATTTGCAAAAAATAACTATTTACAGTAACCTTATAGACAGATTAATAAAAACAATTATAAGGGGGGGGAGATATAATCGGTTTATATATTATTTGGAGTATTTCAGTTTTAATACTCTTGGAAAAATAGATGAGCAGTTCACTGTAATTGATTAAACTGGAACAGATTAGATGTACTGTTAGAGGATCGGCTGACATGTTTACACTGATTTGGCAACCTTTGTTTGGCCTCGTTCATGCTATAGTTTCACTCACAGCCTTGTGACTCATATTTAGTCCTTGGTTTTTAATGTATGTGAATGGTTTATTAGCAGGGACTAAAAGAAACTAAACATAAGTAAGTTACCTTATTATTGTTTATATTTATTTGCTTCCTTCTTGTGTACGTTTTTCTGCAATTTAGCATGAATAAGATCACAAATGAAAGAAATGAAAGAAAGGAACCGTTTTTATGAATTACGACATTACTTAATTAACAAAAAATTAAAATAATGTGTTTTTATAGTGAACCAGTCATTCTACAATATGAAAGTTTGCTGTATAGAATTACACTGATTTTAAAATAAATAGTAATAATCAACGTTAGGGTTTATGTTTCAAATCTTTTACCCTAGTGGGAATTTGTAGAAAAAATAATAGTTTGCCTTATAATATACTGTAATAAATAATGTGTCAACTATTCCAACATTTATAAGCAAAACATATTATAAGACCCACAGCAGGTTGGCAATTTTTAATGTGTTAGATTAATAAATGTTTTTGTTATAAGGAATCATGAAAGTATTACACATTTCCAGCAGATGGCGATTTAAGCATTGGTTTGGATGTGTCTAATACAGCATCATATATGTTATTCTAAACATAACTTTGCTTATGTGGATGCTGGCAATGCTCACATACAATGAAGATGTGTTTTTCACATGTGATGCTAATTACAACTCTGTTCTATAAAGACTCATAGTAACATGGAATACACACATATACAGCTCAAATACAACATAGCTTATTCTTCAGAGATTCAGTCTTTGAGGGGGAAAATGTGAAGTTTATTTAGAGTTAAATCTTAATCCTGTATGGCACGTATATATAAAAATAAAAACAGGCATTAGTCTTTTCTTCTGAACACTTGAAGACAAACTACATCTTCACATGTCAGCTCCTGTAAAAGAAACAGACTGTTGATGTTATTCAGCATAGAGATTATTTAAAGAATGACACTAAATTCTTGAAATAGATGGCAGTAATATATCTCAAATATTTCACCTTAATTCACTTTATTCTGTATTAAATGTCTTAAAAAGTTTATGAATATCTGAAAACATCTCTGTGTGCATGGGGTTTATGGGTCCTCACGCACTCAGACATGATTCTGTTAAGGATATGATTGCATGGGCTCAAGAAAACATCCCACCTGTCTGTTAATACAGTTCACTGTTCCATCCATAAACACAGGTTACAGCTCTATCAGCTAAAAAAAAGCCTACTATATGTGTGAAAATAAATAAACAAAAAATGTTAAATAAAAATGCAACTGGTTTCCTCTGATCCCAGATGTTTACTTTCTGTTGTTCAAAGAAGGGAAGTTACGCAGTGGTAAACAAGGTCCACCTCAACTATTTTAAGGTGTGATGTTGCCATAAAATCCAGGGTGAGCTAATGTCTTTAATGACATAGTAAAATGTCTCACTTACAACTTTTATTTTTTTCTGTTTTTTATTATTATTAGAACAATCTTCCAGAAGATTAGCAAATTATTGCATTCACATTTTATTTACATTTTACACACTGACGTCTTTTCCACTACAATAAAGATGTAAACACCAACACTGTCAACCCACCAGGTAGAGTTTCCCCCCCTCAATCCAGTGTTTCCAGCCGCGGTTTGACTTTTCGCCTTTCTGGATGCAAACCAGCTTGTCCCCCTCCCATTTTACGAGACACTATAGAAAACATGCAGCCACTTGTTAACACATATTAAACAGTTCGCTTGTGGAAGTACAGATGACTCACATGCATGCATGCAAACAATGACAACATACAAAGTGTACAAGTATTAGGATGGGTGGATGGATGGATGGATGGATGGATGGATGGATGGATGAAATATGGATAGATGAAATATGGATGGATGGAAATATGGATGGATGGATGGAAATATGGATGGATGGATGGAAATATGGATGGATGCATGGATGGATGGATGGATGGATGGAAATATGGATGGATGGATAGTAACATTTGATGACCCTAAAGCAAAAAACTTATTACATGAATTCAACAAAAGTAAATACATCTTTAACTTGTTACACTATAAAAACAAAACTGTTCCTGAAGCAAAAATAACTTTAATAACTTTAATAGAGAGGGGTCAGTGGTTTTCTGACAGGTGTGAGGGATCAACCAACCTTGATATTTCTGTTATCTAGTCCCTTGGTGTACTCATCGAATTCCACCCCTACAGTGAAGGACAACTCATAATTCCTGAAGGTGCTGAGAGTTTTGAAGTCAAACGTATCTCCATCTTGGGTGATCACTTTTGTCTGAGACAGAGAAATGGCAATTTTCCTTGTTGCAAAGTCAATATCTGGAACCACAATGAAGATATTTACATATAAATTTGATCAGAAACCAATTTTACTGTATAATTGTGTTTATATTACAGGTGGTAAATATTACAGGGGTGTTCAGCAGGTTAACATGTAGTGAAAAAGTGGCTAAAAGCTTTTGGAATGAGCAGTTTCTTATCACAAATAGACAGATGGACTATACCCTTCTGTTATAATGTAACCCTCTAACAGTCTTTCAACCCATAGCTAAGCCATTTTAGACCCAAATTGAATTAAAATTCTTACTTAACACTTTCAAGTAATCCTCAAATTTGTCATTGGTTTCCAAAATCCATTTCCCACTGAAGTCTGCAGGCATTGTGGCAGGATAGTGTAGACTTTAGGCAATCAGGAGAGGGAGGGAACAGCGTGTCTTCTGCTTTTATACGAGTCAGGGACACAAGGGCAGAGAACTTTTGATATGTGACTTCACTGCTTGAAGAGGATTGGCAGGCCAGTTGTTTTTGAAAAGGAGGGGGGATTAAGGACATATCCATAGATGCCCACACAGACCTGCACCACCACCATCAGTGTGCACCTTTAAGCAAACATACAAACACACACTGTAGCGATGGTCAGTGTGCAATGTACAGACAGGAGAAGCCCTTTTGTAACATGTGCTAACAGTGCAAACTCAAAAAAACCCAATCTGGGATGTCTGAACTTTGAACACAAAGGTTGTTATAGTTCAATCTGTTTATGTAAGAAAATAAAAATGTTAATAGAACTGGACACAATTACAGCCAACATTTTGATAAAAAGCATGTGAAGAGAAATAAATACAATAAAAATAAATATAGATGTCATAAATACAACATATAATATAAGTATATTATGCAAAATGAGGAAAATGTCATTTGTGTTTGAGAGAATGAAAAATTCAGATTATCTAAAAAACGTAGTTGTAATATCTTCATGAGCGTCGTTTCATGTCATCAAACTCATGAGGCCAGGCGGGGGCACTGTGCCGAATCTCAGTGAGAAAGTCTGTGGAGTTGTGGGCAGATTGTGGAGACGGGCTCAGTTGGCAAAATTCTGCAAGTTATTCCCCTTTAACAAACTATTAAGTAAAGCAAAACATACGAGATGTTTACTGGACATGAAATTACGCCCAAACAGGAAAATGTCACACATTAAAACACTGTGTTTTTATTTTATCGTGCTGAAGTGCTTCTTTACTGCCTCTGTTGCAGAAAACAGATTTTTTTAACTTATCTTGTCCAGCATTAAAGCAGAATGATGGTCTGCTGGCTGTGTTGTTGCTGAGTAAATTTGCTTTTTCAAAAGGACCTTTGTATATTTATGTATATACAAAGATCCTCTTGATAGTTTCAATTCTTTATTTATTTTAGCTAAACATTTATTAGAATTTACATGTCATGCTGGACCCGACGGGAAATGAAACAGTGCTGATGTTGGAGGAATGATTACATAAAGATTTAACCCAAAGCGGAACCATGAACATTGCAAAACAATTTAGATTAAAATATAGAAACATAGTTTAATCACTATAAACTACTAAAGCATAGCTGAAAAGGAAAAGACTGACTGTTTAAAAGCTCTGATGTAAGTCCTGCTGAAAGTCTTTGGATGCAGCTAAAATGAGTCAGTACAAGAAAAAAACAAATAGTATAAATAAGCATAATAAACAAATAAAAACATGCTACATGTAATCATTGTTTACAGCAGTTATGCCAATAAATATTAGTAAAAAGGGTCAATAACCATGCTCTTTAACAATATTTTGTGTTTGCGTTCTTTCACCGTCATGTGTTTCTGTTGGTTTTCACTTATCTGGGACATTTTAACAAGATATTCTCATTATTCAAAGTTGACTGATTTGCATATATCACTTAAGAAACTCCATTTCTCCAGTGATGATTCTTGAGGATAATAAGCGACAAACAGTAATGTGGTGCAGGTATAAAAGCACTTACTTCTCAGCCATCAGAGTGCAGCCTCTTCTAAAAGCTTTATGACGTGCACCATCTTCAGTCGTGAGCTGTACGCCTTTTTTACTCATACAGCAGAGCAACATACTACATCATATATCAAACCCCGATTTAAGATGAGGGATGCTGCAGATAAATGGTAAAATATCCTTAGTGAGACGATAAGATCAGAGGAGGGCATTAAATTGTAGTTTATAAAAGTGACTTTTAGCTTGACAAACCACAAATTTAGAAGATTTTACTGAGGATAAATATAAATGCAGATCTCTGGCCTTAGACTGTTTTGACCCCTACCTGAGACCATCATTTTTTTAACAGCCCAAAGCCAGAGCGGGGAGAAATCAATAACAACCCTCCAGGGAATCATAAATAAACACAGCCTGCAGGTTGACACCACAGAAGTGGCCAAGAGTGAATTGCACACGAAACAGCAGGAGGCAGAACAGCAGAGCAAGCAGCAGCAGCATTAACTAATGAGTTCAGCACAGGCTACCCAAATCAGATGCAGACATGTAGGTTGAGTTGTCTGCTCCATTTACAAATAGTGGCCCTTAGACGCCTCTTGCATGCTCGGGGAGGCATTTTTCACACCACAGCTGTTGTCAGATCAGGAAAATAAAGATATATAAGGAAGACGAAACCACACAGCAAAGACAAATGACACTGTTGCTTTATTTGCTTGCTTCATTTATTGATTGATCAATCAGTGGCACAGTCCCAAAGGACTTAGGAGGGATGTGTACATACATCTAAACTTTGATGTTCATTCTGGAGATTGAGCATCATAGCCACTCAGATCTCATCACTTTCCATCCACAACAATCGTTAAGATAACCAAATAGTTGCACCGCTGCTCTTTTCATTTCATCCATAACTATCAGAGCTGATCTTTTCAGCACATTCTGGCTCATCTATCAGATCAGCTACAGCTAGCAGCTCATCTAAGCTTTCTAATCACAGCACCCGCCCTGAGCATTGCATCTAATTATGCTACATGCCAATCCTCCCATTCTGCGATATAAAGGCAACAGATTAGATGGGATATAAAATTTTGTGTTTTGTGAAAATAATCTTCATCAAAGGGCAAATGGGAGGCCTGAAGGGACCAGTTAGATGTTATGACAGGAAGTGTATCTGATGTGTCTCTGCGAACCAGTGTCTGCAGCTGGAAGCACCGTCTTTGCTTAATGAGAGCCAGTTTAGGTCTTCTTGAACACTTGCTTGCCAACAACTCCTGCAGCTCTCAGCTCCTGCAGAGGAGAAAACATTCATCATTAACCTGCTTTTACTTAAATACTGCAACAGAACAAAACTACCAATAAGGAATACCTGATATGGATCAAACTAATTTAAAAAGTCTAAATAACTTGTGGTCAACTGTATTATTATCTTTTTAAATGATTATTTCAATAAGGTTTCCATCTGATTTCTGATCGATCATCCCCCAGCAGAGGTCCCTGTTGCTCTCAAACTCCAATCTCAGCTCTTGAAAACTTCCCACTAATAGCTAATTTCATGGCTGCTGATTGAAAACATCTGCTGGCACCACTTAAACCAAATAATTTAGCAGATTATTTTTACTTAGCTTTGATAGCAGTAATCATACACAGAGAAATCTGATATTGCTGAGCTAATTAAAATGGTAATGTGCAAGTCATTACTTTTCAGATGCAAATAGTTTCATTACAAGCCACACTGGGCCGCACTATGAATATTACTTCTTTTTTATGTAGAAGTTATTATAGAAGAAATGTGGAGATAACATGAATGTTGTGCTGGATAACTGGAAGTTCAACATTGATGTCAAATGAATTAGTTATGGCAATGCACAAACTTTAATATTTAATCATGTATTTTGCCCCTGAGGAGAACATCTGAGGATCAAAACATGGATGTATGTCCCATTTTCCACTAGAGCACACATAAGTAGCTCTTCATGTGGACACAATACCATTTATTTAGCTGTAAATGAGTTATGGTTACACGCTTTAAGAAATATTTTTCCCCTTCGTCTGCACATCTAGTCATGTTTAGAGCTCTCGGAGTGATTCAAACTGGAGTCACACACAAAATTACATCAAATTATATGCACTTCACATACAGTGCTGAGAGGCATGTTGGATCTGGATTAAAGTTCCTAAATTGCTTAGATTAATATTCATGGCAGGGGCTGATGTTTTCTCACCAGATGAAGCTCATCTCCCTCCACCCAGTGGGTCCAACCTCTTCCCTCAATTTCTCCCTTTTGAACACACACCAGCTTGTCTCCCTCCCAGGTGACGGTGGTCTGCATGAGGTCACAGCACAAGGACAGAGACATCAGTGCTTAATGTAACACACATTAAAAGGTTTGACGCTAATGCAGAAAAAGGGGTTTAAACAGTACAGCACGAGAGCGTCGGTTTCCCCTGTTCCCACTTACAATAATTATTCAGACACACGTGACTTTCTCTCTCAGCCATCCTCCCAGCAGCTTATAGCTTATCTATAATCAGCCTATCAGCATACAAAAAAAGGTTTTCAAGGGGGACAAAGATAATCTTTGATCCTATTCAGTATTCAGCAACACAATCTGATTAAATGCGTCTTGACTCTCCGGTCCTTTCCCCGCGCGGTGTATATCAGCACATTACACCCAGTCACTGACAATAGTGTTAAAAGTTTAAGCAAAGTTTTATGAGTAGGCGGGAAGTTGTGTATAAAATGACCAGCTCCCACTGCACCATCTGCTCATTAAACTGTAGTCTGGAGGGGCTCCTCCAAAAACAACCCACAGAGTTTACACCCACACGGGATGACGACACAGCAACCAAACCACAAGCGAAAAAACTCAAATATTATGTCAAACTTGTCTTGCTGAAGGTGCATACCATGCATTTCCTGTCATCCACTCCACTGAGATCTTCCTCAAACTCTTTGCCCACATAGAAGTCCATGTTGTAGTTTTTGAAGGTACTGAGCGTCTTGATGATTATATGATCCCCATCGTGAACAATGTCCTTATCTGGCTTCAGTAAGGTTGCGATTTTCCTGATGGCAACGTTTACATCTGCCAAAGACCCACACGAAAGAAAGAAAAAGAAAGAGGGAATGAGGAGAGAGAGAGAAACAGTCACGTCTGAGGTAGATCTTCAGTGGATTACTTGGAAAAACAGAAGTAAATCTATCAATATACTACAGTAATGTAAGTAATAAAGGACTACATACACGTGTACAACATATATCTTCATATTTAGAGTCTTAAATGAGTCATTTTGCTTCTTCTCAGACCAGATAAGAACTCACCCAGAGCCTTCAAATACTCCTCGAAATTATCGTTGGAAATCATTTTCCAGTATCCGGTCAGATTAACTGGCATGTTGGCTGTTTCTCTTTCTTTCCTTACTTCCAGTCAGGGGGGTCTGCTGTGGATGGCTGCCTGTGAGGGAGTGAACAAAACACTGTCAAAAGCCTCAATTTCAACCAAACTCCACTTAATCCGATTACCTGCTCATTCTCTCCCTCTCTTTTTATGGAAATTATTGCTCACACCCCACAGCTTTCCTCCCACGGCCGACAATCCGCATAACTTCTCCATCCTCTCCAAACATGTTGCACGACGTGAACATGCAGTATGCTATACAATGTAAACACACGTGTTCTTTATGGCAGTGAATGCTTTTTTTTTTGCTTTGGTGGGATTAGGATGAATACACCTCCTTCATTAATGCACATTGGTCCATTTATATGCAACTGCACGTGCAGCAGATTTGGCCTGCAAGCTGATACTACGGAGGCCTGTTACTATGATGTTTGACTAATACGAGCTTAAAAATAAACTGCAGGGCCATCAAAAAGTGAATTAAAAAAATCACCCAGAGATCCTGTTTCAAATGGCTGGCAGGAGCACAAAGTGAGGAGAACATTTACGGTGCAGCAATGTAATCACCTGAGCTGAAAATGATCCAAGTGAAACAATTACAAGCAGCACAATGAGCCTGTCACATCTTTTGTCTTGCTTAAATAACTCAATTAATTTCATAATCTCTCCTTTGAGCCAGCTGCAGCCAACCCCGCTGTTGAAATCCTTCACTGACTTGCTCACAGGCAAAGACACACATCGTCTTTCAGAGGATGCCATTCAGCATCAGCGGCGCTTCTAGCCATTGGCTCTGATGAGGAAAACCTCCTGTAGCTGAGCAACTGTCAGGATTACTTTAAATCCTTCTGTGAAAATAATACACAGACACAGTGTGTGGACAAGAATGAGGGAGACTGAATGGATCCACAAAGAAGAGCTGTTTGGGGAAAGCTACAGAAAAAAACACTGATTTCCATCTGAGAGGAGGAAAAGGACGCAGATTAGAGCCTTAACTAAAGTCTTGGTGGTCTAGTGGTTCAGACTCTCACTAAAGAGACACACACTGATGTTTGTCGCTATTTCGGTATTTAAATTAGTTAGGCAGTAGTGTTCTGTAACAGAAAAGCAACTCTGTAGGCTGATTCTTTTTACTTTGACAGCTTTTAAACTACATTTGTGTTAAAGTTGCTTATTGGTATGATGACATTTTCTAGTGTTTCTGCTCGTTTTTACAGCTTTTTTGTAGTCTTCATTCCCTTGGATGTCACATCTCTATCGTGTCTCTGATGATGAAGGCTAGTACAGGACTGGAATATTAAATCCTAATATCTCAGTGGGGGGAGTTGGAGATTGATTGGAAAGTAAAAGCATGAAGAAGGCAAAACACTTCAAATATACATGATTTTATTTAATATAACTATGATGGAGTGCAATGTGTCCAAAAATATCAAGAGACCAAAGAATGACCCTATACCATAAACGCAACGATCCTCGGGAAGATCTTTGCGATTAAAATGTGCAAACCTTTTGCATGCTGCCATCCAGCGTTCCCAGTCTCTCAAGCAATCCCATATGGATGGAATGGTTGCTCTTTAACTGGGTTCATCAGTTGTCCAGGCTTTTTACAACCTGCTGTGCTTGCTTGATGAGGGGTCTCAGCACCGTGCCCTCATTTCTCCTCTCGCTGTGCTCCGTGTAGAGGTTATGCTGATGGATATATTCAATCACAGAGTCTGGGATCAGATATTTCACACTCTGACCCCGTCTCAGTGCACGCCGGACCTCTGTGGCGCTCGTCTCATTCCTCACCCATTCCCTCACCAGGAAGATGTTGTGTTTGTGGCGGGACAGCATGTCCGACTCGTGTACGGCTCGCTCGGGCTGCAGTCTCCCTCTACTGACGCAGACAAGCCCAAAATGTCCGACCAACTCTTCCACATGATCGTCCAGCCACAGGTCAGGGATCTTGAATGTGTCCAGAAAATCAGCTCCACACAGAAGCTTCAGCTGGGGGGGTGGACCTGTGAGTGCAGGAGGAGAGGAAACTTTTTAATTAAATGGTTTTAATTGGTTAAATCAGTTTTCTTAGCTTAAATGCTGACTGAACTGGTGATTTCATTCTTTTTGTTGTAATTTGTCTGAGTAACAATATTCGCAAAAAAAGAAAAAAAAATCTTTCTGAAGTGATGCTCCCTTTAAATATGCAGAAATTTTCCCTGGGATGTCTACCAGCTGGCAAATCCACAATCAAGAGAGAAAAAAAGCAGACTAATAATAGAATATTGAGTGCTCACACTGTTGAGAAGCAGATTTTTAAAGGTGCAAGCATCAGTGTTAAGAATAATAAGGAGGAACAAGCACATTCAGGCTCAACAGGCAAATAAAAACACGACTGAAATGACTCAGGATTTCGATAAATGACAGATATGAGACTCCCATGCAGGTGGAGGTCAAAGAAAATAGCAAAACCAATTATTTTACTATTTCAAAATAGTCATAGAGCTGTAATACTAAACCGTACCAGTTTATGTTTACATATGAAATAGAATAAAAAGAATTACATAGAAATTAAACGTAAAACCGTCCATCACAGCAGCTTCATATTTTACTGTCCTAATTGCAATCAGAGCTCAGTGTTCTAACAGCAAATTACATTATTATGTATAAAATCTGTCATATTCGAAGGAAATTACATCCAGAAACACTTAAAGTTTTACTTCATTTTCTTTATTTGTGGGATTTGCATTCATTTACTCTTTCCCGAATGCTTGATAGAAGTTACGGCATGTGATTGGGAAAGAAACACCTGTCTAGATAAGCTTTAATGGTTTATGGCTCGTGTCAAAGGTTAAAACAATCCATGAGGTTTAGTTAGAGGAATTGATTTTAAACTATATGAGGTAAGATTTTTCTCGAGGACTCTGCAGAATCTACCAAGTTTCCACTATTTAGTAATGGAAGAAAAGAAAAACCAGATCTATCGTCTTCATAGAGAGACACTGAAGTTGTTTGTCACTAAGAGACGACAATCTGCTGGACCTTTACCAAAAGGCGGAGAAAAAATGATGATCATGAAAGGCAACATCTAAACCAATTAAACAGATTAAACCATCTGGTTACAATGATGTCCTCTACTGTTTGATTTTGTGCTTGTGTTGTTCTTATTCTCAGATGTAAGTCGCTTTGGAGAAAAGCGTTTGCTAAATGTAATGTAATACAATTCCACCTGTCACAGATAAACACCTCCTGAATTGCATCCCTACGGTCAAACATGGTGATGGCAGCGTCACACTGTGGGGAGGCATTCCTTAAGAATAGGCTAGTAGAAGGAAATAATCATTCGGACTCCTGTAATTGTGATTTTCCTGTTTTGCATATTTGCATTTCTATAAGTCACTAATCTAAAGTGCCAGTTTGTACCAGTTTGTACCACTAATTTTTCTACATATTGCTTCCATCCAGCTGCATTTGGTGTTATTTTCACCTGCTATGATAAATCTTTCTTTCTTTGGACGATGGCTTCACTTTTACTCACCTTGTGGAAAAAGTTTCCTGTGTCTGATCATTTTCAGATGAATGTTTTCATTTGAAATCCAATAAAAAGTCACATACCTACATTGTGTGTAAATATAAAGTGAGGATGCATGTGAGGCAGCCATGATTGCACGACAGAATAATTAAATAGGAAGAATATTTCTACTTACGAGTGTTTAGGCTGTACGGAAGAGTAAAGCTGGTATTGTCCTAAATTAAATGTTCTTTTTGCCTGGCGCGCTGTTTCCATTGATGATGTAAATATTTAAATATCAGGAAATGATGTGTGACTCAAGACTTTTGCACAGTATTGTATACTATCCAAGAAAAAACAAAATAAAGAGGAGAGGTTTTGTTTTTTTTTCCTTCCACCTGAATACACGGAACGGGAAACCTGAAAATAGCTGTGTACTGATACTGCTCATGACAAACTCTAAGGGTTCGATACTGCTCGCACATTTCCAACTCATCAAAGCCCATGCAAATTAAAATGAACATGACCTTATTAATAGATATAAAACATACATAATCTAACCTCATTATTAAACCATTTATAATATTTTCTGTGCTGTTTTGCAATGTAACTTAGTGAGTGACAGGTGCCAAGCTTATACAACAAGGCTCACTTAGCCAAACAATAGCATTGACAGCGCTTGCATCATGGGTTGACAATGTGTGAGCAGGCGCTCCTTTGAGGGAACATTGGGTTGAACCCTCTTTATATATGGATTGAACGTTTGTGGGAAAAATAGTAAGAAAAACACGAAAAAAGAAAAGGTGTAACAGATATGCAGAACTATTCTCAGAAAAGATTTGAGGCTGCTTTTATTGACAAAGACGCTTTACTTTAAGTGGCGTGTCTGGACAATTATATAAATGGGTGTTTTAAACTTTTATTTTCAATAAGTGAGCCTCCAGCTGTGTTTTTATGGAGGACTGTGTGCAGAATGAATATAAAAGCTGAACTAAATCTTTCAGTGTAACTGCTTTTGTTATACATCACAAACAACCATCACTCTCACAGATTCTGCAAGTATTCGTTGGGAGGTTTCTCTATATTTTAAACATACATACCTGTAGCAGCATTAAACGTTTTCTTTTCCCCGCTTAGTCAGGACAGGCTTCCAGTCTACACATGCTGAGCACAGGCACACTGTGTGGGATTGATGTAAATCCTTTCCCTGTTGCAGGGCTTGTTAATCATCCAATATCACACTTATACCATCCACGGCTTTCCTAACACTGAAGTTAGAGACCTGACACAACCATGATATGTTTCCTTTATGTTTAGCAGGTTTAATCTACACTGCATTCATAATCTAAATTAATTAGTGCTAAACACAGGCTGAGAGCAATGGCGTTCATGTCACAGGTATTTGATCACAAAGCAAAAAAGTCCACACAGTCACACTTAGACTTGCTGGCGGAGCTGAAGGAAAGGTCAGGAGACTGCTAAAGGCACAATAATGCTTCCTCTGGGTCTGACAAATGTTAGTACAAAATATCATGCCAGTCCATCAAATAGTTAAGATATTTCCGGATGGACTAAACTGATGGATTGACCTTTCAGCAAGGCCTCCCAAAACGTGATGACTTCACAGCCAGGGCTTACTTTAAAATGCCAGCAGCAGTCAGTGGTCACAGGATTTCTAAACTGATCTTGTTTTCCCAACAACAAGAAAGTCTTACTTGATAGGAGGGTGTCGTTTCCACTGGAGTCACTGTGTGTCCCCATGCTCTGCTTAAATTGTTTCAGTATGCACCCAAAATGATACCTGGCCAAAAACCAAAAGAAAAAAATAAAACACTCACACTTTATATACTATAACACACACTTCCTGGTTTATTTTCAGTACCCTTCTCACGCTGAACCAAATGAAACAAATAGAAATGGTCATGACTGGTAGAAAATAAAGATGAATGAAAAACGTCACTGTTTTCAAGTAAAGCTTCTTAAAGTCGTTCCAGTTCTTTTTACTGTGTGTGTGACACGGTGTGTGTATGACACGGTGTGTGTATGACACGGCGTGTGTGTGTGACGTGGGCCTGCTCACAGCCTCGGGACAACAGTCCACTTTATAGCTTGATCAGCACCCGTGTTGCGAAAACACAGCTTACAAGGAACCAGCTGGGAAGGAAAGTAGGGTCCACTCGTGAGGGGATTTGTGAGAACAAGAACAAGAAGAATAAATAAAAATGATCCGAGTCAGCTCCTTTTGAATGAATCCAGTCCTACAGCCAGGGCTGTAGGACTGCCATATAT
>JBAMHX010000009.1:9879969-9903782 GCA_037177515.1 Pseudomugil tenellus | reverse complement strand
CTGAACTGGGGAAATTAGTTCCATTAGTATTTGGGAATTTTAAGATGAAATAGGATGCTAAGGGTCTACACATCAACCCAGCTGAACACTTATAACTTTAATGAGCTGTACTCTCTAGACTGACTGATACAACCAGGCTGATTGACCTTAAACAACTCCTGGTTAAAGAATAGGATACCATCCCACAGCAAAATGTGACCTTAGATGTGACCATGAGGCTGCATATGGATCCTCCATATGTTATTTAGGTCTCTGGTAGTGTAAAATGAGTAAAGTGTAAGCATATGGGGTGCTTGTCTTGGGGATGCACTGATATTAAAAACTTTTACCAATTCGAATAACTGATATTGATGTTGTTGTTATGGCTGATAACCAATATATACTGATGGCTGTATCTTTTTCTAAAGTTTATAACGAATAAACTCTGTACAAAATGAAAGTTAACATTAGCATCATTAGCTTCCTGCGTTGTTTGTGTGTCAATCAAGCATTTTTTTAAATGAGACAATGCATATTAATGAATGTACAAAAATTGTCCTCAATATGCAGAATTAAGCTAGTTGCTAATTTCCATCTGTAGTTCCATTAAGTAAACATAGAACAACAACTATAAATTAAAATGCAAAAGATGATAACAACAAAACTAAAACAGATTGCAGTAAGAACCTCCTTGTAAGAGCCTCATAATAATAAAATGCTAATGTTCAAAGCACTTTTCAAGTCAGTCAAATATTTCAGAAAGGAATATGTGCATATATACATACTGTATGCACACACATATACATATAAATATGAGCTAATTTGGTGCTAGCATTGTTGAATACACATCATAAATATTTTTCATGCTCTAAGCTGCTTCCTTAAAGAAAAAATATGTGGAGCTTTCTTTAATTGCGACAGGTAAAGTTTTCCAGCCAGAGCATCTTTTAATAGATAAAACACTCTGCATATGCAGATTTTCTAACCTGAATTTTGCAGTCACCTCTTGAGGCTGATCTGGTAACTACTTATTTTATCATGCGTTGTAATGAATAATTCCAGAGGTGGTGGGACTACTCCCAGATGTTGAAAGGATTCTGACACTTTTTAAGAATTTGACATTTGTGAAATTTGAAATGGGACAGATGTGATTTGATTGTGGCTTCTATCAAACACCTTTTTATGGAGTTGTTTAATGGCTTTAAGGGAGCTGACACAAGAAAATACATTATCAGTAAAACAATATTCTAATTGAAACTTTGTAGATTACACTTCTGGAGGGAGATTTTTCAGATGACAAGTCAAATTTGTGGTGTTGAATGATTTTATGCGTACCTTCCTCATAATACTTTGACCATGAAAGCGTTACATGATTATCTTTCTGGACCATGAAAAATGACCACACTGTTAACTTTAGTTCTGCACTTCAGTTAAACAACCCGATGTGCTGTGCTGCATCACTATCAATGTCACATGCCCAAACAAATACCACCCCTCTCCTAACAAAACCCCTCTTCATCTCCTGACCCACATACAAAAATAACCAGAAATAGAAAATGGTTTAACTTATCCAAACAATAAAGACATATAAAAAACATGTGCCATGAACTAAATTAACGCTAATATGTGATGCATCACTAGTTTCGTACTTTTTAAAGAGAGAGTTAAGCCACCAAGTAACTAAAAGCAAGGTTTAATATGTGTACTGCAGGGTATTTGACACCGTTTCTGTGTATGGTGTATAATATAACCAGTTGGTATGATTAAAAAAGAAAAATGATCATGAGAAATTTAATATACTAAACAAAGATTTTCATACTTTTTGTGCAAAGTTTGTGATCAAACATATAACATATATCTATGATTAAATATGACCATGGATTTTTCTTTTTTGTTGCTAAAATAAGCAAATTCAGAAAAATCCACTTCTCATGTTCTCTCCTTTAGCTCCCTTTCCCCCTTCTAAGCAGCTGGGTTAAGCTTGCCAAATACATTCAGTTTGTGACAAATGAGAAAGGTTCTCTTCTTCAATATAAAAGTTGTGTAATTTATCAAACTCAAACAAAAGCATATTTAAAAGTCTACACAATCAACAAGATGTTGTCAAGATTTGCTTAAGTCGTGCCTTCTTCATTTACAGCCTTCTGGTAGTGTCTTTAATTCACATTAGGCCACCTTAGCAGTCAGAAGAGTTATATTTTGAAACATCCCCACCGGAAGCGAGGTGTAGTTGACGCTATTAAAACGTCAGCGTCCCCGTCAAAATCTCTCTCTCCTCGCTTGTAGTGTCAGTGACAGTCTCTCTACCTTAACGGCAGTGCCTCGCGCAAGCGGCCAGCTGAGAACACCCTCGCGCTCTGGAAGCGAGTCAGGATTTGAGGAGAGAGGACGACGGTTCGATAAACCATGCAGATACTCGGGGTCCCATTTTTACTGTTTTGGCTTGTCTGCTGCCCCTCCTTCGCTGTCAGCGGAAAAGGTAGGAACGCGAAGAAGAAGAAGAAAAAGTAGTGAAACATATTTATATATATTTTATAGGTTTTGAGCTATACAAGTTGGCAGGTGGAGTGGCAAGGATACGGACAACTTAGAGATAGTTTATAATATTTTTCCTGCGTATATAACTTATAAAGTAATGCTTTTAGGAGAGAATTTTAAATGGTTTAGGTATTAAATGTTCTGTATGACTTGCAGTGAGAAGTTCAGGTGTTCAGCATAAGAAATGTTGAGGTATTACTGTTCCATGCATTTAATAGCACTAGGCTTGCTATTATACGGCATATGGAAGTGGAATAAGAAAAAATAAAACTTGAAAACATATTTTTCCATTATTTTATCAGGTTAAATGTTTGTCCCATGTTATGATAGGTTTCAAAGTGGGAGGTGGGCTTCCCCATGTGCACTCCAAACAGTTAACTTAGTATATTAGTCATCAAGTCATCATGAAGTTATTGCATATAAAGGACATTTTACTATTCTTCCTCATCTTTCATACTTTGTTTTTTATGGTATGCAGTGAATAAAATCACAGAAGACTTTTTAAAAAGTCTGGGATTTTTTTTAGTTAATGTGTAGTGAAATGATCTCAGATGCTGACCCCTTCCTGACAGTCCTGGTACTTTTACCTTTAACTATAAAAATAAAAATAACACAAACACGCAACAATAACAACAGCAAGAACGACTGTTTTATGGAAAAAAAGAAAAAGAAAATGAGGTGAACTTTAAAGATGACTTTTCAAAATTCCTCTTTTGGCCAATATCTTATATGTTAAATATTACAAAATACAATGAAATGTATCGGATCACAAGTAAAATACTTAAACTGGAAGACATAGAAAACCGTTGTCTATTAGATTTCACCTTGTGTGTAACCTGCCCAACAAATGTAACACGGTAGCAGTTATGATGTTGTGTTTAGCTGGCTGAGCAGAGAGCTGAAGATGATGTCTGAGTACAATAATCGATTAATGCTCGGAGAGGGCAGCCATGGTTAGAGTGCGGTATTAATTCATGTTCTCACCCTGTGATACATGCACATCTTCCTCTCTCTCTCCCTCTATGTCTCTGTCTCTTTATCGCTTACTCTTTTACTCACTTAAAAACACACACATACAGCAGTGACTGGTGTTGCCATTGAAGGGCACTGGTAGTTTACAGTGGTATTAATTGGGTCTCTGGAGTGAGCGCGCCGGGCTGGCTGGCTGCACTCAGGCAAACATTATCATTAGTTTGCTGTTTATAAAAGTCCTCCATATGGCTGAGAGCCAGAGGGAAAGCTGACTAGGTTTAGATTAAGTTTAGAGAGGCAGCTGTTTTTCTCTATATCTTTGTAATTTTTATTGATGAATATAATAAACATTTTTTGTGACATATATGCTACTATATGTCCATGCTTGACAGCATGCAGCTCAAGCTTGGGCAGTTGTTTTTTTTATTTATATATAACATTTTAGGTCATTGCATTTCATTTATGGCAACAGGAGAATTTGTAAAAAACCTAAAAAAGAAATAAAAATATAATAAAAAAAAATCTTTCCATTCTAGTGTTTTATAATTCGGTGTAATAGGAGTTCAACAATAATACATTTTATTGTTATCATATGAAATGGCACAAAATACTGAATGCTATAATAATTCCCAGTCGTATATAAAACAGATTTTTGGATATTCATTGCATAATTTTATGTACAAATATTTAATAGAGGATGATTAGAACATACGTAAACCTAAATGAGATTCACTTTCATGGGTAAGAATATATCATCTTAAGTTGTCAATGTTGTCTGTATAAGATAAAAAAAGGCCTAAAAGAAATAAGACAAAATCCAATTAGATAAAAGTTTAACACATAAGATATTTCAGAATCCATATGACCCTAAATTGGGAAAGATAATATAATAGATATAAATAATTATCTATTATATAGATAATTGATGGGTAGAATATTGCAGATTATCTTAGTTTATGTTGATGCTGCTTTACACATGTTAGCATGCTTACTTTTTTCATTAGATACAATAGGAAAAAAATAATCATTTTTGTGTTTCCATATATTTCAGCTTGGCTGTCTGCCTGCTCTAGTTTGCTGGATCACAGCTGACCTATAGCAACACAGTATCGTATTATTTTACTATCAAATAATCAGTACGACTGTATTGCTAAGTAAGCCATTTCCTCTATTTAAAAAAAGAACAAGGGTGCTTGAATGTGTGTCAGGCTTCTGGAAGACTGATATTTTTTCATGTGTGTGCAGATTTTGTATTAGAAGCTTTACAAGCTCAGCAGAATACAGTATGCAATACAAGTGCGAGAAAGACCTTCAGCTGAATTCCTTTACATAACATGTTGGGAAATGGAACAAAACAGTGACAAAGACAACTGAATGAGAGGATTTGAGGAGTGCTGAAAGGAAAAGAGAGAAAACGTAAGAAAACAGGATGAGATTTATGGGTGTCTTTTGAACAGAGCCGTGCAGCTGTATTATCCTCCTTCAGAACATAAATCCTGAGAGCGATGTGGAACGTAGAGGCATAACTCAGGTTTTCATTCTGTGCAATGAGTGGTGAAACAATGTCTGATGGGAAGTGCTGTGGCCATTCTGTTGCTGCTTTCCTCTTGACTGTCATTCACGCCCTTTCTGTTCTCATTCTTTCCCTTGTCTACTCACTGGTGTTTTCTGTGTGCCTATCTCTTTCTGCCTTTGACTCTGCATCAGTCTTGGCTGTTCTGCTCTGTTGAGTTGATGCCATTCAGAGGGCAAATGCCACAGAGAGAAATGTTTCGTCATTCTCCTCACTTTTTTTTTCTTCCATGCTCGAACAGCCCCTCGTTCTGCTTTTGCAGACCTGATGTTGCTCTCTTTCTCTTCAGTCATGGATTTCATTCCAAAGGTTTATGGGCTTAAGTGAGATGTATAAATGGGGAGACTATCTACTCTCTGTCTTACTTTGCCTTTTCTCGTTTCCAAAGAGTTGCATTCTCGCTCTTTTGTGGATACCCCCCCTCCACAATCCCACTGATGCCCCGTCTTTCTTTTAAAGCCGTTCAGATTTTCAGTATCTTTAACTCCTGCTCTTGCGTGCCCTTAATATTTCCAACTTAACTATTTTTTCCCGTCTCATGATATAAAGTATTTGTCGTGTTTAAAATGTTCAGTGTATTCGCTGTTTGGGAATTTTACCAAAAAAAAATGGAGTGCTTTGTGCTCCGTACTTGCAGGTGCAGCAAGTGAAGGCGTGTTAGGTGTTCGTGCTCCAGAATTACATGCAAATTAGAGTGGATATGCAAATCAAAATTCTAATTTGGACGTTAATTACTCAGCACAGCTAATTATAATATGTCTGATGAGGCGTAAGGTGGAGGAGAGGAGTGAAATGGAGGACCTGCTGTAGGATGATATATAAGCTGTGATTCATTTGTTTGTTGTGTGTTTGTTTGTGTCTGAGACCGACATGTTGATGTTTAGGGCAGTGTGTGTTTGCCAGAATTAAACCAGCTGGTCCAAGAGCCCCGCTGGGGCTTTTTGGTCAGCGCTGCTCAATATGTGGTAGATAAACACTGCATGGAGTGCTGACTTCTGAGGGACAGCCTCATGCACTCATTAGCTCACTAAAGCAATGACATTTATGCGCTGAGACACTTTACAACCTACTATGTAAACTATACTGCATTGTTTTTTAAGACCCTTTTAAACACAACGATGAACTGAGGTACTTTTGATATACAGAGGACAATAAAAGCAATTACTAGAGAAAAGATGGCAAAAAAGCAGGATATTAGATTATATAGGTATATTAGATTTTATAAGATAAAAAACCTCTTTGGTCTTTAACTTTTTACTAAATCCGTCATTTCTTCATTTAGCTGTTAAATAGCTGTTAAGTTGAGCTTCTTTTTTGTTTAAGATTTTAATTTGTTCTGGATATTATGGCCAATATTTTCTGTCTAAATACAAATATATTGTCCTATAAACAGAGTACACTTTAGAAGTATTCAGAGTAAAGCATGTAAGGTTACTGGACAGAGCTTGTTTTTTCAGATGAAATAAAAATGAGCAGCAGTAGCCGTTGTGGTCTTCAGGTTTTTCAGTCGCACCATTTCTTGAAAGCAGGATTAATGACTTTGTGAAATAACTTTAGATTCATCTCGATTTTTAGTGTCACAAAGTTGTTTAATCTATTAATCTACTTAGTTGCATCACTATGGTCTCTGTCCATCTGTCTCAGTCCAAAACCAGCTCTGCCAGTTCTCTCACAGAAAAACATTGCCATGAGTTTCCCCTGATGTGTTTTTAACCATTTAAAGCCCAACCTAAGAAAAACAGGGGAGTTATCCTTTACTTTAACTAAATCAGTAAAAATAAACAATTTATATTTTGGTAATTTTACTATTTATGACCATGTGATGGGTCAAAATTATTGTAGTGTATTCTCCTGCTTTCTGGTATATATGTAGAACTGGGTTTTCAGTAAGGTTTGGCATCTGTTTTGCATTCTGTCTCTTCTCTGAGCTCTCTCCAGTGAATTAAAGCCAGTCCAATGTTGACCCTTGTATTAGTTTTTGATCTTTCAATTTGCACTAACCCCATAATATTCTACTTTGTGTTTTTTAACAGTTTCCTTTTTATGTAACTGCAAAATGTCCAGTGTGTTGCTGCTGTGTGATGCACTGCTCTAAAGCAAGATGCAGTTGTTGCATTGTGTTCAGGGCTGGATATAGTTGTATAGTGTAGGGCTCTGCAGGATGATTTACCAAAATGAATGTTAGCTTGGCACCAAATGAGTCTGATACACAGTTTTGAGGTCAGAAAACTTGCGTGATAAAACTTGCCGTGATTAGAGAGGTATTGTCTGTCTTTCAAAAATCAGATGTTGATGAGCAAGTTCACATCTGAGGATTTGGTGGTTAACTTTGTATGCAATGAGGAAATTAGTAAAAATGTTATAACAAATGGTCATATTTTTTGTTCGTAAATGAAAATAAGACTATTTTTATAATGATCTGTTAGACTATATGACTGTTTTAATATTGTCTGTCTTATGATTGTATCTATTTGTGATAGATCAGGTGGTCAAATTTAGTTTGATTTTAGTTAAGGATGCACCATATTTATCGGGCCAATAAAATATCTGCCAATTTGGGTTCTTTTTTTATCTGTTCGATAACTACATTTTCCCAATAAAAATCCCAGATAATATCTAAAAATTTTGTGTTATTTTATTTAGGCAACGCAGCGCTAAAGCAGGCCAAGATGGCGAATTATGTGCGCCTTACCAGAAGGACCCAGGCTTGTCCCAGTCACTGCCTGACTAATAATAAGCAGTAATATCATACTTTAGCAGATGAAACCATATATATGAATAAAACGCCATTGCTGGAGATCTGAGAGAAGGGAAAAAGATTTAAAGTTTTAAAACACGAATCTAATCGCTCACCTAAAAATGGATGGAGTCTACGCCTCACTGGGTCTGTACAGAACCATAAGCATAGACACATTAATAAAGTTTTTCTTATTGCTGCGATATGCGTGAAGGGAGCACGACCTTACGCCATGATCGCAGGAGTTCTCTGTGTGCCTGCAGAAAAAAGGGTGCCCAGAGAACGGGTCTCATTCAGCCACGGCCCTCAGGACTGAGGGAGAAGTGGGGCCAGACAGGGTTCCGGCGATAGGTGCCTTTCCCGGCGAACCTACCCACCATGTCGTCTGGTGGCAGCGCAGCCTGCGCAGACGGGACTCTGAGTCCTTTGAAGGCTGCCGCCATCCTGATTATGTCCGGCAGGACTTTAACCAGGGTGCCAATGGCGGGAAGGTTCGTGGTTGTTGAGACGGGAAGGGGAGGAGGGCCTGGGTGTGCTCCCGCGGCGTCCTCTGGGCCTGCTAGTTCCAAATCTTGCATCCGGGAAAACTGGACGGGGCTAGCAGGTTCTGGCGGGAGGGAGTCGTCCGATTCCTGCCCAGCGTCGAAAAGGTCGAGAGTCCTCTCCAGTGGGACCTGTTCAGCGGCGAATTCATCCTCGGCACAGGCAGTTAAGAAATCCAGTCGCCGCTGCTTCTCATGGCGGGGAAGCATCTCGCAGAACGGGCAGGTGGCTTGAGGTGTCAGAGCCAGCCCGACGTGGTGGGGACCGAGGCAGCTTTCACACTTCGCGTATAGGTCTCCCTGGAGGATGTACCCGGTCTGGCATTCCGGGCACGAACAGACTCCGTCGAAGGAATTCATTGTTCTAAAGAAGGAATCGCTCTTAGGAGTTGTTAGTCTTCAAGGGTGAAGAAAAATGGGGAGCAGATCGCTGGGCTGCACCCCCTTTTATGCAGCCCAGCGCGGGCCCATGCTGTGGGTGGGCGTGGAGTAAAAGTCTTCAGTGCTGTGCGTGGGGATAAACCCATTAGCGATAGCCTTAAAGGGCGAAGCCTATACGAAATAGAACACAGAGGGTCGATTACCAGTAGGACCATTGAGCAGGACTCAGGCTTGGTCCCGTCCCTGATCTTGTAGAATTGATCAAGTAAAATCAACAAGAATGAGGCTTGGGCATTGTGAGTTCGCTGTTTATTTAAAGATAATAGGGAAACATCTGGATGGTTTTTGTCAATGTGGAGAAACAGCTAAGAATATTCGGTTTTTGTGTCCAAGATGCATCAAGGAATGACAGATACTGTTTGGTGAGCTGGCTTCTCTTGGGCTTGCAGTTTTTTCAGTGAAAACAATATTTTCTTTGCGCTGTAATTCATGTGACACTAATAGACCTGTTTTTACTGTATATAAAACAGTGTGAGCATCTGTAACTGTGGGGGCAGCATTATGCTAATCCAGTGTACAGCCCGTCGGATAGAATTAGTAGCAGAAGAAGGCCCCTTCCCTGCCTGACTAAATAATAAGCAGTACGGTCATGTTTCAGCAGGAGATTAAACTGCATGGCCTGTAGATGATTTATATAAAGTTTTAAAACAACAAATCCAATCGCTCACATGAAAAATAATCATTGCAGCGAAGAAATATGAAAAAAATACGAAGCTGCCGCGGTAGCAGCTAGCAGTAGCAGCTAGCAGTAGCAGCTAGCGGTGCTAAAGCTAAGGCAATAACACATAGAGTCAAACTATCTATTCGGAACGCTATAAAAACTTTTTAAGAGACAGTGAAAAGGTTACAGAATTAACCTTATGTTTGAGGATTCACTTTATTTTATATATTTGATTACATTTATGTAATGGAGGCTGACAGTATGTCAGTACATATAATTTCATATTTAAGCACAGATACCTTTAGAGATAAGCCGTACATCTGTTACTGAATTTTTAAGGGATGCACTTTATTTGAATTACCACATTTTTGTTCTATGACATGAAAATAATAGACATTTGAAGGGGCAAAACTGTGTGTTTGTTGTTACAGATATGCCAGAGCTACTTAAATATCTGTTTTTGATCACTGCATTCAGCACAAAATGCAGATTATAGTAAACATAAAAATATCGATAACTTATCATTGTCATGACAAACAGAAAAATATCGGTTATCGGTATCGGTTGAAATTTTTTCATATTGTGCAACACTAATTTTAGTACGTGTTCACTCGTGACTGCATTTGTACGAGGTTCATGATTTTAGTTAGTTCCCCATAGAAATATAGTTGTAGGAGGAATGTCACAATTGAAAGGAAGACCCACGTATTTTGCAAGTGGATGCTGTTTTGAGTAAAACCTTCTCCAGTCTGCTGTTGAAGCTTGTTTGCTGTCAATGCCATTTCATTAAAGAACGAAAAATTACCTCAGTAAATGCAGCAAAAGCTGATTTTTGTACATATAAGATGTTGAATAGTACTGAACTTCTATGGGGTTGGGAGGGGGGGAGGGGACTTGTAATGATAAAAAATCTCTCAGTATGATATTTTCAGAAAATTAAACAAAAATATAAATCCTGAAATTATTGACCTCAGTCTGAGTTCAAGAGAACATAGCTGTTTGGAAGAGTGATTTACAGAGTAAATAGAGATGCTGTGCCTACGCCGTGACCCAGAGTAGTATTATCTTTTGTCTCTACGTACATAGGTCTTACAACCATTTATTAAACAATCCAATGATCTGTTGTGACTTATAATAAAGCCTGAAGTTATGAAAACATGCACCGATGCACTCTGTTGTAATTATAATTCTGATGCAAACTTATCAGCCTGCAGAGTATTTGCACACAGAATAAATTGTGTCAACAATGTACTGTGTTTGGTAGTAGCCAAATAAGAAAAACTCACAAACATTTTCACGCATAAAGCTCTTTTCATGTTAGCCCAGACTCGATTGAGTCATCTCCTTCATCTTCCTTTTAAGTTGACTTGTGTGGATCTCTTATAAAGTCAGTCCAAAGCATTACAATGTGCTTTGAAATGGCTTCATATAAATAATATTTCGCTGATTCCTGCTCCCTCTCAGTAAAACCATGAAAAGCATTGTATTTTCCAATTTTAGTTGCTATGACTGAGATAAAGGCTGAAAATGAAACTCCAGGGCTACATCGCAAGTCCTGTGGTAAGTTGTGTCACAGTTTTCTTAAAAGCACACACCACAAAGCAACATCCTTTGTGAATGAAAAGCAAATAAAGTTAAAATCAAGAATACCTTGAGAGCAAATCGGAACATATATGTGCACGTGTGCTTGAGAAACGGATGAGACAGAAAGAGTTTTTGAAGTTTATCTCACGCCTTCAAGCACGACTGCATGCACGCATAGAATAATGCATCTGCTGGACTCTGTGCTACAAATGCTGCTCAGGAAGAAAGGAGTCACAGCACGGCAAAGTGAAAGCTGTCTTCAAGAAGAAATGTTTTAATTTTCATGAATCATCAGGCAGAAGTGTTATCTCCTGTATGTATGACTATCCCCCACCCAGCCTGTCTGTCTTTGTCTCGCCACATATTTTCCCCCTCCTGGCAGAAACACATTAGATGGGAGGTAGGGATGTGTGTATGTCAGTTCAGATATCCCATTTTCACACTACAGATGACTCAAATTTAAATTGAATTTTCTTCCTTCATAAAGCTGATCTTATTGAGCCTTAACTCACAATAGAGTGTTAACTGTGTCATTGATAGTATTAACCTCTGTTTTCTTCCCTTTGTTGATTTTTTTTATCTTCTTCGCTTTCTGTCTTTATTGTGGCATATGTAAATGGTTGCATTTATATATTTTACCTGTTATTTTGTACAACAAAATGTGTGTGTGTGTGTGTTTCCTTATTACAACAAGCAGAAATGACAGAGGTGCTCCATACATTTTGGGCTGAAATGACGTTTCTAATTAATGGAATAAAAACAAAATATTCATTTTTATTACATACATATTAAAGTAGTTTTATTGTCTTTAAGTATGTTTAAAAAATAAGTACACTTTAAATAAACTGAAAATTATTTACCCTATTAATTTACTAATTAATTTAAGATAAGATTATTATTAATATTATTATTAAGAGTAGGAAAATATATATGAAAACTATTATTCCTAATTTAAAGCCATGTCAAGGATAAATGTGTATGTTTGAATAAAAAGGAAAGATTTTGCACTTTTTTAAAAATGCTTTGGAGCATTAGAGATTTCCTATACACCCCCTTATCTGTCGAAGTGGTTCTAGAGTTATTGTATCTGAGGCTTCAACAGATTGATAAGTAGTCTATTATTTATCCATCCATTAATTTAATTTATTTTTATTTGTTTATTGTGAAGGTTTTAAATTTATATTAACTTGGTCAAAGTAAGCTGTAGATGATGGCAGTCTGCACTGTAACTGAGGGGAAACTTCAGATAAAATAACATCAATAGCAAATTACTATAAATGTTCACTGCTTTTGTGACATTTCACATGAATTATTGTGTTTTAGATGACTATACCCTGCTACACAGTAAGTGAAACTAAAAAGGTCCAAGCTGATTTATGAAGCATCTACACATCAACCCTGTTTAGCATTTAGTTGAGCTGGAAAAAAAACTAAATCCATATTGTTTAGAAATTAGTCTGAGTCCAAAATGGACCTTTTTCCTCCAGTTTAAAGTTGTAAAATATTCTAAGTTCATTCAAGTTGTTCAATCCTTAAAAAGCATTTACAAATTAAAAAAGATCAAATTATATCCAGAGAAAATTCTCAACAAATGTACAAATTACAGCATAAGTTGCAATTATTTAAAAAAATTACAACTTCAAGTACAGAATGTCTTTTGTTTTGGACAGTCATTTTTACACTTAATGCAGAAATAAAACTGGAAAATACAAATCTTTCCTAATACATTCAATAGTAATCACATATTAAAACTCATGCTGTCATTTTCTTTCATAGGACCACCTGCAAGACAATTATGAAGAGTTCAAACTGTTTTATTCATGTTTGCTTAAATTAATACTATATGCTGACAATGGCATTCTTTAAAATAAGCTTTGATTTTGGGCATCTGCACACAATAATGTATTCTAAATTAAAGCTAATTAAAGCCACTCAGTTAGCAAACAGGTGATGATTTATAAAAACGGACCCAGCCTAGATTTAGATTATTGAGGGTGAACTACAGGCTGGTATTTAACATATTAGTATCATGGATACTGTTATTACTGAAGATAAGACATTTTAATGTAATATTTTCCACATTGTACTTCCATGTGTAAAAATAGGAAGTCCACCCTGCATCCTCCAAAAACATAACTGAGTTTGTATAGCTCTGTTACGATCGGAGTGAGGAGATGGAAGTGAGGGCCCAAATGCAGAATGGAGAAGGCAGGAAGCAGCCAGGTTGCAAGTGAAATGATTTATTGAATTAACAGAACCAGAACTAAGGCAACAGGGAACACCAAAAACAAATATAAGGACCAGCGACTACATGCATAACTATAACTAACAGACCAGCAACTAAACAGACAAATCAAGAGACTTAAATACATAGGACTAAACGAGGGACAGGTGAACATAATTTCAAGACAGGTGAAACTGTGACACAAGGAAGTCTACAAAACAAAACAGGAAATCAAATTACCAAAACCCATAAACCCAAACAAGCGCATTTTATGTATAAAACAATTCACACATTTAATAGCATTACAGATGCTGAAAAGAAACCGTAAAAGACGGCAACAAATATCAAAAATCACAAAACAATGATAAATGAACTGAAAATAATTAAAAGGAAGGTCATTTAAAAGGTACCGTGCAGATGTCATGTATAGGTACATTTGGTGAAAGTTTAATCTCAGCTGATCTACTCTTTTTATCCGAGAGCTCTGCTTGGTTTATATTCTCTGAACATGTCACGGTTCTGAACCTTAACCGTTCTGGGATTTATAAACAATCCGCAGGGTTTTAAAAACTATCCTGTGACTTACTGGAAACCAGTAAAAAGATTTTAAAACTGGTGTGAATTGTTCAGATCAGTCCTAAAACTTGAGTAGCATCCGTCTGGATGAGCGGAAGATGTTTAATGCTATTTTTAACAAGTCCTGTTAAAACACCATTACAGTAATACACTGGAGATGAATGCAGGTTACACCAGTCAATTAAAAATTTACATGATTATGAGTAAACATAGCTGTGACATGCTGATGCTGCTGTTTTTCTCTCTTCATGAGTGACTGGGATAAGCCGAGCAATAACTACACAGTGGAAGGGAAGGACTTCATTCTGCCAGTACCTCTCTCAACTACATCATTTAAGCACAGTTGCTGCCTGCACAGCTATCGTTTTAGTATAAAATGCTCTACATAATAAAGAGAAAGGAAATGCTAAACTGGCCCTAGCAATGCTACTGGCACTTTGAGGCAGCAGTGAAAACCTAAGAAGCAGCCTAAGTATCAACTGCCTAAGAATATTTTCATTCTCAAATTTTACATGGGTGTAACTTTCTAAAAATAAAATATGCACGTAAACTGTCAGAATCCTTCTCATTTCTCTTCTATTTAGTAATCAGATTAAGTGCTATCATACTTTAGTACCTGCACAAGTATTGTTCTCCAGGGATTTACTGCCCTCATACGTTCAGTCATGTCTGTCTTGTCACTGTGTGTGCAACTGTGTGTATTTAGAGCTTAATGGGCTATTTGGACTGTATTTTCTATAGAACAAGCCGTATGATTGCAAGTCACCTACTGTTTTCTTGAAGCGTAAATTTGGTTGTGTCATTAGAGAACCTCCATTTCTCCTCAGTAATTTAGCCCTCAGTGGTGCTTTTGCCTTTTACATTAGCTGTGTCTGGAAGTAATCTTGACAGCCTTTGTGCTTTCTTCCTCTGAACTCACGAAACATTGCAACCACATAAAAAAAACCCCAGTTTTTGCAACTGTTTGTTCTCCACTAAAATTCCCCTATGCACCCAGTTTCATGAATAAAATAGGCCTCTCCCACCACCCTTCTTTCTGTACTTGTCCTCCTCTCTTTGTCCAAAAGAAATGAGCAGCATTTACCACCCGCCTCGCTTGTGTCAGCATGGCAACATTTCCCATCAAGTTTTAATTTTTACCTACTGTAGTATAATGGTATTTTCTGTTTATTTTTATTCATGGTCCACAGCTTTTGCTATTACATTTCTGCTCTCTGTCAGCAAAATATCCTATTATTTATTTTTCCCCTACACATTCAGCTTTGCTTTTGCACACGCTGATAATGGTGCTTACATACATTTTCGGAGCTCATTATTGTTAATCAATTGACGTGTCATTGTGAATGCAAAATGAAACAACTCCTCTTTCACAAGAGCTCCACTAGGCTTCATTGTAATGCTTCAAAATCCTGCTCAAACTTTACCTTTGACATGATACGATACAATGACAACACTGTTCTCTTGGGGGATATTTCCTCCTACATTGTGACACAGAAAACTTGAAAGAAAGGCTTTATTTTGTCACATACACATTGACAAATAATTTTCACACAGTTGGTTTCCTAAAATGGCTTAAAAGTTACATTTGTATGTTTGAAAATGTTTGCTACCTGAACATGATGTTTGAGGGAGTTTTTATTTGACAGAAGTTAGACCACTACTTTCTAGATTTTTTATGGAAATCAGAAATAAATGTGTAGTTCAGTTTTTTCCTGTTAAGATAGTGTGGTGGCTTTGTGTGACAGTAAACCAACTCAATTTCTGCATGAAATAGACTTCTTTAAATTGCTTTTGAGAGACAGTAAACAAAGAAGTAAATGTTATGCAAACATAGGCCCGGCAGGAAGCTGTGTCCAAAGTAAATGCATCATCTGCAGTCTACCTGTTACAATTAAACCCACGACTGGACTGACTGTCTGTTGAAATGCCAAGGCTTTGTCAGTGGATTGCTCACCCCCATCTCTCTATGCTCCTTTTCATCTGTAATTATAGTCCGTTTTCTTCACTAGCAGACAAGAACTATTGTATGAAGTTGAAGAGACAGTGGAACTGCGCAGACGTGTCAAAGCCAAGCGTTCAAAAGGATTTCTGATAGCTGAGGAAAAGGAAATGCCTGAAACAAGCCATCTCCTTTCTATGGCAATGAAAATAAACTCATCATCGTATTTTTTTACCCAAATACTTTAGTCAAACATGTGTTTTACTCTTCCAGAGTGTTAGATAAATAAATTCAGCAATGCAGCAGTGAACGTTTGCAGCTTTCATTTCATTAGATGCACTATCATCATATGTTGCACATTTATTGAGGACTTGCTTGAACTGGAGCGCATTGTAGTGATTGCAGGATCATTAGTCAGTTATTTTATGTTGAATATCAGTTTTTAATAAACATTAAAGCAGAATAGCTGGTGTTTTGAAAGTGATAGGAGTTCAATAAAAAGAGTGTTTTTGGAAAGAGGCAGAAGGGAGGAAAGAAAGGGTACTAGTGGGAAGAGAGTGCTAATGAATTGATTTTGGACATGCTACAAGATATGGCCAAGTTTCTTTTTAACACTTCTTTCTCCCCTCCCTCTTTTAATACAGAGTATTAGCTTAAGCTTGCAAGTTTGGGATGGTAATTGCCTTGAGTGGAAGTTGGTATGTTTTTCTCTGCCTGCTGCTCTCTTCTCCGACAGCCATCCTTTCACTCACGGCCGATGCGTTGCCTTCCTCCCATCTTTCCTTTCCTCATGCACAATTAAACATGCACATGCCTTTTCTGGGAGGCTCTGCTAACCGATCTAAAAATGGACAAGTTCTGCTGTCTCTTCAGTCTCAGGCATCAGTAGTGAGTGAAGGAGTCCAACATGGCAGCTGTACAAAGGTCCAGACAGATGCTTGCAAATGAGACAAATCAGGGAATACAAATCTTCTATACTGTGGACTACCGATACTGGTAGCAACAACTACATTTGAAACAGTATTACAGAACTACACTGTATACCTCTCAAGATGCTGTTTACCCGCCTATTTCCTTTCAGCAGTAGCCTCAGGGAGCGAAGCAAAGGACGAACATTGGTAATTGCTTAGAAAATCAAAAGAGAAACTCACCATTATGGTTCTTACCAGATCTTAGGTGTTCTATTGACTAATACTTTTATACTCACCATACTCTGTTCTTTTAGTTCTGTGTTTTTTTTCTATCTTTAAAGTTTATTTTATAACCCTTGGTGCAAATTGAGAACAAATTTAGGGGATGAGACTATCATCTTTGTTGCTGCAGGATGTTGTAATTCGTTCATGTTGTCATGTATTGATTTTTAGGAGAAAACTAATGATAAACAATGTTTTCTTTCCCACTCTGATCCTTACAGTAGATTAAAACAATCTGCTGAGAGTAATATGTCCCGCTTTAGTATTAAATTACGAGAATGCCCCTCATTACCTTCTACTTTATGACACAGCGAGAGTATAATACTCCTAATACATATTAAATATTTGTCAGAAGGATCACCCATTTTTATGTGCTGAGTGGTGATTTTAAAAAATATATAAATATATACACCCAACAAAATATTTGCGGTAGTGATAATGTATCTCTTCTGCCTTAGAATTGCCATTAATTTGACTACTGTAACAAGAATTTAATTTGACACTATCTCTTTTCACCTCATGTTTCTTTAAGTATCTACATAGACATTAAACTTGTTTTTATAGTAGAAGGCAATCATGAAGCAAAGTCCTGGGCATGTTGCCTACAGTGTCTAAATGTTTATTTTGCCTCTGGCTTTCTTTCTGTCTTCCTTGAAGATAACGAAAAAGAATAGACGGCAGGAGATATTGAAGAAAGGAAAATAAAAAAACAGACTAGAGGTGGATGGTAAATGTGGATCACATACAGAGCAAGGACAGAGGACAAACAGGATTTTCCAGAGAAAGATAGGCAGTGATGGAATAAAAAATGAAACATGTGAGCATTGTGGCAGAACAACACGTAAGATAAAGGCAGAGAGGTTGTGGATCGTGGTGATGTTTGGCAGTGTTGGCGACGTGTGCATTCTGTGGTCGGTAGCAAGGTCTGAGTGATTCATCATGATTATGTGGTGGTGGGCAGGTAATGTCACACGCAGGGTTGGGCACATCCAAGGTGGAGGCTGTGTCTGAGCATATGTCTTTGCCAGCCACATTCTTATTGCACTGTTTAATGTACGTTTTACTGTTGTCAGTAGCTGTTCTTCAGCTATATATTTATATATGTGTGTGTAGGGTTATGTATTCTTTGGCATTTACAAATGTATGGTATATTTTCACTTCTCAGTGCTTATGTATTTGGAATTTTGCTCCCTACCGGGCTGCTTGCTGCATCAATTGAAGCTTCAGAGGCTGATTAATGATGTTTTAAATGTCAAATGTCAGGTTCTGTCTCCATCTGTTAGTCTCTCATATTTCACTCTCTCTTTCCTCTCTATCATTCTTTATCTTTACCCTTCTTGTATCTCCGACTTCCTTTGTGGCTTTTGATGTCATTTCTAACCTTGATCATTAACATCTCTTTCATGATCTTCTCTTTACTGATCCCAGACAGTCACCTTTTGGTGCCTCTAAAAAAATACCCCATGCTGCGTGGTGTTGAACTCAGTGTTTGTTTGTCCAAATGTCAGCAGTTGTGCGTATAAACCTAATGTCGTTCCGTGGGTGTGTTTGTTTATATGAGCTTGTGGGGGAAAAAAGTGTAGAGCTTGTAACTTTTGTGTGTATGTTTGCCAAAATCTCTTTGTGTTCACCGCATAGCTGACGGTGGTAATTTTTTTAGAGGACTCAAACACATACATAATAAGTAAGCGTTATGTACTTTTCCTGTACACTATGTCTCTAATGCACAGTGTAGTGGTGGGATGTCTAAATGATTGATGATAGACTCTGTGGTGTGTCTGCCAAGGCTGCAGTTAAAACCTGTCATACTCTCTTATTGTTGTCATTCCTTGAGTATTGTATAAGTAATTTTCTTGCCTTCCTTAACAATAAAAGCTGCCCACTTACCACCAGTCAGTCTTTTAAACCTTTTTAATTGTTTTAAAAAGTGTTTTTCTTGTTTGATATTTGACATTGTGAGGCGCTAGACCTTTTCACAAGTTGCAGTTTCTTCTCTTACTGTCAATAAAAAACATATGCTGCAATAATAACTCAAGCTGATGACTGGACTTCACATGAGATGCCACTACAATCCTATTTTGGATTACTACTCAGGAAGCATCAGCAGCGATTACTAACTTAAGCCAGTAGATAAAGTTATATGGTAAGAATGGTTAAATTAAAAGTGATTTAATAATCAGGAGATAATGTGTGTAGGTAATAGATAGCTACAAATAGTTTCTGACAGATGGACAGTCGTTTTCAATTTATGTAATATCTTGAAAGACTTATAGTAACCACGTATATTACGGCTTCTGATTTCTGCTGAATGTGCAGAAAAGACAGACTTGTTTGCAATGTTTAAATGTCAAGAAAAAAACTGTGCTGTCTCAATCTGAAATCTTTCCTTTTAAAAGTTCCATATTTTTCTATATGTGCCATTTCCACGGTGTATCCTATGCACATCTATGATAATATTATGCATTTTGAAAGATGCACCAAACTATAGTTTTGACCTACTATTCATTTCTACATCTCTCCTGCCGCACTGAGCAGCCAGAGAGGCGCCGTGTGTAGTCGGCGTGCAGGGGGCGTGTCTGTTGACAAGAGTGCAGGAGCAGTGACATGCACACTTCCTGGGGGAGATGCCGCACTAAAGTTTTCAGGTAGGGGAGGGGGAGTCTCCATCATGCCGCTACTGAGTGGTTTGCTCTGTTTAAGCTGCACTCTTCTTTTTAAAGCGATTAAACTACAAAATGCATGGATGAAAAATAAAACTACTTCTGCCACTTTTAAGGTACAATTAACACTAATATAAGTTGAAAAGCTCATAAAAGTCCACCTTGCATATATATAGCCCCTTTAAAAGATTTTCTAAATGAAAGTTCAATGGAAATTGTAAGTAAGTCTCAGCTCACAAAACATCCAGCTAATGAGTTTGAACTGAATTAAATTTTTTGTATATTTTTACACAAAAATTTTCTTGTTGAGATATTTTTCTATTTCTTCTATCAGGCAACCAAACATGCAGGAAGTTGTGACTGAAAACAACCCATTATAACTTCTGTAATCTCAGGCCTGCTAAAAGCATTTCCAGACTGACTCTAGTTGACCCATAAAATTGTGATTCTATTGCTGCAGCATCCTCTGTCAAAACCACAATTCAAGCAACTTGAAGACAATGTTGTTCAGTCAGTTTGGCTACGCTTACATGTGCAATAAGGAATTTTAAACAGCAGAATGTCTTAAACATGTTCTCCCGCAGCCTACATTTCCTCCTGAAAAGATGATCACCACATGACTCCATTTACCATATTATGTATATTGAAGATTTGTAAAGCTGATATACATCTTATTGCATCTTTTTATTGGCTACACTTACAGAACATACATGGTATAATAGTTGGGTAAGGGTGGGTTTCATACTAAGCATGACTAAGCTTTATTATTCCGTCGCTTTAGCGATTGGGGAATTATCAGTTTGTGAAGGTGTTGAAACTGGTGACTTCAATGGGTACAAGGTTGCGATGCGTATTAGAAACATGTATGTGCAACTGTTCTTTTACAAATTAGTAACATTGTTTTGGTTTATTTCTGTTTCCATCTATCATATACTGTAAAAAGGAAAAAGTGTGCATTGTGAACATGTCATTGTAATCTTCATGAAGAGATTTCTGTTAAACTGATGTAATCATTAACAAAATCTATTTAGCAATAAGATTCAAATGGGGTTCAAATAATGTTGAGAATATTTGTAAAATGATTAAATTGGGGAGGTAGTCATGGTCTACTAATCACTTAGATGACAGTCTACAGTACTGAAGATTACTTTTCTGCAGTGTTGCTCTGTCAGCACAATCCTGGAAGCTAACACAGCAGAACTCTTTTATTGATTTATTTATTTAATTATGATTTAATATGCTTGGACACCTGGCGGAAGAGCAGTCGTCTTTCAACCAGAAAGTTGTGAGATCGATTCCAGGCTTCGCCTGACTACATATCGAAGTGTCCTTGGGCAAGACACTGAACCCTAACTTGCCCCCTGATGTGCCTATCGGGGTGTGAGTGTGTGTGTGAATGTGTACTATGTAGTGTAAAGCGCTTTGAGCGGTTGACATGACTGGAAAAGCGCTATATAAGTGCAAGGCCATTATGCCATCCATCCATTATCTACCGCTTATTCCCCAATGGGGGCGCGGGTGTGCTGGAGCCAATCCCAGCTGACATAGGGCGAGAGGCGGGTTACACCCTGGACAGGTCGCCAGTCCATCACAGGACCAACACAGAGACGAACAAGCAGGCAAACAACCAGGCACACACACCTACATTCACTCCTAAGGACCATGTAGAATGACCACTTAACCTAACATGCATGTTTTTGGATGGTGGGAGGAAGCCAGAGAGAACCCACGCTAACACGGGAAGAACATGCAGACTCCACACAGAAAGTCAAGGTTTGAACCAGCAACTTTCTCACTGTGAGGCTGCGGCGCTAACCACCACGCCGCTGTTCAGCCCATCGCATAAAGCAATTTGTATGGTGTGACATCATTGGAAGGAGCAGATCTGAGTGAGTAAACCTGCTACCTACACCCCCAAGATCTAATCTCTTATCCATTATTCCTTTTCTGAGATCTTCTTAAAATGTATTTAAAAACCATCCTTTGCTTTTTGAGTTTATTTAATTTTGAATAATTTATTCCGAGTTACAAACAGTGGACTTAGTCATAAAGGAAAAGGCCCAACGTCTGATAAGGCTCATTGGGAATCTACATGTGCAATTAGGGTATTAAAGACCAGCAATAATAAACTGAAGGTTATAGGGTGCATGAGTGAAGACTAAAGGCAGCTATCAGTGTTTTTAAAACAAGGTTACAAACCAAAGTTTTCATTAGAAGTTTCATTCTGGTTGACAAGCCTGATGTCTTTCTTTTTTCTTAATAACATCACATACTGCTTCTGTGTGGAGTTTTTTTTCTGAATGAACCAAGATGAGAACTGAATTGCATATTATGATGTGAAGTGAAGAAAAGCTTTTCGCCAAGTAAAAATGTGTCTGCAAGGAATATTTTTGAGCCTTTTACTCTATTCAGAACTGACTTTGGCAATATTTTAAATACAGAAGAATAAATGAGATGATTGGATGGTGCTGCTGTATAGGGTGTTTTGCCAGCTGTATAAAAATATCATAAATGAAAAAAAAAAATCAAATCTCAAATAACAGATGTTTGATCAGGTACAGAACAAATTAGAGCCACAATCAAGACATTTTTAGTTAACCTTGCAGAAATTGTTATAGTTTGGGGTTGACTTTGCTTCCTATTTGAAATTGTAGTTTTCCTTGTTGACTATTTTGTTTATTTTCTGTTCATCAGTTTAGCCAGATTCAACTAGTTTATCCATTTCGCCTGTGTCTCGTTGTGTTTTTTGTGTGTTTATACTCCCTGTTTTTTTTACTTTGCCAGTTCATTGCTGTGTCCATCCTTTATGATATTTGAGATCTTTCATTTGATAAATTAGGATTTTCATCATTCCTGTTGCTTCGTACTTTTTATCTTGCATTTGGGTCAGTGCATACAGAACGTTTTCTAATTATTATTATTTCTGAGAATTAAACTGACAGGTTCATGTTTGAGCTTTTAAGTGAAAAAAAAAAACGTATTTGATGTATTTCTGCTCTGAAATTATGTGAGGTCATACCTTCTATGCATCTACAGAAAATGTTATTCTATGCTAAATACAGGGTATCTGAATAAAAGAACTCTTTTAACGGCATACAGACATTTATGTGCAACATCCAGATCCGCCAAGGGATCAAAGACAAATCATAATACTTTTAAATCCTGAACTTTAAAAGGTATCTTTGCTAATTACACAACATAGTCATGTACTGTTCTGTTTTTGTTTTAAATGTCAAATTTAATTCAGTTTGTAGCACAAATAGTTGATCTCCCGATAGTTGCAGGCTTCCTTTTTCCTGGGAAATGTCTTTTCTTTCTGGTAGTTTAAAATGAAATGTTGATACGTTGCAGCAGAAGGAGATAGGGAATTGACATTGTAGTTATAAAACAAACCAAGAGAACAGTTACTTTACTGCAAAGCCAAATTGACAGTGAGACCCAAGTAGACCAGCAGGTGGGGGAAACACAGACAACACAAACTCACAGGGGGGAAGGGCAACTAATGGTTGACTTTCAAATTATGAGAAAGATAGAGACACGAGCAGATAAAAAGTCACAAAAACACCCAAATAGAAGTTAAAAATACCTCGTATTAGAGGTATTTTTGGGCAGCAGCTGGTTTCAGCTGATAAGCATAATTTATAATTATAAGTCATTGCTGGTAAAAGGTAGACATTGATTTTTTATTCTTCTTGTGATCACATTTTAATAAATACTATCCAGGTGATTCTTTTAACAAAAAAAAAAAGAATAAAAAGACGTAATACAATAAAGATAATTGTTTTTCAAAGCCTTTGTAGTTTGCATATAGATTGTAATTATGTGGAAGAGTCCTGTTTTATCAGGGTTAAAATAAAATTTCATCTTGCTCTGAAGGGATCCAGAATAAACTAAATGCTACGTCTTTATGTTCCTCATGTCCCTCTGGTGTCTTTAACTGGTTTAAGCAGTGCAGCCGTATACCTGAAAAGTTTCTCTCCACCATCTCTGCTTTCATGATGAGCCAGCTTTACCTGTTTATTAGTAAAGTAGTCTTTTAATCTAATGTAAGTAGTTTAAAACATTTCCATTGTGATAGATGGATAGATAGATAGATAGGTGGATAGATGGATAGATGGATAGATAGATGGATAGATGGATAGATAGATAGATAGATAGATAGATAGATAGATAGATAGATAGATAGATAGATAG
>JBAMHX010000009.1:9864108-9879869 GCA_037177515.1 Pseudomugil tenellus | reverse complement strand
ATAGATAGATAGATAGATAGATAGATAGATAGATAGATAGATAGATAGATAGATAGATAGATAGATAGATAGATGTAACTGTTGTTGCAGCATCCTTATACAGCCAATCAGCAGTTATTAATATACAGTAAAAACAGTATTAATGTAATACAATCACACAGAACAAAATTCCAATATCCACAAGGCAACCACAAAAAATGTGTTTAGGTCTGAACAACACAAGTGTAGATGTGAACACAACAAGGTGGTACAGTGCAATACACCGTAGTATGGTGTGCAGTAGCAGTATAGAGCAGGGAGATGTTGGTGTGTGACACTATCAGACAACAATGCAATGAATATCAGCATCCTGTACAAGGAAGAAGGAGCCCAGTTCCAGGCCTGTTTAAACTTTTAAGTAGGACAGAGGGTTCAGGGAGACAGTCAGCTCTTCTGAGCTTTTGGATGATCTAATGTTTCCTCCAGGACAGACTGAAGCTCATCTTTATTTTATCTGACTGCTTTTAGACAGTTTTTGCCATCAGAATATGATTTTTATTATTGCCAACAACATTTAATTTGTGGCTCATCGAAACAAAATCTACAGTGGAAATGAGATTATGTAAAACAAAACGTCTAAATCTTTTTTACTACCTTGTAAACATACTGTACTAACATGAACTTGTTTTCGTCTTTCCCTCATGCATGATATTTCTCTGCTCTGGCACAGGATAAGAGTAAAATCCATTTTTGGACAACTGAATAATTTCTGATTTGATTTTACTTCCCGGAAGAACTAGCGAGGCAGACCATAAAGCCTCAGAGAAGTAATCCCTCACTGTCTCAGCCTACTGCTCTTTCTTAATTCTAAAAAACTATTTTTCTTCTTTCAGTCTCTGTTGCTGTGTTTATCATTTCACCTTAAATAACTTTGGTGTTTTGCAGTGGAGTTAAGTTGTCATGTTTAGCGTGTTGCATCAAACGACTGGTTTATTCCTCATTTCATTCAGTTTATTCTCCCTGCATGGAGTAACTTCTCTGAATTCTCTGGATTTTTAAGCCTTTAATTTTGGTTTGTACTATCAAATACTAAAAGCACAAAGTCTTCTGAATTTCACATTTTTTCTTCTCTGCAGATGTGATGTTTTCTGTGACTGACCCTCCCAAAATTAGATGAAGTGAAGTGTTTGTAAAAGGGTGTGAAAATTAACAACACAACTTCTGGAGCCATTCCATGCAGAAATAAATAATCCACAATGAAAAACACACTTTAAAGTCTTGTCTTGATTAGCTGCAGATTTCTCACCTAAATCCCAGTTGAGCGCTTTTCACAATAACAGATGATGCTTCAAAAATAGGACTCTTGTTACTACTTCACAGCGTTTGTAGAGTGTTCAAGGGCTATAACCGCATCTACACATGCTGTAAAGGAGATGCTTTAAGTTCTGAAAGGTTACTTCAGTCAGTTACCTCCTCTCGAGGTTGCAGTCTCTAACCATGAGGTCCAGGTATTCATAAATGTTGAAGAACCTAAGTTGGACTAAGTGCTATTAAGGAATTAAGATACAAGTGTCCCTGAAGGGCTGGAAGAAAATCTCTAGATGGTCATTGATGATACTCTCCTATGAGCTCCTAATCTCTGTTACCTTCTTTTCTCTCTTCTGTCTATTTATTATCTTCGATGTTATTATGTCAGACGTGTGCTATTCTCTTCTTAATTTGACAAAAAAAAAATCTTTTTTGTGTTAATAATTAATTAAATAAGTGACATGTCTTGTGTCAGACTCCCTCCCAGTCAGCACAAAACCTGCTTTGGCAAGGTTCTTATTTATTTTTAATGCAGACTTTGTAGCCAAAGAGCAGTTTCTACATGTTCACATGAGCTTTAACACTGGAATTATCTTTTAACAGATAATTTTCACACTTTTAATAGTTTGTGCCTATTTTCTTTATACCTTCCAGTTATTGTTATTTGATTGTCAGAAAACAATGCACAAAGATCTAATACAATCCACTCTTAGACTTGGAGCGGAAATATTGCAATTCATGGTTGAGATTTTCACCGTCATTCACCAGTTCACCATTTATTTAGAACATTTAGCTTCACAGTTTCCTGCTCTGGTGGAAATTACACCTCCGCGCTCAAATATCAAATGATGTCTCATCAGCAAACCTTAATACCTGCTCTTCATGCTTTCTCCTGCAAAAAGTAATGAGATAATAATTGGTGTTGTGTGACTGACACCAAATAAAACTTTTCCACCTCCAAAAAATCTGATTTTCCTCCATAAATATAGCTGTTCTGCAAGAGGCTGTCTGTAATTATCCTTTAAAAGAGCAAACTGGAAATCACTACAGTACTTATGAGCTAATGATTTTTTTCTTTTTAATAGTTTTTGCATTTCTTTTCTATGCAACATTTATGCTAATTGAAAAAATATAAACATTTTTCAATATACGAATGAAAAAAGACAATAAATCTTCACATAAGTTTAAAATAATCTTTACATTTATGCTTGTCATCACCCATCTCTCTGTTGTAAACATTCCTGTGGAAATCAGCGTCTGGAACCAGTGTATTTCTGTGACATGTCGAAGAGGTGTGTTGAACATGGTTTCATGGAGCCACTGCTCATTAGAGTGTAAAGTTTCTGACTTCATTAAAATTTAATTTATTTCCCCCCAGAAACCAATGCTCCATTTTTACTTTTCCTTCCATTATGCGCACACCTTCACTAACTAGGCCAAAGCACCCCCTGGCCATGGAGCTCCTGAAAATGCTACATAACAGGGAAACAAACGCTAAATCATGTCCACGCATGTGCACACACTATCAGAAATCTGGGAGCCACATTTTCAAGCCCCTCATTAATTTCCACTAAAATTGAAGGCCCACCTAAAATCAAGCGAGATACTTAAGATGGCCTTTTTGAAGACACGAGAGGCTGCGGTGTCCTCATTTCCTAAAAACTCTCCCACTTTGTAAAAGTTGCATAACAACACACAAGCTCACGGACACGCACACATGCATCAGCCGTGCGTCTGGTAACGCCAGGCAGACTGGGCAGTGTCTCTGTCTGACTGTATCCAGGAATAATTGTGTACGTTTGTGTTTTCATAAATGTGTGTGTGTGTCTGCATTGTCCCAGCAGAAACAGATTACACTGCTATCTGGGAATAGATCACTGCTGGATGCAGGAGCTTTATCATCTGGAGGATGTTTACTCTGAGTTGCCCATACACACGATTAGTCTGCCAGAACCCTAATACATCACACTGGACTATAGCAACACACAGGCCAACCCAAAAAAATTAAAGCTATGCAGCATGTTAAACACACCAATATTTTAATCCCGTGTGATGTATTTCTGTGTAGACCAGATTGTGTTTTTCCCATATTGTCCCTTTAATAACAAAGTATTTTACCAACCATATCCATAGAATAGTGCTATCATTTTACTACTAAGTAAACATGAACAGGGGTATTTTTAAAAATCTGGGGTTTCTATTGTCTGGCCCACATTTTCCTCACTGCAGTCAGATTCATCATGACTAATTTTAGGTTGTACATTACTCAACAGTACATGTGCTCATAAAGTATTATATGTAGGCTGCAAAACAGTGATGTAGAGGTTATTTTTGCTACCAGATTTATGATAATACATTCCTTTTACTTTGGTCAACTTAAAACAATTGAAGTTCAAATAACAAGTTGTTTTTGGCTTGGTCTTTTGTGCGACAGTTGAAAATAAACAGGAAATGTCAGCACAGTTTAACAGTACTTATTCTGCTTGTATCTCGATGAAAAATAAATATATAACCACAAGAAAAATCACAGTTGGCTTCATTCAGACGTTTACAATACCTGGGATTCTGGGTTTCCGATTGATATATACGGGATGAGGTTGAAGTTGATACTGGTATCAGAAGAGACTAACTTTTGTACAAGGTCAATGCGTAATCAGTAAATACCAGCAAAATGTTGATAGACATAATACAAACTTTTGCAATTGGCAGATGAAAGCTCAAAATGCAATATATTTTACTAATCACAGTCTTGTTTGGGTTTTGTTCAATATATTTTTTTATTTTTGAATTAATCCGAAACCTTTTGCTTTGAAACATCTGGAAATTGGGTTTTAAATGGTGGGGTGTGCTTTCATGCATTCACAAGCAAAGACACACAGATGAGCACAGCATTTTCCGCTGTAAGCCTGTGAGGCAGCCATAGACTAAATTTGATATGGCAAGTTTTAAGATAATGTCTTGGAACATTAGCCTTTATGAGAAACGTAATTTCATGAGAGAATAGCTACTGAGGCAGGCAGACAGAGACGCGGCATAAAATCCTTCTCCATGACAGTTGTGCTGCTGGAGTTTCTCTTTCTTCACCTTTCATCCCAGTGAGAAATTTGAGTCTTTCCACTTCTATGCAACATAAAATTAAAATGATACATCCTGTGATTTGATTTGTTGATGCTGGTACTAGTTTTAGTGTGAGCACATTATTTTATATGCTTCGAGTTGAAGCATGTTTGGACTTTTGGCCATTGCAGAATAACACATCCCCGGCAGATAATATCACATCATGAAAAGAAATATAAATGCAAGTACAAGGCCCGAGACTACCAACACAGAATCCATTAAGACTCTTGTGGACACGGCTTGTGTGTGAGGTTACCTTGAAAACAATGGAAGCTTTAGAAAGGAAGAATAACAACTTTTATAAGAGGTGGGCCTCTGTACACTCAAGTTTAGGCTTTTTTTCTCAGTTCAAGGAGTAGCTGCCAATTACATCAATGGTAGAGAAGTTAAAAGACAACTAAAATCTGGTTAGCCATGATGGTATAAGACACGGAGTCTGAAGGTCATCACCTGAGATTTTTGGAAGAAGACAAAATAACAGAAAGAGTTGGTGTATGAGGTAATTCAGACAGTAAAGGAAGGTACCCCAAAACCAGACGCATTCTGTTTCCTGTCAAGCAAGCCTGACTCATGTAAGGTTCAGGTGATTCCATGATCATGTGCTGGTGCAACTTGCTACGGGATTGGTTCCAGAGACAAAGGCATCTTCATCTACTTTCTTAGGCCTGGGAAGAAGCCAGGCAAAGAGGCAGATGTGCAGGGATCCTGAAATGAGAGTTAAGCTTAGAAGGGAACTCAAGGTTCCAATGTCTGGTCACCAGCCTCCAACCAGACATTGAGCTCTGGTCTCAGGGTACAAAACGGGTGCCTCTATTACAGCTGTTGCTACCCTGGGAGGAAAGGTTGGAGGAGTCACATGAGTATAAGCTGGGAAATACTAGTGTTGTGGGCCAGTTGAAAAAAACACTAGCAAGGTGGGGGTGCCCACTTAACCTGATACAGCTCTGATTCACAAAAGAACAACATTTAAGGGACCAACCTCTATGATAGCCTCATAAAAAAAGGAGACAACCTCTGCCAACAGGGCGACTGTGGTATTCATCATTTTAAAAACAACAACAAACATGGCTTTGTTATTAAATGTTTGCTTCTGGTCATCAGATGTAAAAGTGGATGGCATTTAAAAACTTTTCAGCTTGTTTAAAACTTTGATGGGTAAAATATGTCTTCAAATTGGGATCATTACAAACAAAGTGTTTGACTTGTAGTCCCCTGGTGATTTTTTTTTATTTCATTTGGACACATTTTAGGGAAACATAGCTTTCATTGTGTTTTAACACATTTTTTTTCATTTTCATGTAATTATATAAAATATAAAGTTACTTAACTCTTTAGATCCCACCCTATGAACAACTGAGCAGAAAAGTCCAAATTTTAGTCTTCATTTGACTTTTAATAAAAATTTGAAAAAAAAGAATTTAAAATTTTATATTTTTTTTTGTATTTTCACTATTTATTATCATATCATAGGCCAAAATTATTGTAGTGTAATCTTCTTCTTTCTGGTGTACTACCAGGGTGTAGGAGACCAGTGTTCCACAGGGCTTTTAGTCACGTTTCTACCGTAAAGTGATGCAAAATGTCTCAGAAACAATACGCATCAAGTATGTTTGGCTTTATAGAGTTAATGGGTCTAATTTTAGATTATGTAAAAATGTATCTTAATGTTATCTGATTTGAGTAAATTACTTGCACTATGACATTTGCAAAACAACATGTCCTACCTAAACCTTTCTTAATATTGGGCATGAGTACATGCATTTCTAGCAAAACAACATTATCCTATATCTATCAATAATATAGTTTATTTATTTATTCACTTATTTATTCCACTTGCATGCCCACCCTGCTCTGATAGATGTTACCGTCATTACAAGCAGCAACTCCTGGTAAAGTCCTTAAAGGCAAACTGATCCCATGAGGAAGCCTGACAAAGGAAACCCGTGTCAATGATTCTAATGAGCTTAAACAATCTAGATGATGAAGTGGAGAGGGAACATGGTCCGTTGTTAGTGTGTGATTTGACAGTAAATTTGGTATGACTATGAATACCTGGAACTTTACTGCAGCCTAAAGGAGAAAAGGAGAAATGCTGTCATGGGTACACCGCCGGCAATGTGGGGTATGTTGCATTGAAAATGGGTGTAAATGGTTAAGAATGAGGTGCAAAATCGTATGCACCTCAGTGAGAATAAATTGGTCTGAAGGTGTGTAATTAAATGGGGGTTCGGGGGTGGTGAGAGGAATTAATCTCCTTTTATTTTTTGTGTCAGTCTCTACCAGACTTTACTTGCACCTACTGGGTGAGCTCATTTTGTTTGAGATGAAGAGTTCACTGGTTGCTTTTCTTTTGGTCGTGGATCATTGCATTTTTTGTGCTGACATCAAAGTCAGTGAGTACACCTGCAGCCTTGGGCGTCAATAAGGTGTGGTCTGAACTCTGCTATGGCATGACTGTCCTGCTACAAAAGCTTAAATCTATTTTATGCTAATGAGTATAAAAAAAGCACATGCTTAAAATCATTCTAATAAATACTACATACTTAGCATTGGCAGAAAGAGCCAAAGTTCAAAAAGCTGGTTTTGTGCTTTGGAACTGCTTGAGCTGATTGTCCAGAAAGGAATGCTGAACCTCCCTAGTGTGACTGTCCTCATATGAAACAGGATGACATGAGCCCCCCCACTGTTAATCTGAAATATAATTTCCCAATTTTTAAGTTTGAAATGATGTTTATTGCTACATCACATATAAATAAAATGTATATAATCATGATAATATGTTATAGAATATTCAGAGGTTCCTCATAAACCCAAAAATCTTGAAGACTTCTTAAACGGAAGTGAAACTGAAGCTCAGATCTCAGGAGGTCAGAAAAAAGGGGTAGGCAGTACATAATAATAGTCCATTTAAGCAGTTTGGGAGTTTGAGTTTTGCAATCAATAAAGAAAACTTTATATATTTTTTTCCCCAGACAACAATGTTCTAATTTTCTGTTGGAAAAAAAGTAATCTGAGTTTAATGTAGTATATCAAAGTAATAATTTATTTAATTAATTTATTTTAGGGCAAATATGAACTGTACAGCACATACCAGACATGTAACCTTCCTACTCAGTGTGGACAATATGTGAGCAAGTGATAAGCGTGTGCATAAATTTCCACTACAGCCTTGGTAGGAGAGCTACAAAATAACACCAAATACACTGTAAAAATATCCTAAACACAGACCGAGGAAGCAGAATACTATAGGAAAAGCTGTAATTTACTTTGGAGGAGGATGATCATTTGCATTTTACTGCTGCACAAACCATTGCTTATGGTTATAAAGAATGCATCTCTTAGTGGGTGTAATACAGAATGGTGTACAGAGAAGGAAATTGGATTTGTGAATGCACCAGGACAACGCTGGATTTTTCCTTCTGTATTTTTTGAAGGGTTTACAAAACAGCATAACTAGATGTGATTCAATATTCAATGGCAATATTGTTTAAAAACACCTCAGTGAAGCACTAACTACAGCAACACGCCCAGCTGAAGCGGCATGCAGCTATTATTTAAGGGGATTTTAAGTAGCTTTTATTTGTGACAGGTTTGTATTCATGTCTACAGCATGAATATCTACAACCTCCTTTTGAAAAGAAAAGTATAAAACCAGCTGGACCTTTGGGAGAAGAATGGGTTTTTCACAGTTTTCTTTTTTGTATGTTTTGTTTAATGATGCAACAATACTTTCAGCTAGTGAAAAGCAAGCTGGCCTGTCCAGTGCTTGGATTTTCTGCTACAAAACCGTTCTGCTGTCATTTAAAGGGAGCGACTTCCACGCTAGCCAGTAGCTGATGCAGTATGTGGTTTAGCAATGTCTTTTTAAAGAGGATGTAATTTATATGGCACCATATAATGCTTTAAATCCTGTATGCATATTCTGCATTGACCAAATGTAGGTTTCTGAGTTGCATGCATACAGTGAGGTGCAAAGTCCCTTTTATTCCAGGGGATGAGGCATCTGATCATAGCAAATTTTGTCTTTGTCTCAGTACTTTATAAATAAGCTTTGACCCACTGAAGACGTAGTAGTCCAAGATCATGTGTGGTTTATTCTGGCATGGCAGAGCTTTGCCTTGCGTTTGTGGTTGACAAGGTGAATTTTATTCACAGACGGTGATTTCAGGAAATAGCCTGCGAGCCTGTGCACTGATTTGCTAGACAGAATCATGCTTGCTTTTAATACAGTGTCACCTGAGGGCAGGAAGACCAAGGACATCAAGTATTTATTTTGCTCATGTCTCATATGTGGAGAATCCAACAGATGCTCTAAAACTCTTGCTGATTATATACATAATGGATATCTTTGCAATTTTACACTGATGATTGCATTTATAACTCTGAAATTTTACATGGTTTTTGCAGAGCTGATCTCTATCCTTTGCTTTTATAGAGTATTTGCCTCTCTAAGGTGCTCTCTATTAGATCATTTCGTGTCATGTTACTGACCTGGTAATGGATTTGATTAGTGACAACATTTTCCTGTAAGTGTTACTTTAGCACCACTTACTTCTCCAGCCACTTTTTTCTTTTTTTTTCACTGTGATCTTATTTTAGATTTCCTGCCAGTATAATATTTATTCAGTATTAAGATGTATGACTTTCATCATTTGATTTGTTTTGCTATTTTCTGTTTTGAATAAGATATTGATGTAGAAAATGAGCAAAAACTTGCGTTCTTTTTTCGTTTACATTTGACATAATGTCCCTGCTTCTATCGGAATTGAGATTGTACAGGTGAATCCTTAAGATCGAAGGAAAGAAAAAATGTTTTGAGTCTTTCCATCGTGTAAAAAACAGAAAACTCTTATCAGCTTCATATGAATGAACCTGGGTTGTACACCTTGAGGTCTTAAAATCATACATAATTAATAGAAGCAGTGATAGGCAAAATGGTAATATATGTAAATGATATTAGCTAAATTAGCATAACTGTAGCAATGGCCTTTTTTATAGAATGATTTTATTTATAGCTGTTGTATGCTGATGATCTCTGTTCTGTTAAGCTAGAGAAATACAAAATTTGACTAAGGATGAGACCATAATTCCCAACACAAAAGAACATTTCCTCAAGCGCAATAAGATCCTCTCTCTTCCTCAGCCTGCATCTCAAAGGTCAGAGGATGAGAGCCATTTTTTCAGAGCAATGAGCTCATCCAGACTTATGAATCCATTCTTTATCATCTCTAATAAAATTTGCCTCCTCTCCATATTGCATTACTTTCAATTCCTGTTGGCAATGGAAGACAAGCCTTCGGTGATGGGGTGTTATCAGGCCACAGCAAAGCCTGGGACAGTTGTTCAGCCATTAAAACAAGAAGAGTGTGATTAGCTGTGTCATCAGACATCTGCTATCCCACCTACAGCCCAATGTCTGAACAACCAAAGCTACAACACAGAGTATTGAAATGAGAGACTTAAGAAGACTTTTAATTTCTCTTAATTTTGTTTTTACTTAGCCTATTATTAATGGTTACTTCTTTACTATCGGTTATGTTAATAAATCTGTTTTACGAGAGATTTATGTAACTGTTGTCATAGTTGTTTATCTCTTAGCACACTTGAAGCAGGAGAGGTACATGATCTTATTGATTTTCTGTAATGTTCACATTATTGTTGTAAAAGCATTTCTCAGTAAACATCTTCCAAATGCAGCTAAGGATCAAAAAAATGAGAGTTGATTGTGGACATAACAGATATTTGTCTTTGGAACAGTATGTGCTATTTCAAACATCTACTATTTACGTAAACTTTAAGCTTGTAACTCTTCTGAAATCATCTAATCTATTCAGGCAATGTTAAAAAAATAAGGGAGAATTTTCATGTATTAACTTAAAAACAACTATGTGTCTGATAAATTATTTCCTGTTTCCTTTTGATTTACAGATAATGTTTTATATTTTGTGTGATGAGCTGTTTCAAGACTTTACTGCATTTATTATTCCTGTTATTCTAATACAAGTTGATCTACATCAAGTCTGAAATTAAGTCTGACATTTCTGTAGTGTTTGATAAACTCAGATAATGAAATATATGCTTGTGGAATATGTGTGTTTTTAACATGGCTGAATGTTGTAAAGAGTACAAATGAAGTGACTGAGAAAGAAACGATTCAATTACAATTTCTTTTATGTTTGGGAGTGTCGTCACCTAGTAAAGGACTATTTTCCATTATGCCTGTGAGGATGAAGTCGGTCTTCATTTGATCAGTCACTTTTTTAAATATTTGCTCCACAGAATATATTTATTTAAAAAGAAATGTGCAGACAAACTTGGAGCAAAACTGTTTTAAGTAAAGAACCACAGCAGGGTTCATTTGGCCAAAGTACTGTGAAGACATGAGATGGATGAGTTTAGGCTTTTCTCTCTCGCTTGGAGTGATGTAATACATAACACTGATGCACCACTGTATCATACACATGTGCTAGAAACCTTCAGGTTCAGGAAGTCTCTGCAAAATCACAGTTGTGCATTGTTGTGTTATCATACTGCATGCTTATGCAACTTCTTAAAAGATTTTGCAGATGGGCTGACAAGCTTAATCACTTGGAGTTTAGCTGCTCATGCAGTTTTACAGGAGCTACTGGAATCTACACTGCTTACTTATTAATGCGTACATAGTTTAATCCATTTCCTGTCTGCCAGACAGACAGGAAATGGATTTACTGATAAGACAAGTGCACAATAACTTTATTAGAGTCAGGCTTTCTCAAAGACTGTAAACCGAACCTACAACAGGAAGAAAGTGCTCTGAACTGCTGTGTTTCTTCTAACTGGCGAATCTGGAAGCAGTGAACTGTGACGACAGGTGAAGAGGACAGAAGAGGGAGTTGCTACTTATGTAACTGATAAACAAGTGTGAGAGTGAGCAAGAGCCTGGAAGCAGATAAATAAATGGTGTTAAAAAGCAATGAAGCAAATTACCTGCAGGAGAATAAATAAATAACAGCGCTGTAGATGTTTAGCTAACATATGGTAGTTCAGATGTGTTTTATTTTTCCCAGTATAGCCACCATTTTTAAGCAAATGTCCAAAGCGTAGAAACCATGGTTCATCTGACCACCTCAAAATGTAGATGATTTTCAAAGAAAACACAAACAATTACTTTGAATAGATAGGTTTTGTGGCATGTTATTAAACATTGCCATCAAGAAAAGTAAATTTTTTAAACATATAGATTTACAACTCTTGTTTTCACTGGCAAAATAGATGCTTGTTGAAACCATCATAAACAGCTGATGGTCTATGTCCACAGCACTATTCTCTCTTGCATTAGCTTGCTTTGTGTTGCCTTATTTGAACACCCCTCAGAAACACTGGAAACAGAATTATAGAAAGCTTTATTTGATTAACTAGCTTTCATGATTATTTAAAGACGTTTGAAAGAAATGTTTATGTGTAAACTACATTTAGTGTGTCTCGGCTACATCTTGCATGCCCTTGAAAATGGCTAATTTATCTACATTTTAATGTGTACGTACACCCACACATACATGCACATATAGACACATTAGCATTATGGCTATGACCTTTCCTTGTAGCAGTCAGATAGCTATCTGCTGACCTTGCTTTGTTAACGGTTTATCTGCCAGCTGCCTCTTTTCTTTCTTTCTCACTTAATGCATCCTTGAATGTGATTTTTGTTGGAGAAAGCTCTAGAAGGGGGAACAAAGGAAGACTTTGGGTACAGAAGAGATGAGAGACAAGACTTTTGACTACTTCCTGACAGTTCATATCATATAAGATAATTTTATGGAAAATACAATTAAAGCACAAAGACACCCAAATCCAGGGGCCTCATTTATCAACAGTGTGTAGAAACGTGTATATTGTGTCTTACGTACAACATTTACGATGTGTGTACGTGCAGAAAAATCTGTATTTTTCAACTGTGCGTACACCTGTCGTACGCTTATCAGGAAGTAATCAATGTTGATAAATCCCACTTGTGCTTAACCACCGTGCTCGTTCACGTTCGAGTTAATTTGCATACAGAAACGCTTCCAATTACCCATATATGGGTGTGAACAAGTCCATTCACAAAGCACGTGGGCTCCCTGTTTGTCCCTTGGCAATCATGACAAGAAGATCAAAGAAAAGAAACTTCTCGGAGATGGAGGTAGAGGTGCTCCTAAATGAAGTGGAGGCAAACAAAAACCAACTGTTTGGATGTCTGAATGCTGGTCTAACCAACAAAAAGAAAAACACTGCCTAGGAGAGGGTTACATCTGCAATAAACGCCATGGGACCCACAGATGACCGTATTGCCAGTATAATTGGAAATACTGCTCTGTCTGGCATAATACAGGATGGAGACACCGATACTCTCACAGCAGCACCAGGTGGACCATCACACATCGCAGGTATATTAATGTTGTAATTTGTCTTTTCATGCGTGGTTTCAAAAGAGAGGTCATGAAGACTGCATTCGTAATGTCATGAACGATAACATTACGACATAACATTACATTATGTCATGTATTGTATTTATTAGTTTCTAAATGCCCCAACTGTTTTACTGATGTCACCACAAGCTGTAAGCTTGAAACATCATAAAGCACAACACCTATGAAGGAACATATGCACTGATGGAATTGCAATAAGGCAGGAATCTGCTGATCAATTTGCAGAAGAGGATGAAACCACAAAGCCAACAGTACTGTTGAAGACCAGAAGTCTTTGACAGTTGTGTTGGTGATGTGTCAGACATTTAACTTAAACTGAGATGCAACGCATCGCAGCCACATGTTTCCATTTCATGATACTGATGATTGAAATACTTTAGCGAAATACAATTTTGTTCACAATTAAACTGCAATTGCCAAAACATTTTAATTTTGCAGTTAAGATGAAAAGATGGATTAGTTGATGTGGTTTGAAGGTTTTAAGGAGCACCAGTTCTTGTGTTAAAAGCTTGCCTGAAGACGTGCCTAACTTTAATTCAGGTTCTGTAATACACTGAATCAGCTCTGTTTCTAGTTTTATGGCTTATGACTCAACTCCATCCATCCATTTTCTACCTCTTATTCCCGAACGGGGTCGCGGGGGGGATGGGGTTGAAGCCAATCCCAGCTACACAGGGCGAGAGGCGGGATACACCCTGGACAGGTCGCCAGTCTATCACAGGGCAACACACAGAGATAAACCACCATCCACACACACACACTCACTCCTAGGGCTCCTAGGGCAATTTAGAGTCCCCAATCAGCCTATCCCCAAGCTGCATGTTTTTGGACTGTGGGAGGAAGCCAGAGAACCCGGAGAGAACCCACACCGACACGGGAAGAACATGCAAACTCCACACAGGCCACCGCTCGAGCCGGGGATCGAACCGGCAACCTGCTTGCTGTGAGGCCACAGTGCTAACCACCTCGCCACCGTGCAGCCATGACTCAACTCTTTAAAAAAAAAAATCCAATCTATATACACATATTTAGTTTTATGAAACTATAGTTTAATTTAAGCCCCATGGTAAAGGTGTTAGCATTCTGAGTCAGTTCTTTATCATATGGCTTCGGTTTTTTTTTTAGAGACACACCAACACAGGCACATTAGGTCACATCTGTGAAGGTCTATTTAAAACTGACTTCACTGACCCACTACCACTCTATGACCTGTGTTAATAATAAGCCCTCAAGCTTGTTGGATAATATTTAATCAGAAAGTTGTGCTGAACAGCAAATATAAAAGTGGAAATACATTTAAAGATGGGGTTTCCGTGCTCAGTTTTGTCATGTGAATTTGTATTGAGGCTTTATGCACTTAGTGACAACATAAAAGAAACATGCACATAAAAAAGAAACTTTGAGATGTCGAGTGTCCTCACTGCATATCTGTTTCTATTATCTGCGTCCATTGACCGTCTCTCCTATGGTCTTTGTTGTTTTGAACATGGTCCATTTTTCTTCAAGTTGAGCCTACTGAAGTCCTGGTCAGCCTTTCCATCACATTATCTGCGTCCATAGTGCTTGTTACATCCCCTGAAAGGGATGCAAACTGAGAACCACAGATAAAAGACAAGACCAGTTTAGTTGATTAAAAGTTTATTGTACAACATTGACAATGAATGCAGTGGAACCTGTGGGGAAGGAAGGGACGTTAGGTTTTGCCAGATAAAATGAACATAAAATGAGGCCTGACTCACCTGATGCTCTCAAACCAAAACCAAACAAACAAGACCCCTAACTAAACTTATCTAAAAAGTCCTTTGACTCAAAACAGTTACAGAGGGTGGTAACAACCTCCAAGGGTAGTGTTTATAGACACAAGTTACCTACATGGTGAGAATATACAGGGCGGCCCAATCTTACCTGTTCACACCATACCTATCCCCAGCAGTGTCACCATTAGTCTGAGGAGAGTAATAAAAAGTCAGCCCCTGACACACCAGGTGTGTCACTTATATGTGATGGTCCTCGAGATGTATCTGCTAGAAGTGATTGTGGAGCACCCAATCAATGTTAGGCTGAAGAAGACAAACACCTGATGATGATAAAGTGGAATCAGCGAGTTGTCTGCACGTAACAGTTCTTCAGTTGGATAATCCTGTTTGCTCCACTCTTTTTTGTTTTGGTTTTTGGAGCTACTATTACAATCTAAACTAAATATTTGGATTTGGATTGTACATTTCTTCACATAAGTTAAACAATTACAGTATTATAGAAGACATAGGGATCACATAAATAACCGAGTATTTTTTACCTCCGCCAAGGTGGTTATGTTATCGCCAGCTTTTATCTGTCTGTCTGTTTGTCTGTGTACAACATAAGTCAAAAGGTTATGGACGGATTCTCATGAAATTTCCAGGATATATCCAGAACGGGAAGATGAGCCGGTGATTAAATTTAGGAAGTGTTCTTGATCACCGTCTGGATGCAGGAAGATTTTGAAGGATTCTTTAATATTTTGAGATAGCCACTTGTGCAGCTGATTCCTCCTACAGTCCGGTTCTCTCTGCTGTTTTCACTCTGACAAAGATCATGTGTGGTTGAGCTCTGAGAGATGTATCACTCTAAAATAAGCCCAAATTCATAATTTCCCAAGACACACAAAAAAGTGAGGAGTGACATATTAATTCCATAGCGATCTTTGATACAGCAGCATGTGACAGTGCAAGGACCTATAGTATATGGACTTGTCCTAGAAGTGTCATTTCAACAAAAAAGTAGGTAATAATAATAGTAAGATATGTGCTGTTTTGCAACGCTTGTCCAGTCTGGACATGCAAGTATTAACACATGTCTGTCTGTCTGTCTGTCTGTCTGTCTGTCTGTCTATCTATCTATCTATCTATCTATCTATCTATCTATCTATCT
>JBAMHX010000009.1:9848734-9862531 GCA_037177515.1 Pseudomugil tenellus | reverse complement strand
ACTGCCTATTCTATCTAGTGCTTATTGTTTTAATTTTTATCGTATACTTTTTACGTGTTACTCTCTTTATTATTATTGTTATTTTTTTTTATTTATTTTTATTATTGTACGGTGGCCTTGAGTGCCCAGAAAGGCGCCTCCAAATAAAATTTATTATTATTATTATAAACATGGCGAAGCAGCATTCAGCTGTTATGCTGCAAAGAAGTGGAACAAACTGCCAGTAGAGATAAAACTTTCATCAAATGTAGAAATGTTTAAATCCAGGTTAAAAACATATCTACAAATAAGATCTGCACGGCAACTTTTTAATTATGTTCTTCTTAATAATTTTAATTTAATTTATTATTTTATTATGATTCTTGCTCTGTTTTTCTTTTCTTTTTTTATTTCTGTTTTAACATCTGTAATGCTTTTAATGTTTTTACGTGAAGCACTTTAAACTGTTGTGTACATTAAAAGGTTCAATACAAATAAACTTGCCTTGAATTTGGGAAAGTTGACAATGGCAATCTGGGTGCAACATTAGCAATGGGTTTGGGTGAAAGAGCCTGGTGGCGATCTCAGAAAAACAGCTTCAACACTGGTTTGATGGCTAGCTCTGCATCTCCTCTTGGGCCACATGAACATAAGCTAAGCGGTGTTCAAAATGAACTGGTATGAGGGATGTACTTACTGTAACACATACCTGTTCAGGAAAACAGGAGAGTGAAAAGATGAGAAATAAAGGCGTTTTGTAAAACAAGACCTGCCAAAAATCATGAAGATATTCAGACAGCCACCTCAGGGGAAATCTGTAATGTTAATTCATACTCTTTGCTGGTGAGTTGTAGCTATTGGTTTCATAAAGGCTAGTATTTTGGACCGAGCTATCTAAAATGAAACTCAGAAAATGCAGCATTGAATTCAGCTTTTGTGAATGGAAGCGATGAACTGACCCAACTGGTGTGAAATAATGAGCTAAAGGAGGTTTGTGCTGAAAGTGGATGTAGAAAAAGGCCAATTTGGGATACTGGGAGTAGGAGATTCAATTTGATAGTAATCTGATGTACACATTCTACTGTTTGTTAGTTAAATTACATTTTAGATTTGTTTTCTTTTCTCCCCCACAACCCCTTACAGTATTAGGGTGGGGATTTATCTGGAAAGATCTATGGTTGTGTCTGATTGAAGAATCATGCTGTGGGAAAAGTGGGCAGATGGTAATCTATCAAACAGACAACAAAATGTTTTATTTTTTGTTCTGTCGCCAAGGCACTGGAAAACAAACAACTTACTTTATTTGTAGTTATAAAAGCTTTAGTTTATGGGCAAAATGGCATGAGATGCCTCAGTAATTGTTACTTTTTTTGTTTACAATGTAATATGACCAAATATATCTTTCTTATTGCATCTCCTCAACCTTGATTTCAGTACTAACATTTTCTTTAGTCTATTCTTTACTCTGGGCCTTCATGGAGTTTATTCTAAACCAGTTCATATCCAGATCCATTGCAGTATTTCTCCAGTCATGTCCTCCAAACTTCCAGCTGACAGCTGAAGCAACTTCCATAAATTATTGATTATATTTTACTTTATAACATATGCAACATTCTAAGCTGTCATGTGTTCTTAAATTACACAACAGGAAAATTGCTTTTCTATACTATAAAATTCCAGCAATGAGTGGACTGCAGACAAAAACACATGCTCACCAGATAACAGAGAAAAGAAAAGAAAACACTAAATGATAATCAGATGCTTTTTAATCTCATGTACCACTGGAAGTTTTTTCTGCAACAACATATGGAAAAAACAACCAAGGTTGTAATTATTGACAATTAGGAAGTTTCTTTTTACAAATGATCCCTGGATTTGAAACTAAATACTGCAATACAGTAAATACTGGTTATTGTTTGGTCCGTTGAAAGACAGCTCAGCTTCTTCCTAACTTCACAGAAAGTTGACATGAGGTTGGAGGAAAGATGGAGAATGACATCCATCAATGTTTTTATGCTTCACTCGATTCTCCATTTATATACTTAGTATTTTCAACCACCAGATATCTTACTAACATTTTACTTTCCTCGCTGTTTCTGGTCTTTCTTCTGTCCTGTCCAGCTGGGAAAAACCCAGAGTGCTCTTTCTCTGGCTGCTGACAAGGGTAGCGAGGACAAATCACCTGCTGTAAACCTCAGCCATGCATGCCTTGTCTAAATTCAAATCAAGAGCCAAAAGCAAGGATAATGTAATGGGGTGGAGAGCAGGTGGGGAAGGGAAGGACGCCAGACTTGGTAGGATGGCTGAAATGTTTAGTGGAAAAGATGAAAATAGCTTACTCTGTCTTTTTGCACTCTCTTTATTGCTCATTAGTTTTGTGTCTCTGTTTTCTCCGACATACTGAAACACATTTGGCTTTTCTGTGTTTTTTCTCTGCAAGGCTGCTTCTAGAAACCTTGATTGTTGAATACTTAATTTATCCATATACCATCCACTTTTCCTTACCTTTATTACATGTATGATGAAGTTTTCATGGCTGTAGTTTAATCTTCCATAGGGAAGGGCTGCACCTCTCAATATTTTCTTGCTTGTTATCTGGCCTGGATTAACTTTTGCTATCTGTTATTTTTGCAACGCAATTATTTTACTTACTGAAAAAATATTTTACCAAAATGCAGTAAATCTAGCATTTTCTTTTACACCTGGGGTTTTGTTAATAAATGAAAGAGGATGTGTCTGTTTACCTGGGAAAGGAGACAAGGATGTGTTTGATATGGCAACGGATTCTCATCATTATTTTTCTTAAAATACTTTTTTCTAAGTGAAATTAGTTTTTTTTCTCATTTTTTAACTCTTTATATCCTAGCTTATTTGGCATAAAAAAGCAGCCTCAGATGGATCTAGGGACCTCTGAGCAGTGAGACTAAAGCAAACACAGATGTAATACTTAAAAGCTTGGTGTGCAGACAGGCACAGTGTTGGAATAAGTATGTATGATTACTTATCATGTTCCGCAAACCAAAGAGAAAGGCTTCTCTCATAGCTTGTTATCTGTTTTAACATGCTATAAATGCTACAACACCACATTAAAATGTTAGCCCTATCTATAACTACTTTAGCCCATCTTGGCCCCAAAACCTTTATCAGATCACTAAGAAGCTATTGTCATGCAGTGATGGTGTAAAGTACCCATCAACGTGACGACCTAATGACTGCTCTACAATCAGTGCTGTTGAGTCAGGTGCGCAGAATGAATCAGAAGGTCAAGCTCAATTCTGAAGCAGCCCGATTCTTGTTGACTTAAATAGCTACGTCACATATGCTTCTTTTGTTATTTGTCATGTGGTGCAGAGGTTTTTTAACTTGCTTCACTGCGTCTTCTATTGGTTCACACACTTTGAAAACTTTAAGAATTAGTAATTAGCAATTATTTTTCAGTATGTAATCAGGATTTTAAAGTTAGGAATCTTAATTGTAGATAGATATTTTTCTTTATTAATATTAATTTAGGACTGGTGACCCGGTCAGGATGTACACGCCTCTTATCTGATGTCTGCTGGGATAGGCTCCAGCTTCCTGTGAATGAATGCACAATACAAATTTACATGATGTATAATCACTGCATATTTTCCTTATAACAAATAATAATTATTTTCTCCTCTGCAGAAACAAAATAATAATGCAGTCCTTGCTGAAGCATCTTGTCAATTGAGATAAAAGTCTCAAAGTTTAATTATTGAGATAATATTGTAAAAATTATCAATAAATTGTGACAGACGATCGTTATGTTTGTCTCATTTGCACCGTAGATGCTTATACTAATGTTATATCCTCACTTCTGCAAACACAGAAGACTTGCCATTATTTGAATAAAACCACAACTCTGCTCAAAGAATTAAAAAAAAAATAATAATGAGCATGACTCGAATATGGAAATTTTTATTCTGCAACAGAATCCCTGTTAGTGTGTTTCTTATTAGGGACTGTCACTTCTTGCTGTGCCCTGTAAAACGATTTAACAAGAATTATCTTTAATTATAATTTTGCTGAGGTATAATCTTCAGTAATTTGGAAGACAAGAAGAATAAAAACAACAAAGTTTATTTTACGCACATGCCCAGTCATCATTATTATACTTAGGTACCACAACAAAACAATTAAAAAAGCAAAAAAATATCTATCCATCCATCTTTACAACCGCTTCATCCATTTCAGGGTCGCGGGTAGCTGGAGCCTATCCCAGCAGTCATCGGGTGAGAGGTTGCCAGTCTTTCACAGGGCAACACAGAGAGACAAACCAGCAGACACACCCTAAGGACAATTTAAAATAACTAGTCAACCTAACATGCATGTTTTTGGACCACCCGGAGAGAACCCACACTTATATCGGGAGAACATGCAAACTCCACACAGAACAGCCACCGTCTGAGCTGAGATTTGAACCGGAAACCTACTTGCTGTGAGGCTGCAGCACTAACCACTGTGCCACCGTGCAGCCCCACAAAAAGTAAACAAAAGAACTGAAGAAAAAACATTACTTTGTAATGTTGTTTTTAAAAGTGCTCTATAAAGAAAATTATTATTATTAATAATCAATAACAAAAATACGTATAACTTGTGTTTATGTCAGGATTTAAAGAGAAAGCATACAGCTGAATGGGAAGCACGTTGGAAAGCAGTGTCTTTAGCCCGATGCAATGTCACTTTATAGCACAGATAAAGTAATGCTCCATATTCAATTTAGTTCAATTCAGCTTTATTTGTATGGTGCTACTTCACAATGTCATCTCAGGGCACTTTACAAACACATCAGTTAGAGCCAATTAATAATAAATAGCCTAATTAGGGAAAACCAACAGATTGCATCAAATCTTGACTTCAGTCCAATCTCCCATCCTGAGCATGCATGAGATACTCCTGGTGAAAAATACTGCTTATTTATACAGTCATACAGTGTGAAAGCTTATAATTTAGGATCTCAGGAACATTTAACCAAGACATTAGTATATTCAAGAAGTTGCTTTTCATCTGTTCCACAACCGTTAACATGAAAACATTCCTGGAGACCTGGATGCGGTGTTTTACACTACAAGACTCCTTGTCAACCTGAACATCGTATTCACCAATGTTGTGCAATGCAAAGTGTCACCCTACAGCCTCCATCATTAGTTACCGCAACAACGAGCTAATTACACACAAGGACGAGAGATACGCTGAGCTCCCATATATTGCTTAAGACAGACTCATCTGTATGACAACAGACAGTAGCACCAGTATATTCAAAGCTTCAAATGACTTCTGTTATCACAACTTCCAGTACTCAAGACACAGACTGCAAAGTGCTGTATGATGGGAGTATAAAGGAATATTGCTGCTTTTCAGTGATATAATAATCACATGTCTCAGTATGGGCAAAAACACACATATTAAAGATTAAACTAAATTAAATATAAAAAACAAAGGCACTTTAACTTTTATTTATAAGCGAGTATGAATGTTTAAAAGGATTTCTGTTTGTAAAGACACAGGAATATCAATAAAACTTAATCACATTGGAGTCTTTTTGTTTCATCTATTATACATACGGTTGTGTTTGATATAACCATGGCATCGCAGCAAGAAGGATGCTGGTTCGGGGGTGGGGGGGTGGTGGTGGACAGTGTCCTGGGTGGAGTTAGGATGTTCTTCCCTTGTATGCATGTGGTTTCTGGGTACTCCAGCTTCCTCCCACCATCGAAAAACATGGTTGTTAAGACTAAGTTGTCACTCTACCTTTTGTCTAGAAGTGAGTGCGAGCATGAGACGTGTTTCTCTCTCTCTAAGGCCAAAGTTGGATGACCAGCCTGGGGTGTACCAAAGCGGCAATCTCTGAAACTGACAGAAAGTAAATCTAGAAAAATTGTGACGAAATGTTGCAGTTCACCCCTCATTTGCTAGGGACTGGCTGCAAAACAGAGCAATTTCCTTAGACTCCCATGTTAAAATGTCCGATTTCACAGCCGAAATAAACGTGTGGTTTAACAAACCGTTTTGGGTTTAATGGATCAAGCTTCATGACAACTGTCAATTTTTTCTAAGTCTTTTGTTTAGAAGTTATTTAGTTTTGAATTTAGCGGCGTGTCCTTCAGATTGACATGTGTCAGAAGGGCTATCAGCTTCAAATCAGCTCTTCAGAAACCTATGGGTGATGTAACGGACGCTTTGTCCATTTTTTGTATACAGCCTATGGTTGTACACTGCCTCTCACCTGCTAATTACTGTGATAAGCTTTAGCTTCCCCATGACCGTGAGCTGGACTAAGCCAGAGGTGCCAAGGCCGGTCGTCAAAATCTACGTTCCTTCAACTTTCAGACTTTTTCCAACACACCTGAATCCAATGGTTGAATACCCTCATTTCCATGTCATCCAGCTCTGCAGAAGCATGGATTACCACGGGATATTCATTTTATTTGGTTGGAGAAGAGATGCATGTAAAAGTTTCCGGATAGTGAATCTCAAGGACAAGACTTGGGCATCCACCAAGTGGAATAGAAAATTACTTTTGACAGATTGACTTGAACAGATTCTCAACTATCTGACAATCTGTTAAAGTTAATCTGTGTAACATAGCAGTAGCCTAACATGAAAGCTTCTAGTATTTTTTGCCTAACAGCTACACTTAAACAATGCTGCTACACTAAAATTTTTCATGATAGCTCATGCTGTGGCCTTGTAATTGAATTCTATAACTGAGATTGTTTCTCCTGTAGTTACATATGTTTAAATAGTTGTTTTGATGTAAAGACAATCTATCAGGCTAAATATGTGTGACAGAACATTTTAATCTTACCTATTAAATATTAAAGATATGTGTGAGAGCTTTCTCATTTTTATTCAAGTCATGCTGTCTTGTCACATTCAGCTCTGCTTGAATTTCCAATACTCTGATGAATTTTGCATTGCCTTGATGTAGTGAAAGGTATGTCTGTGACAGCAAAGTTTCCAGTTCACTAACCACTTGAAAACAACACAATGGTTTTGCTCTCATCAACGTCTCTCTACATCTGTACCCCCAATGCTGTTGCTGTCTTTCACAGCACAAAGAAAGTGAATTTGATGCCAAAGATTGGAAAGAGAGTCGGTGACTGCAAGCTGAGTGTTGCCTAATGCCACAGTGTGAGCTGAGAGTCTGGTGCTTCAAAGAGAAATACAATGACTTCAAAACACTTCTGCTCCCCTCAGTGCTGTACCTCCTCTGGATAAAACACTTTCTGGTGATGAATACCGCCTCTATGTGACCGGCTCTCTCATCTCTGACTTTGTCTCGACTGTCCTTCTGCTTATCGGATTATTGACTGGTCTTCATACTGTGCTGTGGCCCCTGCTTTGCGCTCATGTGTTGTAGCAAGGCTGCAACTACCACCGACGACACCAAGGTCATTTCCATGGGTTTCCATCATTCATATTTCCATTTTCTACAACTAATGCAATCCTTTCAGAAAATTAAAGTCCAATGGAAAGAAAAAAAATCATAAACACAGCAATATTTGGTGTCATAATTGGACAATTTTGGCAACATATAGATTCCTCCAATTAACCACACTGTGTGTTTTTTTAATGTCACCAGTTTTATTCAGATGGAGACCTCAGTGTAATCTGTCAGAAATCAAATCAAATTTTATTAATACAAAACTTTTCCTACACAAGCAATCAAAGTGCTTTACATAAACACAAACAAAAAAACACATAAGATACATAGTTTAAATATGTAATAATTGTTAGGCATTTGAGGAAAAACATCTGGCTTGACCTGAAAAGAGTCGAGCGCACTGAATCCCTCCAGGGACCCCCCAGGGTATCAACATGGGAATAACTCTAAGCCGTGCAGGTAGGGATCCACATGACAGCCAAGGCTGCAGTGTGGAATCTAACCAGTCTCTCTGAGCAAAATGACCTCTACAGTAACCCCACTAACCCAGTAGGCAGTATCAGCTCCTGATGTGGAGGATCCCCCTGAGGAAAAACACTGGAAGTAAAAACAAAAATGCTATTTTTACGCCAGAACTGACTGCAAATTTTATTGAAACCTTGGGTAAATCTCTAGCAGCTACTATGTCTGCACCGTGTCATTTTATTACTGATCATTTTATCCAAGTCAAATGAGTAATCGATCTTGTTCCTTCATTAAAAACAAAGAAGATGCTGCCTAAGCACACAACCCCGTGGAAAAATTAAGATAGAAAAAAAAAATTAAAACAAATTGCAGGGTAGCTAAATAAAGATGGAGAAAAATAAACTAACAATTTATTATCAAAAATGTCAAGAATTGTGTATTTTACCCACATATGTGATCATAAACACGACCCAAAAATCATTTTTCATATTATTGACCTTTTAGATAGCCTATTTTTTAACAAATGCCAAATTCCTTTTCCAGATTCTCCTCGTGAAGATTTTGCTGATTACTTCAAGAACAAAATTGATTCCATAGGATCCTCCATTGTAACTAAACTAAATACTGCTTTTAGTACATTAAAACCTGTTACCCGTTTTTAACTGTGTAAATGGAGGAGATGTTTGCCCTGGTAAATGCTGAGATGCTCAGTGGAATTTGCTCCCAAGTAAAACCAACAACCTGCATTTTAGATCCAGTTCCCACATCTCTTTTTAAAATGTTTTATGGATCTTTTGAAACAGAGCTACTGGATCAATTGTTCCCTTGAGACGAGCTCTTTCCCTGCTTCCCTTACAATGGCTGTAGTGAAAGCAATTATAGATGAATATCAAACTCAGTATTTTAAATCAAAATTTTAAAAATACTTGTTTTTATTCAGTTAAATGACTTTTAAAATAACTGTTCTATATTTATAAAGTTTGAATCGGGATTTAAGACCACAGTACAGAGACAGTGCTGCTGAAAATTGTGAATGATTTTAGGTCCAACTTGGACTTACACAAGCTTACAGCCATTGTGCTGCTAGATCTAATATACCCATCTTTTGGTACGGTAGATTACTTGATTCTTTTAAATAGACAAAAACATCTAGTCTGCCTCTCTGGTACTGTCTTTCATTGGTTTATTTCTTATTTCACAGATAGAAAATCTTGTGTAATTTTGATCACTTACTTCCCAGAGATCCATGAAATTATATGTGGTTGAGATAGAGGGGCTCTGCTATGAGCCTCCTGCTGACCTGTAGCTACAGAAATGTACAGAAATGTGTAAAGCCCCTTGTACTACGTTTTTAATATATAAAAAGTGCTTTATAAATATAATCCATTCAAAATAGCATGGTTGTGATGTCCTCTTAATACTGATGTTTCAAGTTGCTTTTTTGAATGCAGTACATATTTTGCTCATTAAGTGCTCGATGTCTCTCGCTGACTCATCATTGCTCTCACATCTGTGTCAATATATTGTTTTGGTGTTTTGCTGTGTAAATTTTACTTTGTATACTACTTGGTTTGGATTGAAACTGTTGCATTTTTAATGTTTCTTAATTTTTATGTTTGTTATTATGATGTTCAAATACATCTTGCTGTTGTTACTTCTGTTAAGGTGGTAATGTTGCTGGAGTTGGGTTCTTTGTTTATGTGTCTGTTCGCAACATAACTCAAAAAGTTATGGATGGATTCTCGTGACATTTTCAGGATACCTGACTTGACGGAGGTCTGCGCTCTCCGAGTGATTTTATAGTCTAAAACTAGGTTATTATGGCAAAAGCAATAAATGTTGAAATGAATTTTATAATAACTCCAGAATTATTATGTGAGCTGTTTCTGAAAACATTAAGCAGACTTACTGCAATTGCTTTTCAGGCATTTCGGTGTCTAACTTTGCCCCCAGCTTTGAGTCTACCCTCACAAAACTCATAATGTGCTTCTCAATCTGGAACATTTTGAGTTGACTTTTGCTCTACAAAAGTTGCACAGTGTTCATGTAATTTGCAAAAAAGTGGAACTTTTTCCTTTATAAAAGAATGGAATATGGTTGATATGAGCCAACAACCAAGCCTGCTTTGGGGCTCTGGCGTACTTTCACCTCGAAACATCATTTAAAGTTTCACCCATAAAGTGATCAAATATAATACGTTTATTTTAAAGGGTAACTTGTTAGGGTTTTGGATTAGGTTTTTCATTTCCTGTTTTATTTTGTAGTTTTTCCTGTTTTGCCCATTGCTTTCTGTTTCAGCTTCATGTTCTGTTCATTAGTTCACCTGGGTTGATTTCGGTCATTGTTTTCACCTGAGTCTTGTTCTGTTTTCAGTGTATTTATACCCTTGGTTTTCTTTCCCCCCGTGCGGGATCATTAAATTAGTTAGTCTGTCAGTCAGTCAGTCATAGTGTCAGTGCTGTTAATAAACCCCGTTAATCCGCATTCTGGCTGCCTCCTGCTTGTCCTCCTCACCTGCGTTTGGTTCCGCCACCTACCTGCATCCTAACAGAACTTGCCTCCACTTTATTTCTCTTCACATTATAGTAAAATAAATTACATCCAACCCTTCTGGTGCTAATGGTTCAAGAATTTTTTGCAAACAGCTCTTGGTTGTTTGAGGGGTTCTTTTAGCCCTTGCTTATCTGCTAGCCGTGAATATGTTTTTTTTTTTTTTTTTTTTAAACAGCAGCCAGTTGCAAAATGTCTATGTAGCAGCGCCAACAAGCAGACCAGGGGCAGTTGTATGTGTGACATTGGAATCACACACAAATTTCTCAGATACAGTAATATATAGTGATTTAGAGGAACAGGATGTATTTAATGAACAAGCCACCGTTTTCATTGGTTTATAATGGATGTCACTGACTTGGTGCTGTTATTCAGTGTTTATACAGACACACGCGTCAGTCCACCTCTTCTCTCATTCGCTCTCATACACACACCCATATACACTTTATAGAACATAGTATAGATGTCTTTACATGTCAGATCATCTGTTCACAGCTGCTCCCTCAAACTCATTAGGACCTTTGTTGTCACAACGGCCTTACAGATACTCATTCGTTGTAACATTGCTGGCACAATGGGGCTATAGCTGCATTGGCAACAATCAACATTTCTTTAGTTTTTTCTAGTATACATATTTTCTGATACATTTCAAGAATGTAAATGTGGATTTGACTACAGCCTTATTTGAACAGATTATAAAGCCATGCTATGTAAAGACTAAGATCATTAATAATCTGCCAGATGAAAATTCTAATAATGGAAAATGAGCTAAATTAAACAGTCTATTTAAAGTCGAAAAGGCAGAATGTGAGTTGTCCAAACCAAGAAGGGAGTTAAAAAATGTATAAGCACTCAGGCTATGATATTTTGTAATTGCAGTAGCATGAAATTATAAAAATAAACTACAAGAAAGAGAAATGGAAGAAAACTGTCCAGTGGGCCAGAGTCACAGGGGTGTTAAAGAATCTTACACCAAACATTTTTGTAGCTTCCATTTTTGTTTCTTTTGCTTGTTTACAGCTGTAACTATAGGCTATTAAAGATTTTCAGCAGCAAAAGCTTTCATTGACTTGGTATGAGAAACTATTTGGTACCTGCCACATTAGTTCATTACATAATTAGATATGGGTTTCCAGGTCAACTTTCTTTATTGCTGATTAGTCAACATACTGAATCTGTCTATGGCGTATAAGAGACACAGTGGAACAAAGCTATATGCAAATTTAGAAAATCATCATGGTCCTGCTTATGGAAATACATTGTTGCTAGAAAGCAGGATTGTGTCTACCGGAAGGGAAAAGTTGAAAATTGCCACTGTATATGTTTCTAAGTGAGTTTATATGAGAAAATAAAAGGTCATTTGCAAACCGAGACTGAAAAATGGATTGTCAAATATAATCCCATTATTGGTTAATACTGTATTTTCGTTACACACTTGTTGTCATAACAAAGAGCATTTATTTATGTTTTTATTTATTGCTTTTTTTGTTTTATTTCACCAGAGTGATTTATTTTGGAAAATATCCAATCTTTCTTATCTACACGCTTTGCTTTCCTGATAGCTAAAAAACTCTGTCAATGAGCAGTTAGCTGGAATATGGTAGTTGTTATATTAAGAGCAAAACTGGCTGCAGCAGATGTGAGAGCAGCATGCAGGTGCTGGAATTTTAGAATAGATAAGTCCTATATATTTTCTTGAGGTGTACATTTCTTTCATCCTACAAATACTGGAAAATATTCTTTTATAAGTGAGTCAAAGACTCTAAAAAAATAACTCCATCCCAAATAAATAGTTACTATTCGGTGACTGATTGCCACAACATTACTACCTCTGAGCGCTGTTTTTGTAGGTAGGAAGCAGATCCAGCAGCCTACTGAGATAATGTTTTAAACCTTGTGTTGACCAGTTTAAATTATTTAAATCTAAGGTGTACCGATTGGGGAACTTTCAAAACCGTGGGCCAAACTCTGCCAAAACAGCAGAGAACTACTAAATACTAAATAAAACATCTCTAACTTTGTTCTTCCATACCTAATCATAGTTGACTTTTAAAGAGATAAAACTGGAAAATTAAGGAATATAACTTTTTTTCTGGAACTTTTTTTTATATGTGCCATCTTAAGTTATTTATCAGTATCACATAGTTTCATTCATAAATGTCCATCCCGCCTCCATTCAGTCTCATCTACTTTGAGCATAAATGAAGTGTAGCATGGCCTCTTAAAGGGATTATGGCAGAAAACTTTGAAAGTTTAAAATAGTTTCATGGATAGAATGTAATTTGTATCTCTGACCCAGGTGTCGATGTAGCTTAGTGGAATCTGTTGTGTTCAAACTGAGAGGGAAACATGATGTAACATGGTGTAAATGTTCTTCAGTGTTACTGCTTGTTGTTGTCAGTGTATGACATTAGTTCAGCTGATTATTATGCAGACTTTCAGTACCTACAAGTCCCATGATTCTTCCAAATAGAGGCTTCCCAATTAACTCCTCTCATTTCCCCTTGCTTACTCCTCTCCTTTGCATATTTTTTCTCCTGTTTTCTCTTTTTAACATATTTTCTTGCTGCTGGCTACTGTAACCTTTCTCCTTAACTCTCATTGCTTTCTGAACAGCTAAACAACTTTTGTAAATTAGAGGGGAGTGAAATCAGACTGGGAGGTGTATGATTGTGCTTTCATGTCTCCATGTCCCAAGGGGTTGTTTTAAATGACACAGTATTTGCCTGAAGTATTACCTCTTTCAAAGTAATATATTCCAGGTGAATATATTAAAATACATAGAATAATAAAATTAAAAAATAAATAAAACCACATAAATATAAAACCAGATCACAGTCACAATAAAAGATGGTATCCATGTTGTGTGACTACATGGATACCATGGATGGCAAAGGACATGCATAAAAATAAGTTGTTGCTGACATTTTTAGCACACATTTAACTTTCCTGGTTCCTGGGAATTTATATCTGGTCACTAGTTCAGGTGGTTGACTTTGGATAAAAGTACTGTGAGGATTGTCTAACATAACAGCTTTATTTAGGAAAAGACTTCATCACACCTTTACCACTTATACCAAAATAAGATTAAACCAACTAAAGGTATATAAAACCAAAACTTTATTCAAATACAGGTAATAATGAAGTAGTTTTGACTACATATTAATTGCATTGTGGCGTGTCACCACTTTTCTAAGCAGCAGGGAGCTGATAAAAATGCATAACACCCATACAGAAAATGGAGAGCCCGCCCCCATAAGTCGACGTGGAAATGGGTGAAAAGTAAGAATTCTCTTTTGCTCTTGAATGCTGGTGCTGTCTTGCACAGATATGGAGGAGAGGGGAAGAAAAAAACAAAAGAGCCATGGCAGAGAAACACACTACCCCCGCACCCC
>JBAMHX010000009.1:9807303-9834018 GCA_037177515.1 Pseudomugil tenellus | reverse complement strand
AGCTTTGCAGAGTCAGCTGCACTTCCTGATGGTCAGTTCATCTTTGATTAGCAGCACCAAGATGCTTTTTGCCCTTAACTCCTCTGGAAACATGAAGGGTAGACTTGGTTGTCACACACTGCGTTTTGTAAAACCATATTTTTGTTTTTTTGTGTTTTAGTTTAAAGGTGTTTGTATTTTCAGAAGCTTTTAGAATATTCTGAATTAATAAATTAGTATATGCCTGATATGTAAAAGCCTAATTTAAGGAAGATGCATGTTCTTATTCAGTGTGTAATCTGTTTTTTTTCCTATATGTCCTCTATATTTTTCCTTTCCTGCTGCTTCCCATGTTTCCTTTTTTAATATTTGTCTTCTTTTATTGTCCTGTTATTTGTTCTCCTGGCCGTCTAGTTTACAATCATACTGATGCATCTGAACACTGTGTCCTTTGGTCTCTGAATTATTTCATGCTGCAGTTGTTTTTCTCATAGGTTTATAGATGCAGCCATGCAACCTACAAAGTATGTGATGCCAATTAACATAGTAGCTTTGTGTCTCGCCATTGTTTGTTTTGATGTAGTCAGCAGGCAACTAGAAGGAGAAGAGAGTTGTTTTTCGGAGAGCAATTACAGCACATTTGTGTCTCACATATTGGAAAGCAAGCACAGAATTTTTCTTGGTGGGATTCTGGCAAAAGCCGAATAAACTCAAACCCTCCATAAACCAACTGTTTCGATGACTGTGGAAGGGCGGGAAGTTGTCTCTTGTGGTTAGTGAAGATCAGATTTTAGTTAAAGGAGAGAAAAATATCAATCGACAGTCAAATTCTTCTAAATTGTCCAAAAAAGGAACTTGGACTCATTAGGTAGGAAGACTTATATATATTCAGTGAATTAAGCTGTAGTCAACTACAGCCTTGCATAGGGAACATTCAGTCTGCTTTTTTTCATCATTCTTTCTAATGTCCCCCCTCCGTTACATTTAAGAAGTGAGCCGTAAAGTACAAGTCAATGCTGATGGCACTCATGGAGCTGAGGTAATGATTTTGTCCCCTCTCTGGAGCCCTGGAGTTTGTTATGTCTAATCTGCTGATGCTGTAGCTAGCTCTCTTCTCAGCCATTTCTGTCAGTGCATAAACATTTTGTATGTGTTGGTGTGGGCCCCAGAGCGCACTGGTAAATTGTCTCTGGATTGTTTAATTCACATAATGGCTATATATTTCCTTTTACAAAAGTAAAAGGAAAAGCCACATATTGTCGATGTTGTACTAACCTATATCTAAGCCCTGGTATGGACCAAAAAATAGGCCTAAAATTTGCATAAGAAATTTAATACGCAAAGTTTGGGATTGAGAAAGGTAAATTTGACGCAGAAGAATGCGTACCGCTGCACCAACTTTGGACCTTGCAGTAAATTTTGGAGGGAAAACTGGTGGCACAGCTGATGAGATAATAAATTTAAGCCACATTAAAAAACATTTTTGTTATTTATTTCATAACATTTCATGTTATTTATATAACAGTTATTTATTCCATAAATACATATTTAAACATCCGAGCACAGTATGCTCACACTAAAAATGTCTTTGTGGTTATTGGTACTTTAATTGTGGGAGTGTCCAACAATCCGAGTAATTAATGAATATCCCAATGAAGGTGAAGACTATGGTAGGATGAAGATGGGGAGAGTCTTTGGGGATCATGAGGTTTTCCTGGCCAATGATGATGACTGATTTGTTCTTACTGTTATATACGGAAGTGGGTCCATTGTTAGAGTGCCCAACTCGCTGGCTGTTTTGGACGGTATAATTAAAATGACAGGTCGATAAGTGAATTTTCCCGACACTGAGAGAACAGGCCAACATCAAAAGACGATTTGCAGCAATCTCCGGCTTCCTAAACGTAATCGGTGCCATTGACTGCACTCATGTTGCTATAAGGGCTCCATGTGAGAACGAGGTTGCCTTTGTGAACCGTAAAAACATTAATTCCATTAGTTATTTGTAATGCGGACATGGTCCTGACGAACCTGGTAGCCCAGTGACCAGGGTGCATTCGATGGATTTATCCAGACACACAGCAGTGTGGGGAAGAAGCTGCAGGCAGGGGCTGCGCGTGATGGTTGGGTCCACAGTAGGTAAACACATCATACAATTCTGATAAACTGGGAGCTGTTGGCCTCGTCGCATCCACCTTGAGATCCGACCACTTTTTCTTTACTTCTTGTACAATCGTGTCCAGGACGCCGACATCGTTTACCACGGCAACAACGTGCTGCCACTCGGTGGCCTTCCTCTTGTTTGTTACGTCGCTACTATGACCCCCCTAACAAGGATGCTCACTAACCCGATTTCAGTCTCTGAAAAGTTATGTTTACGTGCCTCTCATTTGCCCTGATTCACCGTACAATGCCACAGACACTTATTGAATCATATGTTGACATATTAATGAGCTGCTTTGCATTTACTGTGTATGGTAGAAAGTGGGTGTGTGTGTGTGTGTGTGGGGGGGGGGGGGCACGTGAACCAAAATCACCTGCGCAACCTTTCCAGCAAGGTTGAGATTTATAAAGGTTAACTGGGTGCACTAAGAAATGTTTTGTTTTGGTTTTTTTCTTTTGCGTAGCAACTTTGTCATTTTTTTGCCTAAGTACAATTCTAGTAGATATTCTACACAAAGTTTTAAAAATGAGGCTCCAGATGAGCTCATGAAATAAAACGTAGAAACTGAAAAAGGTTCTTATTTTTCATACTAAAGTAGAGTTATTATTGATGTGTTTATTGAAATGATTTTGATTAACAGATTAAACTTGTTGAGGGATATTTTTTCCTCTATTCAAATACTTTATATTGTGTTTTACTAACTAACCTTAAGTCAGTTACTGTTAAAATTGTGATATAATGAGATTCCCTGATCACCAGTGAAGCAATTACCACCTCTTAACTAAGCTCCTTTGCTTTAAATGTACAGTTTTAATTCTCTCTTACTGATAAACAGCATCAGAAACACCTACGTGAGCTCATCACTAAGAGAGACTAAGAATAGCTTATTTGTTTGACTCACCTAATTAGAGGCATCAGAATATTACTTGGTATTTGCTGCAGTTTAGTGTCGGGCAAAATGCTGAATGTTTGATGAAGGTTGATAATTAACGTGTAAACTTTTTATGTGAGAAAACATATGAAACAATCACATGATAATTTAGTGTGAAATGAACACGCATTCAATCAGCAATAATTAGAAACAAGTCTTTGTACTTGTTTTGTTAATGAAGCTCAAATCAAGGCAACAAGAAGAAGGATGGAGGGAGATTATTTCCAGTGATAAATTGTACTGATTGATACCTCTGAAAAGATTTAAAGTTGTGTTTTTTGATAATTAATTTCTAATAAATTGTATGAAACTTGACTTTAAGATTTTTTATGCTTAGAAATGTATGATTTTACCCACGAATGGTGACAGCTTTGCCATTCTGCTGTTTTCCTTCTGCTTGTGTGGAGGGGTCCTTTTGGACGTTGCATTTCATCACCTAATGCATTATTTTGTCTTAATTCACTGGAGGAATGGAGTCTCCTTGAGTTGGTGCTATTAACTGATGATATATGGTTTCTCACTGTATCATGTATCATATAGGAATTCAATTTAATATTTTAATTGGGTGAATAAATGAAAGGATGTGTGAAGCCCTGCAGACAGCAGCCACATTTTATGTTTGACTTGCCTGTTGTCTTCTTGAACAACCCGTCTTCTCTTCTATCATTTACTTCAGTTGCCGTTTCACATCTCACCTTTTTCTCTGTTTTCACATTGTGCTAATGCAGGTTTACCTACCAAAGGTGAGAGTACACAAGTGCACGAGCATATGTGAACGCTTGCTAAAATGTAATTACTGCTCATTCTGCCAGGGCACAGAGAGGTCACTGCAGATTAGCACCTCTTCTTTCTGCTCTTTCACCAGTCGATAAGAGCTTTTGTCATTATTCTTTAAAATAACTGAAATATTGATGCCTAAGCTTGACTGTTTTTCCACTTATATTTCTATTAGCTCTCTGTTATTGTTTCACTTTAGTTCTTTCAAACACTATTTTGTGATATTTATACTTTTCTACTTTCCCCTTCTTGTGAGTATTAATTCTGAGAAGGGATGAAGTTAATTCCTTTTCTGTTTGGCTTCTTCCTCCATGGACATACAAACCCTAAAACAGTTGAAATTCCCTAAAATTATATCTAAAGTTAAAAGCCTCTCTGTTTTTTCCCCTATGTGTGATAGCTCACCAGGGTTGGCTTTCTCAAGTAGACACACTACATGTTAATCATGGAGGGAAAATGAAATAAAATATATTTCTGGCTATGTGTCATGATGTCATTTAACTTTTACTGCATCAAATTAAGTTTCCAAGTTAGGGCGCCCTGACACTTGCACGATTCTGTGGCATGCACTGACACAACTCGAGTTGTGCCAGTGCGCAAACTAGTTGTAAACTGGTGTGAATACTGCGTAAACCTGTTGTGACTGCGTCAGGGGAATGTCGGGACAAAATTTTCAAATGATCAAAATTTTGGTCACAACAAAATTTCGCCGCCGGGTCATGAATGATGCACCACCTGTACGTGAACACGTCGTGAAGTCGTCGGAACGTTGCGGAAGGATGCGTGCCAGTAGTCCCACTTATGCTTTGCTTTCTTCTGGGCTTGATGGCCGGTTAGAGGCAGCAGGCCCTGCAGGTGTCCTCTTTCCGACAGATGAGTTATATAAACGCAGTTCTAATGAGTGTCCTTCCCCAGGACAAATGGTTTACTTTGCATTCGTACATGAATGCAAATTAAATATTATATGGTATTATTATTATATTATTATTATATGGTACTTTGAGAATGTATTTTTCCCCTTTTCCTTATGTCTTTGTAGCTTTTTTGTTTTTAAGTAGTTAAATCTAAAGCAACTGCATTTTTACTGCCTTTTTTAAACGTAAACAACCAGAAACAGATTTGGAGAGATTAAAATAAAATAATTAAATAGGGTTTGCTGCTATCAGACTTCCAGAACTGCTGTGATCTGGATGCGGTAAGCCTAACCAGAATATTTTGTCATTGTAGCTTGCAAAAGGACAACTCAATTGCAATGCAACATCTGTTATCAGCTAAATGATGAAAATGAATAGATTGGACATGACTTAAACCAATCAATACACTGCAAGGTAATGTGGAGTTCTTAAAACAGGAACTGGGACCTACATTAAATAGATTATCTTCTGGATTTTGTCCCCGAAGTAATTTATTTTCATGAGCCTCCGCATGAGAGAGGGAACAGCACAAAAGATGTTTTGATTTTAGACACACACAAAACACACACAGACTAATACTATTTACAGGAAACTCACTCTTGTTCCCAGTTTACTCTGCACATATTACTGTCATGTCAGATTTGATCCCATGCTGTGCTAGATCTGCTTTTATACTGCTTAGACTGGTAAATGAATTAGTCTTCTTTAATGTGCAGTGAGATTCTCTAATGGCTCCCATGTTTTTCAGGACATGACCAAAGACAGTAAGCATTTCGCAGCCAGTGACACTTGTAACCTTGTTAAAGGAATCAGCTGCAACCAAAATGGATATTATTAACCACACTAGAGGCCTGGCTCAAGGGATGCAGCATCTGTCTTGTCAAAAGCATTTTGCTTTAGACTGAACTATCTAAAGAACAGTCTCATAGATTGTAATTGAATTCCCACAGACCTTCAAAGTTCCCAGATAAGAAATCCTAATGAGTTTGATGATTCACTTACTTTTTCCCCAGCACCATCGTTTTTAGACTCGAGTATGAGAACACGTTCATGAGGTCATCCGGGCTGCTATAATATTTTACAGAAATTACTCTCCCTTGAGAATGACTAGTTATAAAGTTGGTACTCCTCTGACTTTGCCATGGGGTTTCATTTTTTTGTTAGCTGGTAGCATGGCCCTTCATCATGAGGAATAAGGAAAACCACTGTTGTAATATTGTTGGCTTTGTTTGAGCAGCTGCTCCACGTAGAGTTTGTTTCACTTTTACTTCAAACTTACTTCCATTTTTGTTTTATTCGGTTCAGTGCAAGGATGTCAAGGATGAATTCCCTAAATGCATCATTAATGGCTTTACAGTACTTCATGTCATGAAAGCCATTTTGGAAATAGCCCATTTCCATGGTCTGATGTGTGCTCTTTCTACAAAACAGCTCCTCTATTAAACATCTTTTAATGAGCCACAGCTCTGCTGTGTCATCCACCACCCAATTTATTTGGAATAAATGTAAGACCTTGAGCTGGAAAATGAACCTGTCATCCATGAGTAAACTGCACCAGGTGTGAGCTGCATACAGACTTGCTGAAGACATCTTCACACCTAAGTGAAGCACTGTTTACACATGTTAGATTGATGGTTTTTTATGTTTACTTGCAAGCATTAGCAAGAAGGGGAAACATTGCCTTTGTGACCACTTTTTCTGTTTCACCACTTTGATTGTGTTTTTGTTCTGAAAAGTCTCTTTGCATGATTGCCATTTTATTTCATGCTTATTCTTTTTCTTTAAAAATTTTATTCTTGACACTAAAAATTAAATTCAAGGAAGTAAAAAGCATAAAGTTGAGGACTTACCCATAATATAGAATGAATGTGCCGCTCTGTTTTAATGCATTTCTCCATGCATCGGGTCGTTTTTTCCAAATGAAAACATTTCCAGGTGTAGCCTAAATACACCTTAATATCTCTTGAAGACAGACCTCCACCCTTTCTGCTCTCCAGCAGAGCAGATTCGTGCTGTGTACTGCAGTTCTTTATCTTCACTGCATGAATATACGATGGCACTAATAGTGTAATGTGTTCCCTTGTGGTTTTATCCCACTCCTACTGTGTAGCCTCTCAAATGGCAACATTTCCCATCTGGATAGATCAGTTCTCTTTCAGTGGTCTGAGGCAAATATGAAAGAAAGTTTTACTGAGGTGCAAAAAAGATCAGCATAGTTAGTTTTATATCATAAAATGAATTAAAACTATTCAGAATATATGTAATTAAATTATTAGGTATTTTTCAGTGACTAAATCTGAGCAAGTGTTTTCTGTGTTTATACTGAAATATTTTTCCTTTTACATTTTCCATTTCTTTAGCGTATTATGACCTCCATGTCCTAAAAAGCCTCTTTCTAAAAAGCGTTAATCCCTCAGCAAAAACGTTTTGTTTTCAGCTGCCAGAAAACAAAAAAAAACATCAATAGAAACTATAAAACATTTGGGATGTTACACTTTCATTTAAACATGATAATTTTGAGCTTATGGTTATCAATATTTCCCATGTCTTGAATTTGTTGGGAACGTTATACCAGGCTTGACATTTAAAAGCATTCATCAAGGTCTGATTGGGTTTAAGTTACATCTTTTTTTATTAGGACTTTTCTTTTTCATTGTGACTCTGTTTTCAACCCAGTGTGATATATAGCAAAGGAAAAAAATGGGATAGTGGTACAAAACTACTGAAATTTGTTCAAGCAGATAAAACGATGTGAGAATGCTTTAGGAACAGTTTGATTCATTTTAAATCACTGCCAGCTGGACATGTCATCTGCTCATTGGCATGAGACAAAGCGTTCCTCTTCAGTGGATTGAAAGGTCAGGGTGACAACCCAGTTCCCTGCAGAGTGTGACATTGCACACCAGATACCGTGTGTGTGTATGTGAGTGTGCATATATGCTTACACAAAAGCACATGATAGACATATGGTTGCTCTTGTGCATACACATAAGTTCCTTTTTGTGAGGTCCTACAGTGCGAGAGTTTAATTTGCTGTGTGAATAACTGACATGATGATCAGAGGAACAGTGAAAGAGTTCACTGTTTGATAGAAACGGGTAGCTTTGTACTCTTTTCTATCCCAGTATCTACACAAAGATTACCTTCACTCTTGTTTTCAGTCACATTCCAGTCATGAGTCAGTCTGTAAAGTGATGTGTTAAAATGAAACGTGCATTGAAATAAAACTTTTCAGCTTCATGGTTATATATAGGATTTTTATATTTACAGTTTCTTCTTCTCCTTTCACAGTAAACAAACACAAGCCATGGATAGAAACATCCTACCATGGTGTGATCACAGAGAACATGGATACGGTGGTGCTGGATCCTCCACTGGTCGCTCTAGACAAGGACGCTCCAGTCCCTTATGCTGGTAGGAAATGCAAACACACAATGCCAAACCCATCTCACATGTACAACATATGGAATAGCTTACAAGTTTACATGCACAGTTAAGTCAAACTATAGTTGTAATAAAAAGACTCTTTAGCTGAATGAGTGTCCACATATGGAAGAATCAATTATTTTCTAACATACTTCTATCTCTGTGTCTCATTTTTCACTTTTATATCATCAGTATTTGACTTTTCAGCTGTGAGGGACAATGTCCTGAAGTTTTTAGACACTACACTACACCAACACAACTAGTTAAAATTAAATGGATTCACCAGTTTGTTGTCAGCTTCTCCACGGTTACCCTTCAATTTCTGACAGGTCTGTTGAAGCAGGGAATCATCTAAAACCTGCAGAACACTGGCCATTGAGGACTGATGTTGAATAACCCTGTTACAGACTAAAACAACGGTCAAAAAGCCTAAATGGAAACAAATTATTTTTATGTTGAAAGGTTTATTTGAGTTTTCAAGCTCCTTGCAGTAACATTATGCTTTAAAATTCTACCACATTGCTGCTTTACAGTATGTGGAGATGTTGACTATTTTGTTAGTACACCCTGGAGCAGTTTTGTTACAAATTAGCCCATATATTTAATAGTAATTCAGCTTTCTAAAGTATTATCTAAGTTAAACTTGATCAAATAAGTTAGAAGTTACAATAATTAGATTTTTTACTGACTTCATGCAGATGTGCTGAGGATAAATCTTATAGACACATAAAATAAACAAAATTTGCTCACACATCGTCTCACTCAAAGAACCTTAACAAGGATGTCTCGGCATTGTGTGCCTGTTAGTCCAGTAATTTTCACACCTCAAGGCAAAAACAGATGATCTAGCATTTGTTTCTACTCACCGCTGTTCACAGAGACTAAAGTCTTCTTATCTCTCCTACACAGATGTAGATTTATAATAAGTTATGTCCTAGATCACAGCTACATGTGAAACAACCACACAACCTTTATTCATTGCCATTACGCTGGGGATGTGGGAGTCGAGACAAGTGACTTCTACATAATTACAGACCTCATCTCAAGATGATAGTTAGAAGTGCTGATTATGTTGTCTAACAAGAGCTGAAATCAGACACAGGTACAGCTAACAGTAACAAGAAGAAGAGGGACAGAAAGAGCTGTTATAATTGAACAAAGTGTTCTGGGTCTCAAAGGAAAACAAAGAGGCTTTTGGTAGCTGACGCTAAACACCTCATTATGGTAAAATGGCCCGTATTAATCCATGTGCTGACAACCATGGAGAACTGATAACTCAGCAGCTTTTCTCGCTCTGTGTTTTGCTGTTTTTTGTTGAAATTTTGCTCGAACACTACAACTCTCGCAGTCTTGAACAGTTCTACGTGTGAGTTCTCCTGGATGGGTAAATACTGCCGACTTTGAGGAGTGGAAAACAGTTTGAATTGGTCCTTATGCTTTTTCATTACCTATTTTTCCCTCAGTTCTTTTACAAAAGCTTATGCAATTTTTACAGTGTAGATCTAGTACTAAGAAAAAAAGAAGGGAATGAGTGAATTTTCTTTTAATGGGGTAAACAATATATTTCTTAAAAACACCCTTTACTGCAATACTCTGTTTAGCGGAAACGAAGTAAATGCCTTGTAAATACCTCATGGAAAAGTTGTTGTTGTCCACTAATGTTCGCCTTACAGTGATTTACAAGAAATAGCTTTCTCTGATAAATGTTGTTGATGCAGTGAAGTTCAATGACATGACAGAGAGCCAAGCAAAGGATTTTATTTGTTTTCCCCTCCATGATTAACATGTAGTTTGTTTACTTGAGAAGGTCAACCCCGGTGAGCTATCACCCATAAGGCAAAAACAGAAAGGCTCCTGACTGGTAATATTTCTCCCCTTGAATTCGTTTTCATTGTATGGGGTCTAATGAATGGAACCAACACAATAGCTTCCAAGGAGACTGAAAAAATGGCCATAAAAGAGCAGCTTTGTCCTAATTTATCTCTCTTGGCTCAGCTTGTAAACACCCCCATCCCAAACTGTCCCACTGACTCTTAACTGTTGTGTCAAATTTTTATCTTGATCTTTATCCTCATTTGTGTCTTTTTGCTCCACCTAGCACCACATTCCTTCTTTCTCAATCTAACTATCCGTTTTCCTCCTCGCTATCTCGACACATTGCTCCCAGCGAGCTCATATATAGCCAGTCACTTACACTATAGACACTCTCATCAATCCTTGTTTTGTTTTACGGTAGAAAGGAGTGTTCTCTGCTTCTGGCTCCACATTAATTGCACTGTGGGAAGACAGGCCAGGATTGTTAAGTATTTGCTTGTTTCCGCCACTCTTGCACAATTGTAGTCATCCTCTCTGTTTTCCAAATGCTTCATTTTTACTTCACACCTTAGCTATCTATGTAAATCCTCCTCTTTCCCCTCTGTTTTTTGTTCGCTCCTGGTCTCTCCTGTAACACCACATTTCACTCTGATGTAAACTACCCACAATGGGCCCAACTTGAACATTATATGCTGACACAGACATTCTGGAGATAAATTGGTTTTGCCTGTACGCCTTGATGACATCTTCTATCCTTTGCTACCCTACAGCAGACTCGTTGCACAAAGTTCTGCGGCCTGAATAGTTCTCCATGTACTGATGGAGAATTTTCAATCAAATTAACATGAGGAATGGTGGCAGTGGACTCAAGGTAACAGTCAACAGGCATGAATTCCTCACATTCATCATGGCACTGGAATAATGTACTGAGGTACATTGTTTCCTCTACACTACTCACACAGGGCAGATGAGTAGAATTGACTGAACAATACAAGTGAAAGGGAAAATAGATGGGTGAAAGTAAATGTAGGAAACAAACACATAATAAAGGGGGAGGTAATCAGAAGCAAATACCTTGCATAGAACTCTTTTGTTGTGTCATGGTTTTGTAAATTTGTGTAAACACCTTACAGAGATGACATTGAAATTTGATCATCAATAGTTATTTTGGTTTTTGTCTTTTGTGTCAACAGTCTTGTCTTTTTTTTGCATATAATTTTGTTTTTATGATCACGGGTGCTCTTAATGAATAAATAATCAACAAGGCTGAATAAAGGGAAAATCAGTATTTCACATTTTGTGTTGGTATTCAGCATAATTACTGTAGTTCAAAGACGGAATAACTGCTTTTGTAACTGTATATAAAATAGCTTTTAGATAAAGTCTCTACAGGACACATTTTAAGTGGATTTTTTGAACTTTTAATATAATGACTATTTTCAGATAAACCTTGATATTTTTTTGTAGCTGCTAGATTCAATTCAGCTGTATTTGTATAGCTCCATTTCATAATAACTTCATCTGAGGGCACTTTACAGACATATCAGTTTGAGCCAATTCATAAACAGTAGCCTAGCTAAGGAAAACACACATATTGCATCAAATCTTGACTTTGATCTCCCATCCTGAGGATGCGTGAGGTGACAGTGGGAAGGAAAACTCCCTTTTAACAGCAATCTGTCTCCACTGGTTGAGGTGGAGAGGGCTGGAAAGACAGATCAATATACATTGCAGCTGATCTGCAGAAATAGGAGAAATATGTTGGTACATAGAGGAAAAGGAGCAGAGAAATGAAAAATAAGTGCTCTGTGCTTCATGGTACGTCCCCATGGCTACAAAACTAATGGATGGCTAGACTTCTCTTAACTATAAGGTTTATTAAGGAAGGGCTTAACTTTGATTGTAAAGGTAGGGAGGAAGTCTGCTTTCTAAACCCCCACTGGGAGCTGGTTCCATAAGAGAGAGGCCTGATAGTTCAAGGCTCTTCCTCCCTTTGTGCTCTTAGTCACTGTTAAGTGATCTGTTTGGAACCCATAGAACTATAATATCTTTGATATACAATGAAGCTTGATCATGGAGAGCTTCATAAGTGACGAGCAGAATTTAAAACTCTACCCTAAATTTAACAGGGAGCCAAGAAAGATATTCCAAAACTGGAGAAATATGATATCTTCTGCAGCATTTTGAATCAGCTGGAGACTTTTCAGGGCATATTTGGGACAGCCCATAAATTAAGAACTACAGTATTCCAATATTGAACAAAGGCATGGACTAATTCGTCTGCATGGCCCTGAGACAGGATGTCCCTAATTGTTGCTATTTTACGTAGGTGAAAGAAAGCCATTCTATAAACTTGTTTTAAATGTAAGCCAAAGGACAAATCCTGGTCAAGAATAACTCCAAGGTTCCTTACTGTGGTACTAGAAGCCAAATTAATGCCATCCAGATTTATTACAAAGCTAGACAATTTTAAGTTTTTGAGGCCCATAGACAGTGACCTCAGTCTTGTCTGAGTTTAAAAAGAGAAAATTCATAGTCATATAGATCTTTATGTCTGTAAGACATCTTTGTAATCTAATGGAGTGATTGGTTTCATCGGGCTTCATGGATAAGTTAATCTGAGTATCATCTGCATAGCAATGAAAGTTTATACCATGTTATCTGATGATATTACCTAAGGGAAGCATGTATCGTGTAAAAACTGTTGGTCCAAGTACAGAACCTTGAGGAAAACCATGATTTACTCTGGTGTGTGTAGAGGACTCATCATTTATATTAACAAACTAAAATCTATTAACTAAATATGACTTGAACCAGCGTAGTACAGCCTCTTTTAATACCAATAACATGTTCCAGCCTATGTAGCAAAATGTTGTGATCTATGGTGTTGAATGCAGCACTGAGATCTAACATGATAAGAACTGACAGGATTCCTTTATCTGAGGGCATGAGAAGGTAATTAGTAACTTTCACCAGTGCTGTCTCTGTGCTATGATGTGCTCTAAATCCAGACTGAAATTCCTCAAACAGATTGTTTCTGGTCAGATGGGCACACAGTTGAGTAGAAAATGTTTTCTCCAGATTTTTAGACACGAAGGGAAGGTTGGATATTGGTCTATAATTGGATAACACTTCTGGATCGAGAGTCTGTATTTTAGGTAATGGTTTGAAATTACTCCCACAGACCTGGGGTTTGGGTTGGATTTGCTGGAGGGAGTTGTTGCAGGCACTGGAGGGTGCAAAGTCTGCTGTATTGGTGGCATCGTGGTGGGATGCTGGTGGTGCACTGGGGCAGTGGTGGGGAACCTTCTTATCCTCTTGTCTACTGGGTTATCTCATAAGGCGCAGATGGAGAGATGTGGTTGTATGAAAGAATGGAAATGGTTGTTAGTGAAAGTCGAGCGTTTGGAGGGGTGATGTTTGGAAGAGGAGTCTATCAGAAAGAAGGTAGGAGAAAGGGGAAAAGAATTTAGGTAGGGGAGTAAATGATTGGGTGGGTCGAAGCAGAGGTGGATGTATGCGAATGGGTGGGGGAAATGGAAAGAGTGTGTGAGTGGGTTGACATGGGGAAGGAAGGGATGACTGTATGTAGATAGATAACTGATTGTATGTAGTGAGGTGTTAGGACTCACTTGAAGGTTTAGATGAATCTATTATTTTGGTTAATTTTGAGAGCTGTACTGGACAGAAACGGTTCATGCAAAAATCTGATTTTACAGACATCTCTAAAGCTGCTGCAGATGAAACATCATCAATGATGGGAAAGATATCATGGATTTTATCTCTAATAGAAACTATTTTATTTAAGAAGAAAGAGATGAAGTCATCAAAGCGGAGAGTTAAAGGAATACGTATGTGTATTGGGTATTAGACTATGCACTATGGCTCTGTTTTGGGTTAGGTATTTTTTGTTTCCTTTTTAATTTTGTAGTCTTCCTGTTTTTCCCTGTGTTTCTGTTTTTGCTTTGTCTTGTTAATTAGTTTCACCTGGGGCTAATTGGTTATTGTGTTCACCTGTGTATTTCAGTTGTGTATATAAATCTGTTGGTTTCGGTTCTGTTTGCTGGATAGTTAGTTTGTTGGTTATCATCAGTGTCAGTGCTGTTGTCCGTTAATAAATCCTGTTAATCCGCATCCTGGGTGCCTCCTGCTTGTCCTCCTTGCCTGCGTTTGGGTCCACCACCTCCCTGCATCGTTACAGGCTCCTAGTGAGCATGGCTACAGCGCTGAAGAGAAACCTGAGATTTGTTCTTGTTCTCCTCTATCAATGATGAATAATAATCTGATTTAAGCTTACGCAGGGCTTTCTTATATATTACTAACGTTTCTTTCCACACTAAGTGAGACTTCTAAACCAGATAAACGTAATTTCCTTTCCAAGTGCCTTGATGTCCATCAATTTTTCATCCATTTCATCAAGAATGTAGTCAACATGGGTATTTTTCTGCCATTGTGATTTGAAATAGGTTTCACTTATTATTGTAAATTCAGAGCCAGCGGTGAGGGGGATTATTTAAATTTAAAACACCTTTGAACTGAATGAGCAGGATATATTTGCCCGATTCATTTGTTAATCAGACATAATAGAAGTTAGTTGGTAGTTATTTAGATAAGTAAAGTAAAGTAAGAAAAGTAAATATTCAATCACTCCACGTTAATAACTCACAGCTGGATCCAAAAGAGATATTTCCTACAGCTTGATTGTTTTATTCCTTTGTATAACTGTTTCTCATGCACTGTACTGATGATTGGAAACAGCAAGATGTTAGGTTATTACTATGAGAAAGGTGTTAAGTAGAGAATAGAAGATGAAACTGTTCGTTGCAATTCGTGCCATCATTGCAGTAGTATAACTTTGCTTCTGATCATTGTCATGGCTCTGTTAATCATCTTTATATTCAGTTTATAGTCAATTTCTCCTGGCCAAATCCTATTTCACTTTTTCTAAACTGTATCAAAATAAAAAGCAGACATGGTTATGAAGTTATAGGATTCAACAAAGCAGAAACTATGAAGTACTTCAAAGGCATTGGGGCAAAAGAAAAGGAACAGAAGGGAGGGGGCATAAATGGAAAAAAGCAGGTGACGTGAGAGCAGGAGATGAAAGCAGGAAACAAAGGTAGACTCAGAAATGGAAATATGCAGTATGTGTGTACAAGTGTGTGTACAACAGAGACAGAGAGAATGGAGAGAGAAATGATGTGATGGATCATCAAAGGATAAGGGAGGATATTGAAGTGACAGTCTGATCAAACCGCACAGGTGTCTGTTTTTCTGTCCTGAGAAAGAGAGGGAACATATCACTTTGCCTGGCTATCTCCTACCTTCTTTTCTTTTGTGTCTTCTTTTTCTTTGTGAAGTGGTTAAAATTTCTGCAGTGGGTGCTTGATTCCCTGGTATTGGCTAAGCATGTCTGCAACATGGAACAGATATGTAATGTCAAAGATTGTGTGCCACCCAGATTACATACAGGCTGGAATTCAGTGTATTGCAACCAGGATTTAATCTCTAAATGTTTATAGTCTATAATCTTTAAAATGACAGCATAAAGAATCATTGCAAACTCATAAGACAATAAAATAATTTATGTTATACCCCTGAAAACATTGATTTCAGTTTTTTAAGATAAATTTTCTTAAGGACTTTGGTCAGGGTAGAGTTGTTTAATAGTGCTATTGTTGCCTTTTAGACTGGGGTAGCAAGGGTTTTGGTATGCCACATCAGATTGTCCATCTACTCTGATTTGATGTGCTGGATCTCCCTGTTTTGATATGGTGACAGGAGACACCAACAAGACTGTCCCAGGTCAATTTTATTGATCCCTATTATGCTATCCTTCTCTCATGGTTTCACTGTTTGAATAAAGATCCTGAAAGTCTGTCAGCACCCGTCTATTCCTCAGTTAAATGTATAATGTACCCTTTAGTTCAACAACATGACTACCTGGATATGTTTTTCCATACAAAAAATAATAGGCTTCCTGCAGGAAAGGGAGCGACATACATATCAGTGTTTTACATTACGCACTCTTACAAAAAATATCTGAAATTCCAAAACTTGGACAAGAACACAACAGACTTATGTCATGTTTATGAACACACAATCTCATCAAAATAAGCAAGTTGATTCATACTTCCAAACACATGTAAGTATATTCAGTTGACAACTCGTGGACCAGAACCATCTCACAGCTCATCTACACATGAATAGTAAATCAATAAATTAACGCCAATTACGAATCTATAAGCTCTCAGTTTGAGACGTTGTTGTGACAGTTCATAGTTCTGCCGTTTACACTGCAGATGGAGACAACACATACCACCTTCTTATGAAAATGTATTGAAAGGACAAGAAGTTAATGGTTAAAAACAGAAAATGTATTAACTGCACTGATGAGTCTGCTCACAATGCTGGAGAGTCTAATCAGTAAGATCGGGACGATTCCCCATCACACTAAGTTCAGCGTACCGGTGATAATAAATTGATAAATAAAGTGTGTTAATAAGAATAAATATCTATTCCTACAATACCAAGATTTCTATAAAAAAGAAGTTCCAGGATAGGTAGGATTAGGAACTACTTCTTCTTCCACTTGTCATAGAAATTCCAGGCGTAGCATCCCATTGCAGCAGCGTAGCTCATTCAGTGATCAGTCCAACACGCAGTGATAATAGAGATGTTTCAGCTCCATATACAGCATGCGGTTTTTTTTTTTTTTTGTACCTGTGAGAGAAAATTTCTCTTTTTAGTTTGAATAAAAAGTACAGAAAATTATGAAGATAGCATAATTTGTTTACTATAATAATTTTTTAAATGATATATAGATGTTTAGATGACATTTTGATTATATTTAGATGATTTTTAGCATCAAAGACATGCTAGAAAACAACCATATTGAAGTCTTGATTAGGACTGGGTGATGTGCCCCAATTAATATCACAATATTTTTTGCCTTTAACATACTGTACCATACCATTGTCTTGCGCTTATCTGGGGTCAGGTCGCGGTGGGCAGCAGCCTAAGGAGAGAATCCCAACCTTCCCTTTTCCCAGCCACATCCACCAGCTCATTGGGAAGGAACCTGAGGCGTTCCCAGGTCAAATCATCTCTCCAGCATGTCCTGGGTCTGCCCTCGCAGGGACATGCCTGGAAAACCTCACCAGGGAAGTGTCCAGGAGGCCTCCTAACCAGATGTCTTTGCCACCTCATCTGGCTCCTCTCGATGTGGAGGAGCAGCGGCTCTACTCTGAGTCTCTCCCAGATGACCGAGCTTCTCACCCGTCTCACCCACCTGTATGCCCGATCTTGTTTTTTCGGTCACTACCCACAGCTCATGACCATAGGTGAGGGTAGGAGCAAAGATCGAATGGTACATTGAGAGCCTCGCCTTCTGGCTCAGCTCTTTCTTCACTATGACCTGCCATCACAGCGTCCGCATTACTGCAGACGCCGCACCGATCCGCCTGTCATTCTCATGCTCCACCCTTCCCTCACTCGTGAACAAGACTGTGAGATACTTGAACTCCTCCATTAGGGGCATAACCTCTTTCCCGACCTGAAGAGGTCACTCCACCCTTTTCCAGCTAAGGACCATGGTCTTAGATTTGGAGGTGCCGATTCTCATCCCAGCCACTTCATACTTGGCTGTGAATCGCTCAAGCTAAAACATTCTCAGAGACCTAATTTTAAGGTCACCAAACCGGTTCCCCTCTACGCCTCAGCTGTGCCTAAAAATCCTGTCCATATAGGTTATGAACAGGACCGGTGATGATGAGCAGCTTTGGCGGAGTCCAACTCTCACCGGAAACTAATTTGGCTTAAATGCACCACGGGAGGTGCAATTTACATGAGTCACAATATTTATCTTAATGTTGTGAAATTGTATGCCCGATAGTGTACTTTCAGCCATTATCGCTTTTCATTTTTTGCCATACAGGATTGATTTTATAGGAAATGCCACCAGACTAATTTGCCTTCTGACTAGTCTATTTGATGTCATTTTAATTTTGGGTGGAGATGTAACCATGTGGAATTGGAGACATTCTTTTTGGTGTAAAAGATATCCTTTCATAGCGTCAAACAAATTTGTAGCACTGCTGCCTCTTGTAGCAATGTTTTTTTATATATATTTTGCAGAAAAGCAAGTTTTAATTGAGATCTTCCTTGCAAATTTCAAACCAGATGATAAACTGTTTTTTCTCTTTTTTTATCTGATAAAGCTAGTGTTTTCATCTTCTAAACCAGGTTGTCAATTTTTTGCATCCAACTACCATCCCACTTGTAAAATAGCTTGTATTAACTTGCACTGTCTCTTTTATATCTCCCCAGTGCAACAACATAATTTAATTATTTATTTGAATGGCAGTGCACATTAATGAATTTACAATATTGTCTTAAAAGGCTGGATTTAGGAGGCTGCTAATTCCCATGCGTAGTCCTATAAAGGAAACGCATAACATCAACAACACTAGAACAGTACCATAAAAAAACAAAGCAATAACAAGAATAGCAATTAACAGTTTGAGAGAGTGGGAGACTGTATAGTAAATAAAACTTGCTTTAAAGTCTGTAATAAAGTGCTATTGTTCAGCTTTCAGCTGTTTCTTTACAGAGATATGTTGAGCTATTTCAAGTTCCGACAGCTAAAGTATTCCAGCTATAGCATCCTTTAATAGATAAAACCTTTTAGTGCAAAAACCGTCTGAACTGAATTTCACAGTCGCCATTGAAGGCTTACCCGGTACTGCTTGCAAACCTGGTACAGAAACTAAATTTCTGGATGTGTAGAGGAATGTGCTGTCTGTAAAACTGGGTAGATAAGGCGAGAGTGTGCAAAGCTTTAAACAAATGCATGTAGATACCTTAAACACCGCTATGGCAACTTGTACAGGATGTTTGTGATATAGGCATATTATAAATTACACGTTCAACAACTTGGGATGCATTGAGTATGTTCAATATAACGCCTATTCCTAGTTACAAGGATCTAGTCTCAGTTTTTAAAAAAAAGAACAAAAAGAACATAGTCATCCCAGAGTATAACTGTTTCAGATTTTATGAAATAAAATAAAGACAAGAGACTCACTTTTAAAGAAAAAAATATACTACTCATGTTAGTTTCACCTTTCTGTATTTCTAGCCACTTTCTAACCCCTTTTTGATCACAAGATATTATTAGATTGACCTTTAGACACGGTCTCAACTCCCAAAGTCATTTGGGAAGAGGCTTCTGTCCAGTGTAGACCCTGATATCCTCTTATTACAAGCCAGAGTGCCATCAAATTTATTACATTTCATAGATTCTAGTATCACTCTTCTTGACCTGCACATTTGCTCATGTTTGTTAGCTTTCCAGTTGGTCTTACTGCAGGCACTGTTTGTTTGTTCCTTCTTTTTTATTTAACTTGAAGAGCTTGCATGCTCCTGTGATTAAACATGCTGGTCTGTCTCGACAATGTGGTTGTGTCTGAGTGCTGTGTATTTGTTTATATAGATTGCTTCTGCAATTATTCATTTTTCCTTTCAATTTGTAGCCCTCTGTTGTCAACAAGCTATAAAAGATAGTATTGACTCTCTCCCCCGTTGAGCCCACCTGTATTTACCTATTCAGTGTTGCACTTTTGGAGAGTTATTGAACGTTTTCTGTCTTTGCACTAAAGACATGATCCACAAGCTAAACCTGATTATATCTTTGTCTCATGAAACCAATATCATATGCATTGAGGTACTTTATCACAAAGTCAAACAAGAAAGCAACTTTTTAGCTGGTAACTGAAAAGACAACTTACAGTCCTAAATCACACTTTGACTGAAAAAGACTGATCTTTTTATAGAAAGAGGGAATCACTCTCCTCTTCTGCTGTTGAGGGAAGATAATTGAATTCTTATAAGATGGTCAGAGTAATTACACGTCCAGTAATGCTCGACTGCAGCTCTGTCATCAATGCACTGTCAAATTGCTCACAGTGTCAAACAACCTCTTAGCCTCTGATTGATTTTTATGAAGGACCCAGCCCGTTCCATTACCAGCCTATTACCCCATTTTTTCGATTTTCTGCTGGATCTTTCTTTCATTTCTTGACACCATGTGATTTTCAATTTCTCTTTTGCTGTCTTTGTATGTGTATATGTGCATTCTGTTATATTAACTGAAGGTTTTGCAAGTTTTGTGTATTTCTGTATGTATGAGTCTATGTGAGGTTATAAAATGTGTTATACAAAGCCCACACTGTTTTTTTCTTTTACTAAAGTACTATGTCATGCAAGTAAAGCATTCCCAGTTGGTGCCACTTAACCCCAGTGGGCCATCATCTGTTTTCTACACAATTTCACTTCACACATTTTAGCTGTGTGCATAAGTAGGTGCATATTAAAAAGTAACATACTGCTGGAAAGCTGGGATCCTTCCAATATATATATATATATATAGATATATATATATATATATATATATATATAAACAGCCGAGAGGCAAAGTACAACTTGGACAGGTCGCCAGTCCATTATAGGGCCAACATAGAGTGACAAACAACCACTCACACTCACTCCTAGGGACAATTTAGAGTGACCAATTAACCTAACATGCATTTCTTTGGTTGAGTGGTTAATTGTAAATGTATTTTCAGTATTTATGGGTACTGTGGTGTGAAAATCAAATAAAGGTGACTGGTGATAATGCATAAGTTCTGTAATAATAATACTACTACATTGTAAAGAAGAAAATAAATGGGTTCTTTACATCAGGAAATGTCAAGAACACTGAAAAACACCATAGTACACAGGCTTAAAAAAATTACAGCAATCCTGGGGTAGAGAGTCCCATGCTGATATTCTTTCTTGGAGCCAACTGCCCTATTATGATGACAATGAATGGAGCATGAATCATTTAGCTTCTTCAGTGAAGCATGCACCTGTCAATCAAACCAGGATTATTTAGAATTTGTTCAGATGAACCCTAAACAAAAAAAAAAAAACGCTCTTGTTTACAGCTAGTTTCTAGATTTTTGGTAGAGAAACAGAGAAGTTGCAAGGAAAGACACTGATATGTCACATCTTTTTTTTTCAACTTAGCAGAAGGAACCTGTTCCTTACACATAGAGAAATGACACGTATGTCATTGTCTTGGTATGTGCTAATATTACTTAATGAAAAGTGAAATAAATAGCAGCTGAATTTTTAGATCTTTGCTATCATCCTCTGTCTCTGACAGTGGTTTGACAGGGTTTCAACACCTTGACAGGCCAATTAGAGACTAATTTGCATATCTTCCCCACTCTATTTGCAATGTTCATACAGGCATAAAATAAGTTAATCTACCTTTTTGGCCCGTGTACTGTATGATGTCTGCATTGGTCAGACATCATACTTCATCCTGAGTCATTTATGACACCCCTATACTTCCTTAAATTCTCAAATTCACTCCAAATCTTTATTTTAACTAAGTTAAACCTCTGTTGTTCTTTCATTATCTTTACCTCTACTTGAGGCATTGAACTCCCTCTGGACTCTTTATAACCATCATCCAAATGATGAAAAATAGACATGACAGGACTCTGTAATTGAATTTAACTGGATTTGCCAATGGCTATGTCTCCATAAAATCCAACACTAATGTAGGGGGTTATTACACTTCTCGATATACATTTGAGGCTGTAGCACAGGAGGTAAGAGCAGTTGTCTGTCAACCTGAAAGTTGGTGGTTCGATTCCAGGCTTCCCCTGACTACCTTCTTAAGTGTCCTTAGACAAGACACTGAAGCCAATGTCCCAGATGTAAGTCGCTTTGGATAAAAGGATCTGCTAAATGACTGCAGAACATTCACTCTTAAGAAACTGATGGGCAGCTAACACATAAAATATCTCATTCTATCAAAACTTTTCTGAGGTTGAATATAATTTATAATTGTCTCTTTCTGACTCAAAATAACTTACAGCTAATCAGCATTATGCCATCACATTGCATCAGCTCTAAAGGCTATGTGTTGGTAAATTTCTGGAAGAATACAATGGACGAACTCCAACAGAGGCCAGTTCAAAGACATATGCACATGTTAAATGTAGAGATAACTAATAGATGAACTGTCCTTACTGGTGTTCAGCAGATGCCTGAATGTCCTTGGTCATCTGCCATCATGAAGTGATTTATTTAGACATTAACTGTTTCTCATCAAGGATGATCTAGTTGTAGCTGGTAGGTGTATACCTGCTGTGTTTATAGTTTTGCCACTCGGAAACACTGCCAATTCACAAGTCATGTGATTACTGACGAAAGCTTAGAAGGGTCTGTCAACTGCGTGTAAATGTGCATAATCTGAACTGTACTCTGATGTAAAACCTAATTTATCTCACAGCAAATAGGAGCAAGCCTTGAAACCCCTCATTTATAATAACTGTTTAAGGTGTTTAACAATGTTTATTTTCATTGTTTAGATTAAATTTGTAAATTTCAGGTTGGTTGTTTAGAAATGAGTTTATGTGAAGTTTGCCTTTCTTTTGCCTCTCAAGGTGAAAGACAAACAGACTTTGTATTCAGTGTTGCCTCAGCCTGAGAGATCTTGAGATTAACATCTGCATTGGAGTGACAGGGAAAGTCAGGGAGAGGTCATACAGGACAGAGGTGAAATAGGGATTTAGAAGTTTTACGTGAAGTCATACTGTGCAGTATTTAGGAGAAACGTAGAAAATTCATTACTACGTTTTTTCTCAAAAGGGATTTTGATTGACTATAAGAATTTTCAATTTAATTTTCTTCAGCAGCAGATGTTGTTTACCTTGTGTTCTCATCATTTTGCACAGCCAAGTTTCTACAGTAGCCCAGAAGGGACAAACAACAGTAATCCAGTTTTTTTCTGCTCTAACTCACATTTAAAATGAGATTGTGACAGGGTGTTTAATTGGTTTCAGTATTTACTTTCTGCAATTAGATTTCATTATACCTCTGTGGTAAGATTGAAATTATAATAATAATGACATATTTGGAGCTACAGATGCTTCCATCCACACATTGTCTTGGACATCCTTGCTAAAGCTGTAGCCTTATAAGGAAAAACGTGGAAATGGACTAAATGGCTTCGTGTTGACAGCTCTTCAGTAAATCAAATTCCATCTGCAAAGTGCATTACTCTTTTAGCTGACTCCCTGAAACGCACAAATATCCTTGTGTTTAATGGACAAGGGGTGTCAAGGGTCAATTTAAAAAGTTAAATGATTATAATTTGCTCATTTTCAACGAATTACCCTATTTTCTGTCTCACACAGTAGGCTGCAATTTGTTCAAAGAGTGATGGTTTCTCAGAATGTGGGTTGATAGATTATAGTCACCCTAGAAAATGGGGGTGCTGTCATTAATAGTGTCTAGGAATGAGCTGTCATGTTGCCACCAGGCCCACACACAGTCGAGGACAAGATGTAGGAGACAATACTTGCTTGCTTTTAGATCATACTATGTTTTACAGCCATAATTCAAAGCTGCAACCAGAAGCAGATTGAAAAGGACATTTTTTCTTCTAAAGCTTTTGTTATTTCTTTATTTGTTTTACCAGCCGTTTTTCTCTCCATCATTATTACAGATTTATCTGTTCAAATTATATGGCTCACATTTTGGCGCAAAGGGCTACATTTTCTCTGAAGCAGTTTCACAGGACCTGACAGCTGTGCAAGTGAAGTAAGATTTCTGTACATCTTCACTTTCCATTGTTCCCTTCTTTTGCTCTGTGGACAAAGAGGACTTTTTTTTCGAAGTGCCAGAACATTTGAAGGGCAATTTCAGTTGAATGACAGAGTAATGGATGAGGCCAATAAGGGCCATCAGTCAAGTGCTGAACGGTACTAAGCCAGAATTCTAGCGAACAGATACTAACAGCCACCTTCCTGACTCCGTGCTAGCTGCAAATGACTCAATTTCCCTCTGTGGCACAGATTTTTGTCAATTTTTGTCAAGTATGCTAGAACTTTATATGCCTTTTGAAAGTACTTTTTGCAATCACTGACCTGGAAAACAGTGCGTGATATTTTCACAGTACTCCTTGAGCCACTTACGTATGTATTTCAAGAAAACATATATGATAAATGAGTTATCCTTATAGTTTGTAAGGCAAGAACGTTTGGTTTGCTCAATAACACTGCTGTCCATATGAAAATATGCCAGCTTTTCAACTAATAGCTTCTTACGTATTATTCTACCAGTGGAGAACATAACAGCTGCCTGTTGTCTTAGCATTTCCTCAATTAAACTACAGGAATTGAAGATTATAAATCTTTGAAATAAGCTGCTTGTATAAAAGTATTTAAAGTGACTTTTTAAGATTTGCTCTTTGGTTTCATTGTGAAATGCTATAAGACACAATGCAAAGTCATCTGATTAAGAGAGGTACCTTCTGTGTGTTGGGGAAAGACTGGAAAAGCACTTAATATTCAAACTAAAATATACAAAGACCTTTAGATCTTCTGGAGAAATATTGACAATGATTAATTCAAAATATTACAACAATGTCAGTATTCTTGTCTTCTGGCTGAACACTTTTGCACTAGATTGTTAAGTTAAAATACACTTGGATCACTGTCCTTGAGGGGGTTTCTACTTGGACTTCTAGACTACCAGGTTTACTAAGATAGATGAATAAATAAAAGCATGTTAAAGTACATATAGAACAGCATATAAAAAATGAAGTAGCTCAAAAATGACCTCAGCTGCTCATCTCGTTCAGGATTTTCTCAGATTTTATCTTTTTTTTTCCTCATGTTTTTATGCAGTTATGCCCCTGAGTATAAAAAGAGAGAGAAAGAGAAGCAAAAGGAAATCTCACTCATCTTTGTCCCCGTACCTCCCTTGGTACAAACAGTTGAGGACAGTCTAATACCGTCCCTTTCCTGGCCTTCTAAGACCTTTTGTTGACCTTTTGTGTCATTTGACTCCATTACAACATGGGGATGAAGCTTTTACTCAACTCACACACCATGTGGTTTGGGGATTACATCAGGGGTGTCCAAAGTCGTTCCTTGAGGGCCACTGCCCGGCAGGTTTTCAGTGTATCCCTGTTTTAATGCACCTGGCTTGGATCCAGCCAATTAAGTTCTGCACAGTGACTCAGGTGTGTTGGAGCAGGGATGTGTGGAAAACATGGAGTTGGACACCCCTGCATTACTTGTTGGGACTGATATGAAAAACAATTTCATTTTCAAGAGTCTTAATATTTGATGTTCATGTTGGTAAGTCTAAGCTTGTATTTGCTCAGTAAAGGAATTTTGCTGCATAATTCAAAGATAAAGTGTTCTGTAGCTTTGTTAGTGCACGATACTGAGAAATCCATTGTTATGATGCATTTTAAGGCAACACTGTGGTGTTTCAGGCATAAGGTTGTGTATTTTATAGCAAATTATTGAAAACAGCTTATGTACATTTATTTATACCAATAATAAATATTTATACCAGAGATAAATCATATACAAACATACTTGCTTTGTAGTTAATTGTGTTAAGTTTTATCTATACCGCTCAAGTGTCGTAGGAACTTGAATTATGTTTGTGTTAAAGACTTTTTGTTTCTTCCCACCTACTTAAATGTAGTATTTACGTAGCTGGGAAGAAACTAGCTAGTACTGAAATCTGCTGTTACCGCTTCTCTTCCATAGTGTGACGCTGTGATTCATCATAGCAGATCTGTGCAAATGAATGGAGCCATTTTCTCCAAGAGCAAATAGACAGTTTTGAATTTACTTCTGCTGAGGAAGTGACAAATGATCAAACATGGCAGCGATGCATGCTTGAGTTATCTTCTGCTGTCTGTTAGGAAGAACATAACTAACATTCAGAATTCCATGAAAGATGTCAGATTAGGTTATCTTAACCTGCTCAGCATATCAGAACTAGTCTGCTAATTGGCTTCTTATAAGATGTTTTTTTTTTTTAGAATCTACATGCCTGATAAATGCTGCGTGAAAACTCACTCTGCTGTTTTACACTCCCAAACCCTTACCCCCTCGGACACACACACACATACACTACTTGACTGGTTGCTTTATTTTCATAAGTGTGTATTAGTATGCAAATGTCTCCTGTGGTTCTGACTTGCCACCTGTCAGATTTCATTGATGTTGTGTTTGCTTTGACTCATGTAATAGTTTTAGACTAAGCAGATTATCTAAATGGGAATGTGTGTATTTTCATAAAAAGCTGGAGCGAGGCCAATGGCCAGATCAGAAAACAGTCACAAAGGACGTGTATAAATTAAGTCTGGTCTGAAGACCAAATTAACACGGAGGAGAAATTTGTGCCTTGCAGATCGATCACAGAATCCAAAATAACACCAGCAACACCACTCATTTGTATAAAACTGCATAAAGGATCAACGACATAAGAGAATAAAACGGATCCATTTAAAGTTAAACAGCTGGTAACAGTATTCATCCCACTGACACAGATGCTTTCTTGTTGCTCTGGTTATTTTTGGATGGTCTCTCCGAAACCCCAACAGCAAAACTCACATGCAAGTGTAGCTGACAGCGTAAATAAATGTGACATGGCAGGCCATGCAGATGCTGACTTGGAGTGATGGACCAAATTGCATTGAAGTGGATGTTTCAAAAAGGTTTACCTTACATACATCCTAAGAAATAGGAGCATATAAGCAACAGCTTAACTATTTCTTAGTCTGTTTTCATATCTTGTAGATGCTTAAAAAATGTAGCAAACCAGGGGTAGTGTTGTGTATT
>JBAMHX010000009.1:9787920-9801591 GCA_037177515.1 Pseudomugil tenellus | reverse complement strand
TATATATATATTTTTTTTTTTTTTTTTTTTTTCAGAACTCAAATTAAAGCTGTGCAACAGGCTGTGGGTTCTCAATTGTCAATATTGAGTTTACACATGCACTCACATACCTTCATAAATCAGTTTCCCATATTTGACAAGTCATTCAACTGTCAACGGGAGGTCTCGCGAATGACATCTGGCTAAGAAACACCAGAGGGAGGTGAGAAAGGAGGAAAAGAGGGCAGCTCCAGAATGTGTGAGGTGTGTCAGGAGTAAAGGAGGGCAAGGTTGAATGGTGCATCTGAGCACTGATGTTAAGAGCCAAATAATTGCTTACTACTGTGAAATCTGCTGCGGTGAGAGGGAGCACGGGGAAGAGAGAGTGAGGAGAGAGGGAGGAGGCGAAGAACACTGATATACTCAAGAGGTTTGTAGTGCTATTTATAACTGCATTAGTTATCACACATTGTATTCATCTATCTGTATCCTCCCCCCACCTCTTTCTCCCCCACTGGCTCTCCTCCTCTCTTACTCACTTTTTAATCCACTCTTTTGACCTCTTCAGTGTTGATGTTCGTAGTATCATTGTGTTTTCATCTGTTTCCTTTATTTATTTATTATTCATTTTACAATAAATCATGTTCATTTCATTACTTTTTTTCTATGGAGTGAGGTAAAATGAAAAACAACGATTTGTTTGTCCAAGCTGAGGCATGCAGATAAATGAGAAAAGACAAAGAATTTTTGTAAAGCACCTTATAAAAAGGCCCTGTGATGGACAGGCAATCTGTACAGGGTGTACTCTGCCTCTCTGTGGTTATGCTGGGATAGATTCTAGACTGCCCCACTTTAACACTGCATAAAATAATGGCATGTTATAAAAGCACAGGGCTGATAGCGATCTGCTGTCAACCCCAGAATATTTCAGTGACATGTATCTCATATAAAGTTTGCATCTTCTCCCCATGTATGCATGGGTATTTTGCCTTCCTCCCACTGTGCAAACACATGCATATTAGGTTAATTGATCACTCTTATTTCTTCCTAGGAGTGAATTTGTCTCTGCGTTGGCCCTGTGATGGACTGGCAACTTGTCCATGTTGTAGCTTGCCTCTTTCATGCTAATTGCTGGGATGAGCTATTGCTTCCCTGAAACCCTGCATTGGACTAAGTGATGTAGAAAATGGATTGATGGACTCTCATATGTATATCATAAAGCCACAACCCAAAACAGAGATGCTTTTCTATCATTTAAGTAATTAAGCCCCAGCAAAGCAAGATGGTTTGTGTAGCACATTTAAAGTGCTTTGCATAAAATGTTATAATGGCAATTTAACATTCTGTGAAAAACATTAGCACATGGTGCAAAGTAACTAACAAACAATTTGTAAAGGCAGTAGGAAATAGCAAAAATAACAATAAAATAATAAATTAAATAAAAATTATTAAAAACATAATTTGTTCAAAGTTACCTTGCAGATTTCATGCATGGGTGCATGATAAAAGTTATGTTTTCAACCTGGATTATGACCTAGCCACCAAATATGTCTAGTTTTTAGTGAAAAGTTTAATTTCTACTAGCTGTTTGTTCCACTTGTTCGCAGCATAACAGATAAATGCTTTTTCTTTAGCCTAGACTCTGGTCTGGACTAGTTGACCTGAGTCTTTGGATCTAAGATCTCTGCTTGGTTTATGTTCTCTAAACATATCACAGATGTATCTGGACCTAAAGCATTCAGGGATTTGTAGAAGGTCGGTATGATTTTAAAATTCATCCTGTGACTGACTGGAGGCCAATATAAAGATGCTAAAAGGGTGTGATGTGTTCATATCCCTGTTAAAGCTGTAGCAGCTGCATCTGGACCTCTTCTCTTTGCTACCAAACAGAATACATTTGGTTTTGTCTTTATTTAATTGTAGAAAATGATCTCTCATCCAGTTTGTCTATGCTGCAAACACTGACATGCTACTTGTACTCCAGTCATCTGCTGACAAAGACAAAGTTGTGTATCATCAGCACAACTCTTGTCAACAGCTTTATGTACTAAATAATTTTTTTGACTTGTTTTTCCTTCAGCTTTAGAGTCATAGAGCTAAATGTTTAGGTATATCAGCAAGCTGATGAGACTTCATCTGATAAATTTCAATTTCAAAGTTTTACAATTTCAGGGCTTGCAATTAACCCTAATTGCATCGGAGACCATTAAAACCCCCCGCAGAATGAATGTGTATTGTATGTTATAATGAATGCTCCCTATTCTTTATTGTCTTGTCCAAGAATTTAGGAGTCCTGAGTGAAAAGATAACCTGAATGTGTATTTGTCTATGTGTGTGTGTGCTTCCCGACTGTGTGCTCTGCTAGTTTGTCACCCTGAGGTCAAATGAATGGTGCTACAATCTCCTGAACACAATTACCAAGTGACCTGCTATCTAAAGGAGACTGATAAATTGCTGCTGAGATCCTTTCTTTTGCTGACAGGGACTTACGAGAGCTGCAACAGCCAGCAAATTTATCATTTTTGTGATCCCATCATTGTGTCAATGCATGTTTTTTTAAACATAGATGCATCAATTATTACAAAAATGATTAACTTTGCAGGATGGATACCCACAGTGTACCGAGAATAACACATCTACTTAAGGATTATATCCAGTTGCTACTTTTTCCTTCCAGGGATGTCCTTGTAAAAATCCCATTGTTGTAACAGAAACACACTCATGTTTGCAGGTTTTTATCAAGAGAACAACCAGAAGGATGCACAAAAAAATCACATATTAGTTCCAACAAAACACACAATATTTCTAAATAAATGGGGTAGATGTTATTAGGGTTGATTAGAGTAGTAAGAATTTCAAAGAACATTGGTTGTCATTGCCCTGATATTTTACCACTAAAAACATGTTGTGGAGCTATGTGGTGTTACCATAGCAACAGATCCCTGTTAGGAGTTAAGCCTAATTAATTTCCCTGAAACCAAAGAGTTAAACCTGGCAAAGCCCAAAATCCTGCATTAAATTACAGGTGATGCAAATTTTGGCATCCCAAACTTTTGCCCTACGATCAGCAAAAAACAAAAAGTCACTGATCCTTTCAAAGCAGATATGATTTTAAAGAATTTAGCAGTCAGGAAATACTTTCTAGATAACCAGCCAAGATTAACCTAGACCAAGAATATTTCAAGGAACTACTTGTAGTTAGCAAATCAAACCCTTGTTTGAAACACAACAGGATTGTGGTACGTCTAGTTTTCTTAGAAACTGGAGCATTAAAGGATTATTGAGCATTTTAACAGTCAAAAGGTTCAAAATGGCAAAAAAAAAGAAAATTATTTTTCTTCTGAACTAGTAATTAGTCACAGCAGTATTTCCACTTTGTGGACATTTCAGAAAATCTTTCTTAGCACTTTCTGAGTTTGTCCTTTGGTTTTTTCAGTAAATACAGCAGGGATCTCCAAATCCGGTCCTTGTGGCCTGGCATCACGCAGATATTCCATGCTTTCCTGCAGAAACACACCTGATTCAAATGAATGGGTCATTATCAGACTTCTGCAAATCTAGACAACAAGCTGTGGAGAGGACTTTAACTTGAATCAGGTGTGTTTCATTCAGGAAACCTGCAGGGAACCTTGAGGACTGGATTTGGAGATCCCTGAAATACAGCATATAATCGATAAGGATGGAAATTTCACTTATGGTTTATTTTTTATGTAATTTCGATTTGTGTAAATAATAGTTTTGACTATAACTCAATTTACAAATAGATGATTTTTTATCTGATAGAATAATGACCAGGAGTACTTGTGATGTGACAATTCAGCAGCTTTTGCTAACTTTTTACTGGTTTGTTTTACAGTGTAGTCCTTGTGTGTGGTGTTGAGGACTTAAATAAATCCTTGAGTGCAGAAGGAACAATCTATAAGTGAGACAGTGACAAAGTCTACAGATAACAAATTCTCCTCTTGCTTGTCTTCTTCCTTATTGTGTCATCAAACACTTGGAGGTTATACAGGTAAAACTGAATTGCAGGCAGTCATGGAAAAGCTCACCAACAGGCCACAAAGCTTAACTAGTTTTTGACATTTTTTCGGACATCCTTTTACTAAAAAAAGATATTTAGATATTATGAATCAAGCCATGACACAGAGAGCAGAGACTACATTGGGCTTCTTCACTCTGTCCACATTACAGAGCTGGGAACTGAATGTGCTGTAGGGTAAACAGCAGGGACTTTAGCATAACGTCCAATCTGCTAGTATGAGGCACACATAACAATGAAATTCATCCCAGCAGGCTGGAGTGAGGCTTTGACTGGATGGTTCTCCAGTCTAAATTACCTCTGCATCAAGAAGTTAGCTCAGGCTCCTGGAGTCATTCAGATACAACTTCCAACGCATCTATCCAGTAAACAATAATGCATTTCGGATTTCGTGTAATAAGTTAGAAAACAGCTAAAATGAACAGACCTGTCATCAGAGATTTCAAACCATGCCCTCCAGTCGCTTTTCCAGCACTGAGCTGCTTTTTAACATACTGGTAATAGCTGTCACAGAAATTAGTACTTCTTACAGATGGACCTTGTTTGTCTTCTTTTTCAGTATGTTACCAAAAAATAGAGGAAAGTAAAAGTTCAGACAAGTAGCTTTATTAAATTTGTGACACTAATGAAGCACTGCTGTGTATTTTTAGATCTCAATGTGCATCTCCCTGAAGTGTTTGAAGCTAGTGCTGAAGTTAGTATAGTTATAATGAAATAGTTTGTAGTTTATCTGTGGGAATGAGATGCAGCCCAGTCATTAATTAAAGCAGAAGAGCGTGGGTGACAGTGAGCTGAGCACTGAAGGCAGAAGAGTGAAGGAGTCAAGGCTTGAAACTGACTGATGCTCTCTGTTTAGAAACTCACTTTAATCAAGGTCTTACACTTCCTTCCCACCATGCCCACTCTCTCCCACTGACATATACAATGTCAAGTATGGATATTAAAACCTGTGTCTTCCAATCTGCACTTGCAAGTTGGAACAACATACGCATAGACACCAGATGGAGGGACAGACATATGCAATTAAGAAGCATTATTAGTCTATGTTTGGACTCTAAAAGTAACTTTGTGTGAAGCGTTTTTTTAAAAATTACTGCAACTTTTGTCGTTTTGTTCTTATGTTATCTGTAAATCATGTTAATGGGCTTTGTGACATAATTTATTTCCTTATTGATAATGTATAAAATGTTAATGATAATCTACAGTACCTCACACTTAAATTAAATTACCTCAGTATCCTTATTTTATGTTAGCCGGTTTCTAACTCCTTTAATGTAAATATTGTTGTTGCAGTTTGATTTCCATGTAAAAATGATTTATTGTTAATTTAAATAATTTATTGTAGTATTATTATATGCAATATATAACATTATATATAATGGATGGATGGACCTCCAGTGGAAAACAACATATTAAAACTAATGGATATAGATGATATAAGTTGCATCTCTCATCTTGTGCTTCTAAGACTGCAATTTATTCTCTTGCTGAAAACATATTAGTATATCTCGAAAACAGAGTGTTCGTGGTATTATGGTTTCATCACGACCACCACTTTTCTTCACGAGAGCGCGATAACTCAAACAATTTTGACAATTGGATTTTGATACTCAATGTTTCAGTTTATGTTGAGGACAAGCTGTATCAAATTTCATGATTATCAGATTTATGGTTTCCCCACCAAGTGGAGCTTTATACATGAAAAATCAGATTTTTGGCTATATGTCTGCAACTAGGCAAGGCAAGGCAAGTTTATTTATATAGCGCTTTTCAGGTCCAAGACAATTCAAAGCGCTTTACATACAACATAAGAATTACAATAAGATGAACACAAAATCAAACACAAAATCATTCAAAAACTATTGACCTTAAATCATGTGCAAATAAAAGGTCATGACCTCATGATGCATCCTGTGCGTCTTTATGTTATATTGCATTGAGTCTATTCGAAGATTGGGGAATTGGAGGATTGAGTGCATTCGGGGATATACCCCTAGCCGCCGCTTCCAACGACATCGACCTTGTTTACATATTGAATTTAGGATAAGAGATTAGCGCCTTCTGTTCTTGTTAGTGAAATGAATTGATTGTCTGATTTAAACCATTTTCACACGTCAACACCAAAGATTTTCAGTAGGAAATTCAGACATTTTGTTCTGGTAACTGTGAGAGATACTTTTAGCCAGGAGATGTGTTATCCTGGTTGGCAATGTGAGGGAAGAGGTGTGAGGTAATGACTTTTTAGGAGTCAGCATGTGATGCACAAATTATGTTGTGGAAATAGTTGTACTTTACATCACACTGAGGATATTAGATGAGGCTGCCTATTGTGTCGACATGAGTTCTGCATGTATCTGTATATATCCACAATAGTACAGGAAGAGTGAAAAGCGGCATGCGGGTCAGTAGAAAAGACAAACTTTCTTTATACACAAACACTCAGGCAGAAATCCTTAGAAAAATATCTGGTATGTTCATGCATTGTGTTGTCTGCTGATAATCCAGAGAGTGTATGTTTAAAAGAAAAATCTCCACAGAGAGTCTTAAATTAATGTTTTTCTGTACACATGCACCAATTTGTGACATCCTTAGAGTATTACAAGAGCTCATTATGAGTGAAAATGACTCAATTTAACTAGCTTAATAATCTTCATCTCATCTTTCAAACATTCCTGGGTTTCTTTCGCAGTATGTTTAATCATTGCCCATGAAGCAGCATTCAGTCTGCTCTGGTGTGTTTAACATCATTTAATTATTTATTCATTTCTTCAGATTTAATCAGACAGCCTCTGGCATATCATCAATAAGCACCAGTAGTTCATCAATACCAAGCAATCACTCTGGCTCCGTTTGTTCTACGGGATTTTGGATATTTGGTATCTTTATCTGTTGTAAGAATTTGGTCCTAATGGCATAACCTCAGCTTTTAGAGTTAACACTAAGAAATAGTTTTGTTGTATGTAGAAAACTCCATCACCCGTGTCTCTCCAGGAAATCCAGACCTCGTGTTTGTGCTTGTGTGTGAGTTTTTTTTTGTCATTTTGTTCTGATTATGAGGTCACCAAAGGGTTTTTTTTCTCAGAATTTCCCCAGAAATTTCCACACACACCTTGCATACATTGAACACCTCTGGGCAACACAGCATTTGCTATAATCCATGTACAGGACAGCAACTGACAGCTTCACTGCACTTGTCTTTGCTGTAACTGAGCCAAAAGAGTCAAACATGTGTCTGCTAACTGTGTTATGACTGGTAATAGTCCTATATGGTGTTCAATTTCATGTATAATGTATCAGTCTGAAATAGAGACTTTTCATTCAAAATGACTAGTTTGGTGTTTCCAAACCTTTGATTTAGACTGAATAGCTTAAAAGTTCTTCTGTAAACGCTTATTTGATCTCACATTTAGATTGGAATCAGTTAATAGGTCTAGAAAAAGATATAATCATTTAATTCATAACAATAATACAATCTTTGATCCGCAATGGATTTTTCCTCCATAACTAGTGTCTAAAATTCAAATCTTTTTATCTCCCAGGCCTTCAAAATAAACTAGTTTCTGAAGCAGCATTTTCATTCTGTCAGTTTTCTTATTCAGATGTATAACAAGCAATAAAAAAACATAAAAAATAACAGTACTGTGGGCCCTGATGGCCTAGAAATGATATTTCTTAAACTAGGATCCAGTGTACCCATTGATTGATCTGTTTAATCTGTCTATAAACACATGTTTTATTCCTTCCATATGGAAAATTTCTAGGTTATCACACAGATGTAAACAATAATCACCCCATCTTTAACAAGATAATGCCGACATATTTTCTGATGCAGTTATTCATCCATCCATCCATTTCCTACCGCTTATTCCCGAACGGGGTCGCGGTGGGGCTGGAGCCAACTACCCAGCTACACAGGGCGAGAGGCGGGGTACACCCTGGACAGGTCGCCAGCCCATCACAGGGCCACACATACACAGACAAACAACCACACACGCTCACACTCATACCTATGGGCAATTTAGAGTCTCCAATCAGCCTATCACTAAATAAAATAAAATAATGGTGTCATTAAAACAATATAACATGCAAAATAATACAAAATAAATGAATTTAGAAAAAAATCTAATAAAATACCTAATATTAACAAATAAAATAAAAATGAGAACCACACAACTCATGTGGGGTTAAAAGCCAAAGAGTAAAAGTGGGCCTTTATATGAGACTGTGGGGGCAGTTCAGAGATGCAGGTGCATAATGCCAGAGAATAGCGACGTTTAGGTCTCCTCTTAGGCACCACGAGCTGGGACTGGCCCTCAGACCTCAAAGCGCATGCTGGAGGTTACATTTGGAGGCATTTGGTGATGTATTGAGAGACCAGTTCATTTAAATCTTTAAAAACAAACATTACAATCCTAAAATCAATTCTAAGACATACAAGTAGCCGGTGCAAAGAAACTAAAAAAGGTAGAACATTAATATTACGTTACATACGCATTAATAAGACAGAATCAAACATTTCTGGCAGAATGATCAGTTAGTCTCTGTGTGTCTTCAGACTTTGTGAGAGACTGTGTGACTGTCCTCAATTCCACAAACTGTAATAAAGTTGTCTAATTTCTGCTCATCCAGACTCGTTGAATAATTTCTTTGTATAACTTTTGACTGGTATGAAAAGATAAAATAAAAGTGTGAGTCACCCCAAAGTGGCTGGAACGACAAGCAAAGCAAACTGGAACAGCATGGGATTACAGATGCTTCCTTTTGCTGTACACTTTATGACAAGCCAGGCAAATAATGGAAACACAATGACTCACTGTGCGGTCAAAGACAAATATAATCTGCAGTATCATTATTGACATACTTGCGGGAAAATAGCTTGATATCTTTTTTTGGGAGTAACGTCCACCCTTACTGTCAAGTCCTTTTAGATTACAAATACACAAATTAGTTTTGGCTCCCTGTGACAATGTGTTGATTTGTGGAGAATCATTTTCTCATTAATTGTGTTCATCCTGTCTGCTTTCATTATATTGGCAATTTAACATTCTGTGAAATACATGTACCCTGACAGCTTGACATTTTCTGGTGATGCAGTTTATGCTGCTGAACTTCCTGCAGAGTATCATTTATTTTAGATTATTGTCATTATGGAGATGTTTTTTATGCTGACTTGTTGACTTCTCTCTCAATCTATCATAATGGAAAGGCAACCCCCTCCCCCTTGTCAAAATCATGCAGTTTTAAATTTACTTGACAAGTAACCTCATCCTTTCATGACGTAGAGTCCAAAGATAAGACTTTATTTCATTTGTGCACTTCATCAGTTTCAAATGACTATGTTCTCTTAGGTGAACCAAACTGAGTGGCAGGTACAGTAATGTGTGCGCTTTTGTTGGCAGGTGTGTATTTAAGTGAAGGATACATTTACTGAATACCTATGAAATAAATGTCACAAGCATTTACATATACATTGGCACTTCACATTCCTCCTCATTCCCTTTTCTCCACCATGACTGTTATGTTATGTGTCCAGGAAAATGCATTTAGTGTAACAGATGGAGCGGAAAATGGATTTGCATCCAACCCCAAGCTGTTAAATGGAAGTGCCTTTTTCTGGCTGTAGTACTGTATAATAATCCCTTTATTTGGTTCCATCTAATACTTTACTTACTGAATATGTAAAGTTGTACATGTCGACGCAGAATCAAGGCCATGCTTATTTCCTTCTTCCATTCCTGCTGTGCTTAATGTTGTTTTACTTATTCACACTTATTTTCTTTAACAGCTATATTGGCTTTATCATTGGCACACTGTTTTTTTTTTTTTTTTTTTATTAATTTCACTAAAATGTATGCTTTTAAACTCTATTTAAGAAAAAGGAAACTATCTGAAAACGCTAAACAGTGATGGTTTGAATAGTTAAGCATGCAAGCTGAGTTGCTGTAGTTTAGGATCCTTTTTCCCTGCTCTGTCCCACGTTCTGGCTGATATCAGCTTGCACAGGGTCAACACACTGCAGCTTTTTGTTCCCTGTGCAAGAAGATTTCCCAAATCCCTGAAATGAACACTTGTGCAGGAGATGAACTCCACAGATGATGTCAGAACCACCCCTGCACACAGATACACACAGCACAATACACTCAGCGAGTATGGGAGTAGGTTGAGGCGGTGCAGACGTATCAGAAATGAGTTCTCTCTAAAACACACACCAGGAGGTGTACACTGTAATTTTGTGCAGCTCGTGCTGAAAAGGTCTCTATGTACAGAAATGAAACAGACTGAAATGTGAAGTGATGGCTGCACTGTAAAGAAAACTGTGTTTATTGTTAGTTTCGACATCATTATCCACAGTTTGATTCTTCCTCAACTATTTGAGTGGTTTAGGAGCCACTGCTGGGATTGAGAAAATTACTTTTGGGAGAAAAAGGAGGGGTGCGGGGGAAACTGAAGAAGCAAAATGATACCATTTCACTAAATTGCATTAAAAACAATGACATTTCTTAGAAAGAAGTTGCTTTTGTTGGACTTTTTTATTTATTTGTTTCTTCATTCAAAGACTGCAGATATGAAATAAGTGAAGGGTCAGATTTGGGTTCTGTTATTTATACTGCTTTCATGTAGACCTCTGTGTGTGTCCACTGGGGAGCCATATGCTGAGCAAAAGGTTCATTGTCAGATCTTTTTTACCTTTTGCATTTTCATATTAGAAACCCACACAAGTGTCATTTCTATGTTTTACGGTGTTGAAAGGAGGGTTGAAGAAATTAAGCATTTTACGCTTTTCCCTCCCTCAAAATTTCTCTGGTAGTTATACACAATTCGTTTGATTCTTAAGCATATTTTTAAGCATAAATGTAATCTCCCACTTTTCTTTTTGTCCTTATTCTTTATAGGGGAGATCTGTTCCTTTAAGATTTTTGGTCAGGAGGCCCCATTTGAAGCCGTGGTGTTGAATCGCACGTCAGGAGAAGGAGTCCTGAGAGCCAGCAGCCCTGTGGACTGTGAGAGCCAAAAGGAATACACCTTTATCATCCAGGCTTATGACTGTGGAGCTGATCCAACTGGGGCTGACTGGAAGAAATCTCACAAGTAAGTCTAGCAGTCATGTGTCTAGTTTTAAGAAGACATCCAGCAAACCTTTTCTTTTCTTTTCTTTTCTTTTCTTTTCTTTTCTTTTCTTTTCTTTTCTTTTCTAAGTTTTGGTTGTTGCTGCAGCTGCAATAAACTGTGAATCTAATTAATTTATTGATAATTTTCTCAATTAAAATTCTGATTAGCAAAATCTAAAAACAAAACTTGGAAACTAGAGAAAAAAAACATCTGGGAAAACATCTGTATTTTGTAGCTTAACCAAGAATTGAGACAAATTCATAGAAAGAAAGTGGCGTAATTGACTTCAAATTAACCTCATTATTCAATCTAAGCAGAACTAAAATGAATAAATTGTGTCCCAACTTTAAAGTGGATCAGTTGTCCCCCTTGTATTAAAAAGCATTTACATCTGCCACTAATAAAGAACAAGAAAGCAGTAGTGTTAATTTATTCTGCAAATATAAATAAAATGTAATCATTGATGCCAAAAAAGAGAATAATTTTTTATATTTTTTAATGAGTCATCCAAATGTTTGTGTTGTTGGTCATCACAGTTGACATTGTCTGCTCAGCACATAGAAATGATCACACACTTTAGAACCTATTAGCATATAATTTAAACATGCCAAGCTGTAATTTGATATAGTTTAAAATCATTTGGCTCTTCATGCTGTAACTCTTTTTTAAGAGAAGGCTGGTATGCTTCTCTTAGGACTGTGTGTCTGTACAGATATGTACAAAAATAAAAGACACGCTGGGACAAAAAGGACAGGCCTGCCTAAGTCAAGACAAATGTGTGTTTTCGGTTTCTGTATATATGCTCAGAGTTTGCGGGAGGCACAAGCTGCACATGAGTGCAGTCAATTGCTCCTATAACACCGGAGAATACAGCCACCTCAAAAAAAACCTTCTTTTGTCTTAGTCGAAGAATCTCGAGAGTATGGAAACCTAATAAACGTTGCAATCCGACGCAACATTGCATTTAGGAATTCAGTCAAAACATGTAAAAGACGTGAATGAATACCTGCTGTGTTGGCCACTGTAGGCTGGAATGACCAGATGCCAAAAATCTGCACTGAATCAGCTCCGAAACAGCAAGGCTAGAAAGGCGAAATGTTTAAATTATTAGTTTTCTCTCTCATTCCAAACATGTTAACATGAGGAGGAAATATGTGCTCTCTCCGTCATCTTTGATTATTTCTATGTCTTCGTATTGCAACACATGTGTGATGTGTGCGCAATTACGCATTGCCCCCGTTTGCACGTTCTTTTGAAACTTACTAAATATAGAGGCAGTTTCTAGCAGCAAAATTACTTTCCGGTTTGATAAATTGCTTTGCGTCGGCTAAAATCATATATTTACATGTTCTCTTCCCACTCCACGCAAAATTGCGTGTGAACGCCCCAATTTACATATTCATTGAGGCAAACTTACTAACTCGAGGAGGACGCGCAATTTTGCACCTTTGGAAGATGCAAAACTTTTACTCACTGTTAGTAGATCAGTTCGTACTTTTTTTAGCGTGTGCAGTGAATTTGCACACGTTTTAGTACACGCAAACCTTTAGTAAATCTGGCCCCTAGTGGTGAGATTCAATGGATGACATATGAAAACCGGTTTTCCTCTGGATCCTGGTGACTCAATTCTTAGTTTTCTATTTAATTTCCGAGACAGTTGTGGTATAAAATACTTCAAGAAATGCAAAAATAAACCTTTCCAAACTTCATTGCTGTTTAATGCTTAGCATGTCCTGACAAATGTTGGTCTATAGAGGCTCTCCTCTAAGAAGTATGATGTAATTCACAGTTCTGCAAAAACAGACTTGCAGGTCAATAATAAATTGATAACATAATTACCAAAAGTTTTCAATGATTTTTGTAGTTTTAGTTATATTTAACTCAGTATTTAGTATTCTTTGTATTTCTGTTGAAATATCTTTCACTAATAATTTAGAGAGAAAATGTCTTGTTCATGTTGTCATTGCTTTCTCTCGCCCCTCAATAGTGCAGCAGTGACAGCTGAGACCCACAGATCTGTCTGAGGATATGTCATCTTATTGCCTATCAATATAACGTGCGTGGCTTTGTCCGTGAATTGCTATGTGAATTAGATTGACAGACACGCAGAGTGGTGTGGACAGCAGCAAATCAAACCCCCTGGTCCTTCACCCCAAGACCAGAAGCTGCTAAAATAAGCACCTGCTTGCTACTAAAAGTGAAAAGGAGCGAGGAAGAGAGAGAAACTTATTAGCTCAGGGATCTGTGATGAATTTCTTTAGTGAAAAATGAATGAAAAACTGTCTAAAATTGTGTGTTTGTGTGTGTGGCTGTGTGACATTATCACGGCATGACATTCTAAATAGGGCTCATTAAGCTAATGTCATTAATTAGCCAGATGTGCCTTCTCAGATACTTTGTGAGTTGTTGTCAGCGAAGGTCACCGGTGAGGAAAAATCCCACGTCTACATCATTGCTTCACGTATGCACCTTAATGCACAAATGTTAATAAGATTGTCAAGTTAATTTCTTCCACCAGACAAGTTTCAGATTTGTATATATAT
>JBAMHX010000009.1:9774080-9785138 GCA_037177515.1 Pseudomugil tenellus | reverse complement strand
GAAAAAGAGCATTATGGGGTGTGACTTAACTGTAACCTAGTTACGGCTTTGTGTGTGCATGTGTGTGTGTGTGTGTATGTGTATCTGTTTTGTGAAATATTGGGATCATTAATTGATTAAAAAGAAAACTGAAGTTGCTAGGCAATGGAGGTCTGGACCACATATGTGATGCTCGTACCACCGCTGTCTAATTTCAACCTGACACTATGGAGTAGTGTCAGACAACGTAGGACTCTTCATGGCTTCCGCAGTCTGCGTACTTCAAAGCGTGCAGTGCATGGATTGGAAAAATAGTGTCTCTCATAACCGGTCATCCATCATGACTCCCAAGATTTCGGGCAGCAGATGTAGGCACAAGTGTTATAGAGTCAAAAACAGATAACAGTCACTTTTATAGATAATGAGTAAGGAGCAGAAGTAAAACCAATTAAACTTTTATAAATAAACTGATATCAGTGGACAAGTCAGTGGGAAAGACGTGATAGCCAGTTGACAAGAGAACACAAATTGCAGTGATGGGGTGCTGAAAGCGGATAACAGCATGGTAGATGACATCATGTTTATAGAAAAGAAGAAGCATTTCTGTAAATAATGTCATCATAATCAAATATTGGAAGAATTGAGTTATTAACCAGCAAGTGCTTCATTATATAAAATAGGGAAATTTTTTTTTTTTTTGCAATACAATTGTGAGTCATGGAGTCTGCTTTCATCATCCAGCAGTTCCTTGGGGAACTTCTCTCATTACATTACATTACAGTCATTCAGAAGACGCTTTTTTTCAAAGCGACTTACATCTGAGAATAAGAACAACACAAGCACTAAATCAAACAGTAGAGGACATCATAGATTTCATTGTGATTGACTGATATTGTATTTTTCTCATGTTCATTTATGACTTTATATTTATCCAACCTGACTTTCAGGATGTATATGTTATTTTTATTTAAGTACTATTCTGAGCATATCGGCCTTTATAAAGTTCCAGCTTTGGGATTTACACTGCCTTTTCCCTGAGCCGCCATGTCCATGCTGTGCTAATCTGAGTGATGTCTCATCCAAGTTAAAAGCAGACTGAAGGGCTTTTTTACAAGTGTGTGTTTTGGGAGTGTTTGTATATTCTTTGCTAAATCCCACCTCTCAGTGTCTCCAGTAGTATTTTGCATCATTGGATTTTTATTTACCTCCCAGTACGTATCCATGTATTTGACAACTGTCTGAATGAGCAGTGTAGGAAAGTAAACGGCAAATTACCGCTGTCAAAGTGAAGCAGACTGTCAATTTAAAACAGACAATACATTAAGAAAGAATTAGGACTAATTGAATTTTAAAGAGTGATGTAAGCAAATAGGCTTTTAACCAGCAGATAAAGACACAGTTGTTTGCACAGTTGTTAATGTTACATTGAGCTACGCAACACAAAATATAATTTTAATTAGATTTCATTTGATTATAAATATTGTACATTGGCTTTTGCACATCTATCATTCTGAAACTGAATTTTAATTAACAGTATAAAAAATATGTCTTCATACAAATTAAATTTATGTGAAAAAAGGCTTTTCAGTCAGGGTGTGTTGTCAAAGAGTGGAATGAATGTCTCCATAAGGAAGGAGTGGCTTTCAGGCAGATTCTGGATACCATCAACTGAAAAGAGATGTGCCTGTTTAAGCACTGCGGGCTGATCTGGTTATGTATTGTTTTATAAAATGTGGCTTTATCATTGTAGGAATTAAGATATTTAAAACTTGTAAAATTATTGGCTTGTCTCTTTAATTATTAAGAGATAATCAACCAAATAAATTTAGCTAGAAAAGTCCCTAAAGCTAAAGTAAATTAGAATGAGCCAGTACCTTCTGCAGTTCAAACAGCTCCTGTAAGACATTTTTGTTTAAACTGTTCGACTCTGAGTTCCTCAGTTGTTTTTCTTTGTCAGCTTGGCTCTTTTCATGATTATTTCTCTTTTTTATACTCCTGTTCACCCTCTTTATTTCTCCTTTTACGCCTCACTTCTCACCCTATCATACTTGCATATACTCAAGTCTATAGATGCAAAAACAAATGGTTGTAGTGCCCCAAATGCTTGATACAGCTTGAATTTCATGACCTGACTTTTAGATATCTATTTTTTTAATTCTTAATTCCTATGTTTTGTTTGAGTTAAATTAACCAGAGGTTGTTGTTTTTTATTGCATAAAAATAGCTTTGTTTCCAGTTTCTTTTACAGTGGTGATTACACAAGAACTGTCTGAAATCTAAAATTAAACTATTGTAAAAACCAAAAGAAAATTGATAAAGATGTTGAATTTTCACCAAATTTTAATGATTTTCAATTAAATAATATAATTATATTATGATGATGTAATTATAATAACTTTCAATTATTCAACAAGTTTCAAAGTTATAAAACTCTTGGAAGTTTAATGCCCTTGAGAAACACAATCTCAGTGAATACTAGTGCAGAATGTTTATGAAGCTCCACACAAGACATTGTTTTGTTGCTTTTAGTTCACCTGCAGCCACAACATACCTGAACATTTGAAGACTCAAAGAAGACAAATTCGAATGAAAAGCACAACAAGGCTAAGCATCTGTTTATTGATAAGGAATAAAATTACACTTAAGAAGAAAAACAACACAAAACAACACAGAAACATCCGTTTCTTCTGGTAATAGAGGCATTAAATGTATAAAACTACTGTTGAAATCTGACATTTACTAAGGTGCTCCAAAGGAAAATCTGTCAGCATGTGTCAGGAAATTGGACTTGATATGAAAGTGTAAATTTTTCAGGAGTTCATGTGGTGCACCTTCAGCAACATAAATTTGTAAGGTGGGCTGTTTTACAGTGCTCATGACATGATTTTCACATTTTTTGACATTTTACAAACCAAAAAGTCCTTCTCAGTGATCTATGTAATAGTTACAAGTGTGCCTGGATAAAATACTAACTGAAAAACCACTGCCCTTTGAGCAGAGCGGACTGTTACGCTGCTCACCACGTGAGGAAGTCTGCTGCCGCAGCGAATAGGGAGGTAAAACCTGGTTCGATAAAAAAATACACTTTGTAAATGAGTGAAAAACAGGCAGCATTGTAGGTGGTGCGTGGATGCATGAGAGGATCGACCAGAACACAAATGATAAAGTTCCACACCTGTACAAACCCTAGTGATCCCTCCAGTCTCAGAGACACACTGAGCTCTGGCTGGGGAAACTCTTAAAGCAGGTCAGAGGAAATTGGGCCCAGGTGTAGCTCATGTCACTGATTAGACAACATCTGGTGGGGTCATCACACTGTGCAGTCTTTTGATGAGCATGTGGACATTTATTCCTACAAGGTCCACTATGTTGTGATAAAAAGCATCAATCTGACTCTGCTCACCACTCTCTACTGAATACTTCCATATTATATGATCCAAAATGTTGGGAATCTAAAATAAAACAGCACAAAATCTGCATTAAAATCTGTTTGCAATAATTATTCCTACAAACTTAGGAGTAATTGAGTGGTACAAAGTATCAACACAAAGCCTGATGACGTTTCTAGATGGCTAAAAAAAGGGACGTAGAGACTATAACTGGTGTCAGAGGTTTTGAAAACAAAGTTTATCGGTAAAGCATATTAATTATTAATTATTAACAATCTGCAATTTTACATTAATTTATCTTCTGTAGCACTATTGTCCAAATCAGAGTTGCGAGGAAGCTGGACTTTATAATTATAACCAGGTGAGAGGCAGGATACACCCTGGACAGTTTCCAGTCCATCGCAGGACCAACCCAGACACAAGCCACCATTCACACTCACTTCTAAGGACAATTTACAGAAACCAGTTGATCTAAGACGCATGTCTTTGGAAGGTGAGAAGAAGCAGTAGTACCAGGAGAGAACCCACCTAAACACTGGCAAACTCCACACAGAATGGCCAGTTCAAACCTCTCCCCCACCAAGCTTCAAACCAGTGACATTCTTGCTGTGGACTACCAGTGGTAACCGCTACACCACCATGCAGTGTTGTATTTATACAATATTACAGTATGTTCAGTAATTTCCTTGAGATTGTATTATTATTTCTGCACTGCTTGTGCAAATTTACTAAAACCATGATATGCTTCCTGCAGTGATGTTTCAATTAAAATAGCTTTTTTCATTCATTTCTGTATTCATAATGTTTTAATATGAAAATCCTCCAGTACCTCTACCTTAGCACCTAGACCTGGTTTGTGTTGTTTATATTTCTAGTCCAGATTTAACTCTTAATGAGGCAGAATGAAGAGTACAGTCTAATCAAAATTACATTTTTTCTGCCAACTGCTGCAGAGTTGAAAGAACAAATGCACCCAAACAAATATAAAAGTAAAATCTGTAAAAACAACAGTGATAACTTTTAAGTCTATTACTTTATGATTAGATATTTTAAACAATTTTCCAACACACCACATTATCAGTGTCAACTTTCACATGATTGAAAGAATAAATGATTATAATAAATGTTTTAAAATGTGCTTTGAAGTTAGCTGGTTAGTAGGTTGTGCTGAAAGATTGTGACCTCAATACAAACCCCTGTCAGCAATAGCATCCAAGGCATGTTTGTGAAAAATCCACATTCCTGCCGTATTTCCTCTGTCTCTCTGTTTCTACACGGTTACCTCGGTGACCACTGAAGATAATCCATCATCGCTGTACTGCATTGACTGCCTACAGAGAGTTTTTATATTCAAATGCAATACAAGGTTGCTGAACCGTGGCTTGTCTTTCCTTTTCCTTTCAGGAACGATTTCTCAAATGCCAAGCCGGTTGGAATTATTGCTCACTGGAGCAATGATTGCTTCTTATTGTCAAACAAACATAACGTTCCCAAGTTGGTAAATAATCCTCATTATTTTTCCATTGTTTCTGTTCCCTTCAGGTAACATCAGAAACACAGAGCGGCTGGCTTATGACAAACAGCAGAGCTACAAGATTGTAGTGTCTGCTTTTGACTGTGGTCAGAAGAAAGCAAAGGAGGATGCAGTGGTGCATATTGAAGTCAAGCCCGTCTGCAAACCCGGATGGCAAGGTTAGAGATAAAGAAGCGACTGATGCAATATTTGCATTGGTTGCAATAATTACCAGCAAATGCCTTATATGTTGTGCTGAAGGGATCTTATGCATTTTCTAAATGTACCTGCATCAAAGAAATGCCTTTAACACGAAGACAGACCATTCAAAGCAGTTTTTCTTTTACGTATTTCATGCTTAGAAGGAATTTGATCTCATTTTTGTAATGAATGTCTCTTTTGGAAATCAGAGTGCCTGACAGAAACCTTCAGAGGGGAGGCTGACTGGGTTTTTATTTTCTTTCTCCTTTAACATGCCAACATCTTGGCATTCGAATCAGCTCATCTCCCCTGCTGCTTCACCTGTCAGCACTGACAGCATCTCAGGAATCAAACTCACACTCGAACAAGAGAGAAAGATAGGAGGATAGGGTGAAGAAAGAGGTTGAATGGACAGGCAGTTCAAGAAAGGAAGCAAAGAAAGTTCCAGTGAAGGGGAGAGTGCTGGTCTTTTTACAGCCTGAAAAAAATATATGGATATAAATCATCAGTTTAAATTATCTCTGCAGTCATCTTCCTATTAGATCACCTAATGTGATAGTTTATTCATCTACAAAACATAAAAGTATATAAATATTCATTCCGTTTTGTAAAAGTTAAAAGATAGTATTGACCAGACAAAGAATCACTCGATAAATCCATTTACCACATTGTAGCAAATATCTAACTTATTTACTATCATGTCGCAGATTTATTTTTTTTTGGCATCATTTATAGAACATTTGTAATAGTGGCAACAGGAAACAAGGATAAGAAATCTGCAACAAAGAGTACATTATCTTTCGTGTTCAGGGTCTTTATAAAAAGCAATGTTTTTTACAAAACAGAGAATGGGGAGAAAAAATCCCCCCCCCCCCCCCCATGTTTCCATCGGTCTGCATTCTGCTGAAACTGCTTATAAACTGGTAAAAAACAGTTTATTGCTGATAATTTATTGTTTATCAGTAGCCATTGCAGTGACATTGCTGCTGCCAGTCAGTGGAAACATGAGCCTGCAAAGATGTCCTGAGTTTATATCGGCGATGTGGATGGCAGGAGATTTTAAACACTGCTCCAAATGCTAAACAATGCTTGACATTGGAATAAAACACTCAGTTATAATGTTTTTGGAATATCTAGGTAGTCCTTATTTAAAACATTTTACTACTTTTGTCTTAAAAAATATCTTAAATAAAAGTTACCCCAAGTAATTTTCTAAGTTACATTTTTGATACTATGCTAATGACTAAGAACAACACACAGGTATATGTTATAATAAAAGGTCATCCTATTATCATAAGTACAGGTTGCTATACCGTGATGATGTTAGACACAAGATCTGTAACTACAAATGCATCTTTTTCTCAAATTGATGTGAATGAAGTTGTTTAGGGTTTAGGGAGATACACAGAGGGAACGTTTGTTAGCAGATTGCTGAAGAGTTCAGCTACTGAGGGGAAATAGTAATACATTCAGGCAGTGAAACAGCACATTACTTTCATCTAAAGGTCATCCTAACATTAAAGTTTTAGCACAAAAGGCCTGTGAATGAAGCCACATGAGAATAAAGGAGACAGGAGCTATTTCTGACCCAAACATGCAGGTTAATCAAGTACATGGAAGCACTCACTGAAAAATATCAGCCGGATGTGAAAGCTTGTCTTCCCGATAACGTCTTCATCAATGTTCATTCATTTTTTAGCGTTCTGGCTAATAGATATAGCTATAAAATACAGCCGTTAACCCATGTGAGGCTTAAACTAAAACCATTAACCGATAGTAGCTTCAAACTATGAATAATACATGATGCAATGATGCATTCAAACCACTTTCTCTTTACACTCCTCTGTAACCTCGTTTGTTGTCTGCGCAGAAAGTTGGCTATTCTTCCAAAGCTGCTTTTTGTACATGTCTCCCCATTTAATAGTTAACAGATATTCCAACACATCTCTACTTACCTGATCACAGTCAGTTTATTTCTGGTATTTATCTCAAGACATATGATATGGGGCAAATCTTTTTCACCACTCTGAGGATGTCTTATACACACACAGGGTTTACCATTAACCATTATGAAAATAAAAGTACAATAGTGACTGCAGGATATTAATTAAGTCATATCATTGTATTGAGGGCATTTCTGATAAGAATGTAGATGCAGAGTACTTCATGAGTGTCTATGCACAAACTATTCCAGTCATTTGATTCTTTAAGGCTGGAACAAACGGGTGGACTATGAGCCAGGGACTGGGAGCAAGCAGCTGTTTCCCAAGATGCACTTGGAAACCTGTGGAGGCCCCTTGTCTGGTGTGAAGGCGATGGTAGAGCTGCAGACAAATCACATCGGAAAGGGCTGTGACCGTGAAACATACTCTGAAAAGTCTCTGCAGAAACTCTGTGGTAAGTAAAGCAGAAAAAAGAAGGAGAGAAAGAGAGAGAGACAGAGTATAAAAAGAAATAAAGAAAAGGGATGCCCTGCCAGATAGTGAGGTGCTTTTTAATAACAGAGGATTATAAGAGAGTATTCATGATGGAATTTTAATTTAAAGGAGAAATTACATCTTGATATCTTAACCTTTTCATTAGTTTATTTAACTGATTTCCATTATGCTATTTTAATCACTGATATTACTTTCAGGAGTTTTGTTTTTCTTTTTTAAATTTCTTCTCTTTGTCAAACTTCTCCTGTAAAGTGTGACGATATGACAATATTATATTGTATTATTTGTATTATATTGCTATTGTCACACATTATAGTCATTACAGATATATATGAGTAAAATAATATTACTACAGTATAATTCCTATATATTAATTCCTACAATCTCTTAATGCTAGAAGGAGTAAAGACGTTTTTAGACTGAATTAAGGTTCCTTAGAAAAGCTCAATTAAAAGTGTTGTTTGAGAGGAAATGCTATCATGTGTATCTTCTGATTGGCACATCTAGGTGCAGCATCAGGCAGCACTGATCTCCTTCCTGCCCCCAGCCCTTCCACAAACTGGACAGTGTCTCTGCTCACTGACAATGGACGAGACAGCGACCTCATCTACAGATTTGACGGGCATCAAGCTGCAAATATTCCTGAGCACGTGGTGCCCCAAAACCTGACAGACCAATTTACCATAGCAACATGGATGAAACACGGGCCCAGTCCTGGACTCAGAGCTGAGAAGGAAACTTTGCTTTGCAATTCTGACAAGACAGGTGAAAAAAGACCTTGTTTTTATACATTTTACTTTTACTATCTTATATTTAAGTGAGACTTTTCTCCTCTTTCAGTAACTCTGAAAAAGGAATGTCGTTCCGTGTTTCTCCTCTTTCAGTAACTCTGAAAAAGGAATGTCGTTCCGTGTTACACAGTTAAGTTCGCTACATTATAAAACATACAAACAAATTGGAAAGTAGATTTACATCGGCTGATACGTCTGAGCCTAATTATCATGATTTTTTTCAGGAGATCTAATCGTAAACCAATTAAAATATATGTGAATACTCTTTAAATTAATATTAAACACACATTGTCAATCATTAATTTCTAATATTTTTATCTTACACAAATATGTCTGAGAATTTAAACAAAATAAAGGTATGTAAAATATGTAGGAAGCTGCTAGTTACCTCTTCTAACAAAGACATAAGTTTCACAAACTGAACAATCTTATGGTTTTAATGCTTCTATAAAAAGTACAACTAAACTGGTTTATTTTTAATTCTGAACGCACAAACACATCGCAATAAATTAGGTCCATAGTTAAAGAAAACAAACATAAAGTAATGTGGTACTCTAACAATAACTGTAATGTTTACCTTGTGCACTCAAGAGAAAAGAGATTAAACTTGCAAACAGTTGTTCTCAATGAGAAGCTTTAAATAATCAATCACCTGCTTTCTGCATTCTTTCTCTGCATGATATAATTACATTTAACTGTAAGCATGTGCTTTTGTGACTGTGCATGTTTGCGCTCTTCCTGTTGCAGAGATGAACCGCCACCATTACTCCTTGTATGTTCACAACTGTCGCCTGGTGTTTCTGCTCAGAAGAGATTTCACACAGATTGACACTTTCAGACCTGCTGAGTTCCACTGGAAACTGGAGCAGGTGAGGAACATATATGTTATGTGTCCATGCTTTCCTGTGTAGTCTCCTCTTTCCCCAGCATCAGTGTGAACTTTTAGGATGACTCTTTCTAGCAAAGTTATGTGCTACTGTAATTAATGCAGCAAAGGGAGACACGTTCCAGTCTAATTACCAGACGTCCTCCATCACTTTCTCCAAGTCAGACCAAGGGTTAAGGAGGTAGCTGACAGCCTTATCGTGCAGACACATGTACATCCAGATGCACAGACCAAAAGTGAAAAGTCTACTTAGTTTTTGGTGAAAGCTTTCCCAGCTGCAGATCTCCACTTTTTGTCATGTGTCAGGAGAGTTGTCAAACTTCTGTGCAGTGAAGCTTTGTGTTCAGTGCTGTATTGTCCTCTAGAGTTGCATCACAGGCTGTTGCTTCAGCTACTGTGGAACACAAACAAAAAGACTCCCATCAAACCCAGTGTTGCACTGTGTTTCTCCTACTTGAGTTAGACAGAAGCTTTCTCTGGCATTTCCAAAAGCTTTGCATTACGTAAGCTGCACTGCAGGCAGTTTTGTAAACCTCAAGCCTTCAAACTGACATCTGTTTTTGCCCTTTTTCCTTAACGACACTGCAATCAGGGTCAGACGAGTGGTGTTGGAGCAGCCATGTTGAAATGAGCCACTGAAGTGAAAGTTAAAATGAGAATCATCCTGCTGTAGCGTATTCAGTAACTCCAGCTCTCTAGGCATTCTCCAAGTAAAGAAAAATGACTATATATAAAAAGTTATGATAATAACAGTTTTAAAGATAAGCTGCCAACGAACTCTCCTGCAGGTGAATCTCTCATTATTACAGACTCTCCTGTACTAAGAATTGTAATAATCAATGATACTTATGCATCTGATCTGAATTTAATCTACTTGTTCACCCCTGGGATGCAGGATATATCCTCCTCTTTCTGAAATGATTTAGAAATGCTTTAAAACTGTGTTAAGCTATTAGTACATTTTGTTTTAGCCTCACTTTGTGGAAATGAGAGATTTGTATACAGACTCTTTTTTGCATTTGTGCCACCACATGTGGGAATAAATGCCTCACCCTAAGACTCTGTATTTGGGATTTTTACCCAAAAGTTTGTAAAGACATAATATACAAAATGAATTAGTTATTTTTTCACCTTTGTTACTTGTGTCAGGGGGTATATTATCCAGCCCTTGTGAGAAATTAAACCACGGTGAGTGCTTTTCTTGGCTCTACCTGTTATTGTTCTGGTGAGTTCCTTCTTGCCAAGAAAGAAGTTTATTACAGGTCACAGGTTTAACAAAAAGCATTTTTCTCCGGTTCACCATCCAGCCAGGTATTTGTTTGTTCGAAGCCAAAGGTAGATTAAAAAGTGTTTTCCACAGTCCACTGTTCTTTTCCCCTGAGGCCTCAGATGTGACACAGAGAAGGGCATCCAAGCTGCAGACTGCTAAGTTTTCTAAGCAAACAACCTCAAGACATTAAGTTTGTTTGTCATTCTCTCTATTTTTCAACCTTCCTCTTATTCTGCTTCCTTTGTCCAGACCAGTCAAACATATTTTGTGATGATGTTATTTACCAGCAGACTGGTTAATTATGAATGCAAAATGATCTGAAAATGAAAAACGACACAATGAATAGAGATTCGGCCAAACCTACTACTGCTCCGCCCATGCTGATATGTGTAGGTGGCAGGGGGGGGGGGGGGGACTTTTGGTTTTCAGGCCCGATTCCTATAAAACCAGTTTCCAGTGAGAGTTAAATGTCAACTTTCTGTTCAATGCAAATCTTATAACATACAAGAACTGATCTTTATCTTGTGTGTTCTTTCTAATTAGTGCTCTTTCTATTCTGCTGCTAATACTTTTAAGCCCTTTATATATATA
>JBAMHX010000009.1:9741301-9773980 GCA_037177515.1 Pseudomugil tenellus | reverse complement strand
TCCGTCCATCCGTCCAACCGTCTGTCCTTTGTATTTGTGTGTAGCTTTTATCATTCTGCCTGGTAACTGTGGTGTCCTTTCCCTGTCATCCTGAAATATTGATAGATGAATGGGATGAGAGGTGCATATGTGTGTGTTTGTGTGTGATGTGTGTCTGCATTGTCAGCAGTTATGAGTACTTCAGAGAATGTGCAAGATCGAGAGTGGGAGAAAAGTGGATCTTCACATGGCTTTTTAGAAGACAAATCCAGCCTGTGATGTAGCTTTATGTTCACCTTACTCCCACCCCATAAATAATGTCATGCCTCTCGTCTCACCCTCTTGTCTGCCCTGTCTGCCTCCTTTATCTTCGCCCTCACCAGTAGGTAGTTTCTTATTTTGTACCTCCACATTCACACCAGGTTTCTTTTTCTATTTTGAAACGTATCAAGTCACTCTGAGTCAGTCGTTGCCCCTCTTACCACGATCTCCCTACCAGCTCCTCTCTGTCGTTCTGTATTTTCCCTGTTGTCTCTTTAAAGTCTTGAAGGTTAAAAGCGCAAAGGAGTTCTGTTTTTTCACTAATGAGAAAACCTGCTGACACCTTTGACTCTCAGCTAACAGGAGACACGCAGGAAGAAAGAGGTATCTACACACATAAAAAGGCTGAAACACGGTCACAAACAACAGAAATTTGTCTCCACAATAATTTATTGTCTTTAGATTATAAAAGCTTCACTTTAAAAGACTCAGAAATCATTTAGCCATATGTTTAACCATGTAATTAAAACACATGCTTAATGGCTGTACATTTGCTGTTCATGCGTACGCATCGGTTGCACACAGAGCTTAACAGATACAAACCTTTTCTCTGCACTACTCGCACTGATTTTGTTACATCATTCTGTAATGATTATGAAAAAAGGAGCAGGGGAAATGAAAGAACAACGGTCCAGCATCTTTTCTTGCTTTTCCTTTCTTTGACTCCTTTAAGCACTACTTGGTGCCAAAAATCAATTTTAGCTTTTGTCTGTTCGAGAGGTTTGAGATAGTCTGAAAGAAATGGGTATGAAAGGAGAGATCTTCTGATTATGATTACCCTACAATATTACTTTTTGCAGACACATTTAAGAAAAGCAGAGTTGGATCTGACTCATTGTGACATAACCAATCACAGGCCTTGTTTGATGGAAAACAAACATCTTGACTTTCAGAGCATATTACTAGATTTTTTTAAATATAATTTTTTATATATTTTATTATTCTGGTGGGGATGTGTGGGGAATGACAGACGTTTCTGATGAGAACGTGCACATAGACTCACTATTCAATACTGTGCCATGTTGGCACCTAATCATGTTTAAATCTACTCAGATTTATATTTTATATTACTACTTGAAGGTTATCTTCATTTTTATTGTTCCATTTCTGAAAATGGACTTTGTTCAATTGACACAATGTAGCTAAAACTATTTACTGAAAATATAATTCTTGTTTTACCATAAGAGATCAAGCCACAACTTAAATCATAATCACTTATATTCTTACTTCCTTCTTTGGAAATCCTTAATAGACATGACATGCTTCAAGTTAAAGACCACACTTGTATTATCACTCTTCTTTAAATTTCAGAAAGTATAGTTAAACCTTGGCACTTCCTCTCAGGAAACAATGACTAGTAAAAAGCAGGTTTCATGCAGGATTGAAATGGATTCAGTCTGAAATACTTTAACTTGCTTTCTTGAATCTGAAATCGAACTTTGATATCACTTTTTATCTACAGAGATAATATACATGACAGCTAGAGGTTGAAAAAGCAAAAACAGACAGCAAAACAAAACTATAAACTGGGGGAAGAATTTTATGATCCTTTATGTCCACTGTAAATGAGCTTTTACAGTGGACATAAAGGATATTACCTGTTGTGGTAAATTTGAACATTTAGGTTGACATAAGCCCTTTAACACCACCTTTTGTTTTTCAAAATATGAATGACAACATAATACAATGATATGTAAATCTCACAAATCAGTAATTTCTTTTTTGAACTTGTGTCTGTCCATTTTCATGCTGACTTCCTCCAATACAGAGTCACAGGATGGAGACCTTCAATCCTCGCTGCCATCAGACAAGAGGCAGGGTACATGCTGGATAGCCTGCCAATTCTTATAGCTAAGTAACCATATGTACTTCAATTCATTCAAAAAGGGAAATTAGAAACACCAGTTAATCATATCTGTCATTAGACAACTAGAAAAAAAGAACATAGTGCTATTCTTGCTATTCTTTACAATGCAATGTACAGAGAAAAGAAAGAGGCAGTGCAGGGAGTAAAGCAACAATAAAAAATCCAAATACAATTATTCACAGAAAAACAACATCAGTTCACCAAGTAAATTTTTGGACAGCTGAAAAATTAAAGAGTCCACCCTTTTGTAGATATGTAGTCTTTTTTTGTTTGTACATAACCTGGAAACATACAAACAGACCCATGCAGAATATTCAACACCTCTATCATATTTGTATAAAAACACATTAGAAGATAGCCCGTCCTACTGACCCCGTGCCTTTGTATGTGTGAGCATTTCACTGACGTAATAGTGTTGCTAACCAAATCCCCAACTTGTCTTTCCCCTCCCATCTCCATTTACTCTCTTTCCCTGATGTTGCCCCAGGCACCACTGTCACTTTCCATCATGCTTTGTTCTAGTGCCAAAAGTGGCAGTGTGGTCCACTTTAATGTTCTTTTTTTTCTACATGGAAAATGCAGAATATGTTATTATTATTATTACAAATAATAATAATAATAATAATAATAATAACTTTGTCCTTCACCTAAAAGTTAACAAAATTCACAGATTATCTTGTCTCTTTTTGCTTATTATGTACTTTATGTGATGCTGCATCTGCTTTATGTGTTATCTTTTATCACAAGAGCTCATTGATCATCAAGCCCTGATCTCATGGAAAAAACCACAGCTGCTGACAATCAATGATGCTCAATTTACAAGCCAACCATGGATCTCGGCTATTAATCCATCCAGAGGAGTAAATATACTGTATCAACAATAAACCAGAAACAACTACGTTATGCTTTAACTGAAATAAAATGCTTTTTTGGCATTATACTGAATCAAATAATTGCATTTACCTCTGTGTGATATTCTGTCATACTAACATATAAAGGAAACTATGTATAATGATAAAATAACCCCTCACTCCAAACTGCATCATCATCATCATACACTGCCTGGCCAAAAATGTTGCCACCAATACAAAGAGACTCACACTCTAACATTTTCTTGAACTACCATTTGATCACGGTGTTCATTCGCTGTGGAAAGTTTCCATAAGCTTCTAAAGTGTGAAAAGATTTCATTTCTACTGAGTAATAATTTAGCTTTTCACCAGAATCTTGTGTTGATGGTGGGAGAGTCTAACCACTGCCAAAGCCTTCTCCAGTACCTTCCAAAGATTCTCAAAGGGATTCAGTTCTGGACTCGGTGGAGGCCAATCCATATGTGAAAATGATGTTTCATGATCCCTGAACCAGTCTTACACAATTTGAGCCAGATGAATTCTAGCATTTTCATCTTGGATTTTTCCGTGCCATCACGGTAAAAAAAAAATTTTATTGATGGACTAACGTGGTCATTCAGTTTATCCAGGTAATCAGCAGAGGTTGTCCTTTAGGTACAGAATCTTTCTGAACAGACCTGTCCAACTGCAGCAATCCCAGATCATAGTGCTGCCCCACAGTTTCATTCACTCTTATTCTCGAAGTCTTTCAGTTTAAACGATAAGGCCTGATCTCCTAAGATACTATTTTGTGTGTGAAGTTGGACTATAATTCAGTATCAATATATATTGCAATATAATTTCAGTCAACAAAGTGATTTGAGTTTTGAGCATAATTCCAATACTTCAATTTACATCATAGTATAGGATTACAGTGCTTCACTGACTGGCATTCTTGGCGCAAGCCAAACAGAAAGAGTTGCAACACATTGCAAATACACCATCGTCAGGAGCCCGACAAAGCCCAGCAGCAGTTTCCATGTAGCCCACTTTCCTGCTCTTTATGTGTACATGTTGTAAATCTCACTTTTTTGTGATAGTTTTTTTTTAAATTATTGGTGATATCAGAATGATATCCTATCAACTGAAATTAAGAAATATATTGTGATACAAGTTTTGACCTTCCTTCCTTAAATGTGCAGTGTAGAATTTGGCACTTGGGGATGAACCATAGTTTCCAGATGATTTATTAAGAGTGATTGCATGAATAGTGGCAGGTGCAAATGTATTGGAGACACAATTAAAATGAAGCGCTTTAGCGTGTTTTGTGGTTTGCAACATGGCGAGTTTGAAGAGAAAGCAGGAAAAGAAATTCAAACATATGGATTTGGAATTGTTGGCTCATGATGTGAACATATACAGCAAAATAATCTGACTGCCACACAAAGAAGAAAACATGTAAATAGTAGATGAGGTAAAATGATGGTATAAAGACACAAGAAGAAAAAAAGACATAAAATATCTGCAAACAGTTTAGTTGAGAGTGTAGAGTGAAGGGTGTATGCAACGTCTCCTTAAAAAGAGAAAGAAAAGAGTAATAAATATGACACCAGCTTTTGTTTTTAATGTAGGCCTACTGTAGGATTTTAAAAACTGACCCACCTATAAGCCAGTTGCCATCCTGCAACTTGTAAAACACAAACATTTGATTTCAAAATAAAAGAATCATGCACTGACCAGAGATATTTTGTCACAATTATAATTCTGCTTTCGGCATCACAGATCATTTGCACAAACAGAAAATGCTTGTGTTTGAGATTTTTGCAGACATGTGCAATTTTTGCACATGGATGCAGTCATTTCTTCTATTACCTTTTTGTGCATCCACACATTTAGTAGATTTGGCCCTAGGTCTTTTTTAAAGCCTCAGTTCTCTTCCTAAAGAAAGAATTACTTTATGCCAGTAAAAATGTCCACTATTATAGTAATCGGATATTGAACTACACACAAAAACAGTAAACAAACTGTACACTTGAGACTCATGTCAATATGCATCCAATGTGATTAAAATGAATGTGTGGGAGAGGCCATGTTTCTTAAGCTACGTGCTCCTACAGTTGTGATCATATGAAACATTAAAACCAAGTTCAGACCATGTATATTTCATACAGCATTTTGAAAACAACGGATGAATTAATTATACCATGAAAAAGGGCATTACCTCTACCATCAGCATAACACCACGGCCCGTTTCTCTGCTTTTCTAAATGGTGAGTGGGATTAATGAAAGTTGATGTGGATTGGAGGTATAAGCACAAATGTGCATTTGGGTAAAACTTCACACACAGGGTAAAAAAAATGTACATATGTGCTATATAGGTTCATAGACATAATATAACCCATTTGACAATGAGAAAAGACGATATAAAATATTAAAACTGAAATAAAAGCTTACCTCAGCAATGTAGTGTGGACGTCACATATGCTGTGTTCACTGGTGCAGGTTGATATGATATAAATTGTTTTTTGATATTATCACTGACAACCAGTTAAGTTTTTTTTCCTCTTTAGAAAGAGGAAGCACTGCCCAAAGATTTTGAAAAGAATTAACATTATGAATGATCAGATCCAGATTTTTTCTCCCTCATCTGAAATGCAGTCAGGTCTAAAGACGGCTGTCAGGTTTCTCAGCTCATTGTAATTACGATGGCATTTTTGTAATTTTGTAATAAGCTGTGACTTCACAAGCATTAAAAATTAATGCAGTTGCTTTTACAGTCAGATATTTACCCACCCCTGCCTCACACACATACACACAATTTGTTCAATTACAGTTTATTTTAAGGATGACATTTTATTGCCTCATTCAGGCAGAGTTTTAATGTGCAAATGTTGTCGAATAAAATGGTGAGTAAGGTTAAAACTAAGCCGAAAGTGAAAAAGAAACAGAAAAAAAAACTGGTTTAAGACTCATGAAATTCTAAATCCTGTGAATTGATGAGTTTGAGAATCTTGTTTGTTTATAAGTCATCATAAATATTTGACATGCTTAGATACGTTTATTTACGTATACTTATTTCTACATGAATAAAGTTATTCTCACAGTTCCCAGACTTTAGTTAGACCCTGTACTTCTGGCTCATGGCCTTTATCAGTCAATTTAAACATGATGACAGCACTGCTATGCTTCATTCATTGTATTGGCTGTTGAGCTCGAGATGTTTATTTTCACACTGCAACACCTCTGACTGGTGAACTGAGCCTAGCAGCATATGCAGCAAATGGTATGTAAAGTCTGACAGGCCAGATCTGAAAGATTTAAACACTTTGACTTATTTTTTTCTTCATTGAGAAACTTATTCAATTTCTTTCCCTCTACTCCTCCCATTATAATAATAAATTAATCTAAAATAGTTCTTTAGTTTCAGCATTTATTTCTTTCTATTCTCTATTATGCTGAATTTAACTGATTAATATTTAGTTGCCCTAATTTTATTCGTGTTTTTCACAAATTCTTTACTTTATTAGGAACATGATCTTATACACGTGTGAGTCTTTCTCTCCTTTCATGTGTGATCATTCAGTAGGGTTAGATTTATGGACTTCTGGGATTAATGAAAGCTCTGCAGTTCCTCTCAAAAGAGTAACACTGATACACTTGCCAGAACTCACCACCTCCTCTATGCCCAACCATTATCAAACCCATGAAGACCCTCTTATATAATATGTCCAGCCATTAATGGAAAATAACACTCGGCTCCAACAAAGGACAGAAATGTAATTATCTGTCTGAATAGCAGTGCTACTCCTTATTCTTACCCAGAGAGAAGAGAAAGAGAGATTCGGACAGGGTGACAGAGAGGGACAGAAAGCAAAAGAAGGGGTGACAGAGACGACAAGCATTTAGTGAAAGAAAATTATGAAAGGACAGAGGGATTGTAGGTAATAAGAACAAAGAGAAGAGGAAAGGTTATTGTGGGGAAAGAGTCATTATAAGCTCTTTTGTTACTGTTCTCTCCATACTACATGTGGATTTGTGGTTTATATTTCTTGGGCAGATCTTTCTCTGACCTTACTGGTTTGGGACAGTAGGCCAGTGAGTTTTTGTTTTCCAGCATGATAGAAGAAACGTGTTGGCAACAACCTTAGAAAAAGAACGAGTGATGTCTAACTAAAAAAATCTAAAAAAATGTGCTTTTACTGATATAGTTGATGATGTAACAGCAAAATCTTCTGGTTTAAGTTGCCTTTGGTCACAGTTATAAAGTCAAATTCTTGGATTGAACATAAATGCAGAATAGCACCTTATGAAGGAAAACTATTGTTACCTGATATATTAATTTAGAAATGAGTTATTTTGAAAGAAATGGTCATCAGTTGTCTGGGTTTTTGTAATAGGCCTCTTGTCAGGAGTGTTTCTCCTCAATGCTGTCAAATTCATGTAACATGCCAAATATGCTAAGGGCACATGGGCGCTCCATGTGTGCATCCATGAGCGCATCTGCGACAGCTCTGCATACATTGGTGTTCAAGCATTCTTACAGAATGTTTACATATGATTAAATATGCCTGTAGCAAAGACTACGGCTTAAAAAAACACAGTTACACAGCTAACATCTGAAAGGTAGACTGATATATTTACTCTCAAAAGGACTGCAGGTGTATTTTCTGATGTGAGTACATATAAAGCCTTTGTTTTCTGTTCTACTTTGGCTTTGAATAACAGTACATACACACACACGCCTTTATATCCTCCTGTCTTGCCAACCTCACACACACACAAACACACACACATACAAACACACACACACATTTGAATACTTATTACACTGAAGAACTGTTTACATGACTGCATTCTGAATCATCTGTGTGTCACAAATCACCCTCTGAACACATCTAACCTTCATGGTTTAACTTCTGGGTGAGTTCATGGGTTAGTCAGTGTACAGATGTGTATTTGTGGTGGTGGTGGGGGGTCTTTCTATAACAGTCCCTTTACAGATTGTATTTTGGAGCCGCTTTAAATGCCATTGTACAGATGTGTAATGCTTTTTTCTGCAACACTGGGAAGCCTCTTCAGAATTCAACTGAAATGCATTGTGGTCAAGAAGTGAAAAAGTTTACATTAATTCGATATAAAAATGAAGGATATAGTTATTTAAAACAGCCCGCTGCACATCATGTTGTGTTAACATCACTTTTACGCTCAATTAACATTAACAAGCTAATTTAAACTGTCTCAATGGACCGACTGTCCTCCCGTTTCCTCCTTTTATCAATGAGAAAACAGAAATAAATTGATTATAAATGAAAAGGCCTTTTGCTGAATAATTTATTTGTGAGTGGATATGTTAAATACGTGTTGAAAGCATACATTAGATTTGTTTTGTATACAAATCAGCTCCTGGCGTGCACCCTAAGGGGGGAGATTGTAGTCTGTGAGATTTGGCATATAGGGATGGTTGTATTATTTAGATGTGCATAGATTTCTTGCCCTATTCCTGCTGTTGCTTTATTTACCAGTGCATGATTATACCACACATTATTTCAAGTGGTGGATGGACAAGAAAGTTTTAATCTGGGATTAGTGATGCTTGATCAGGTGTGCACATGTAAAAAGAGTTTTTATTTCATTGCTCTACTTCTGGATGTTCACTTTTACCATATTTTAAACTCTTGTACAAAAAAGTGATATAACATTGATATTTCAAGGAAATGTTTTAGAAATCGCTCTTAAATATTGTTATGAGCCATTTAATATGAGTTCCTATTGCTTTGGAAATTGGACTGTATTGACATTATTTTGCACATTCAGGTTCATGTGTTTGGAAGTAATCATATAAGCTTGAGTTGAGGTCTGAGGTTATAAAGCTCAGTTAGTGAAAGAGCAAATGTACATTATCACTTCCTTTTACAAATACAGATAAGAAGAAGGTTACCTGTCTTTTATTTCTCTCCTCTTGTATAAAGAGAAAGATACATCTCGTGTTCAGAGGTCACATTGGACAAACCAGTTGAAGAAGAGCAAGACAAAGCAAAGCAGCATAACTAATACATGTTTCGATTGTTGAATTGTCTGGATGATGGGTTGCTTGGTAGTTGAAAATAAAACAAAAAAGTTCATAAAAATGTCCACTCCCATACACTTTATAAGTAAAAGTTGAGATCACATGGGGATAAATACATACACACACACACACATATATAGCTTATATATATATATAAAATATATTCACAGGATATGATCTCCTGGGAGCTTTTATGGTGTTCACAACTGCAGTTCAGTGTCCCAAATGGTCAAAAAAATGTTTTCATTCCAGATTATTGATTATCAATATAAACTAATTATAATTAATCAGTCCAGTGGAACTCTGACATTCACACATTGAGATCTTATTGGGCTTGGATGAAGATGTATCTACGCTAATTATCATTTAGTATGTAAAATTTTTAGAAACGGGGGGGTAAACTGTGAACAGAAGCTGCTGTTTTACCTGGTAGGACATAATGAGGACAGCAGTTGTAAAGATTGTTGAAAAAGGAGTGCAGTAAAAGGGGAGGCTGTTGGGTGTCATGGCTTCAGCACTTAGTAAGGACACTCAATGGCTTCCGTGGCAGCTCCATTTAGCTCTATTGATTTTGCAATTCTTATCCCAAGAGAGGTGAGGCAGAGTGGGATGAAAGAAAGCTGGCAAAGGGAAAGTGAGAGAGAAAAAGGCTTTCATTTTCCTCATCGATCCAACACTGAAGGAATGTCACATCTGACAGAAACCTTTACACACACACCTACAAGAGCTGACTTATTTGTGAGTCTCACATGCACAGAGACACACAAACACACACAGTATGCTTATCTTTTGTCTTCTTTTTCTGTCTCTGTAATGGACCATAGGATGAATCTCTCCTCTGTACACACGTTATCCACTTTTTCTGAGTCTGACATGTCTATCAGCACCATCCAGCTGTCCGTAGGATATCCACTCAGCCACATCTACATATTCCAATTAAGCTTTACTCCTCTATTGCCTTGGAAGCCAAAGAAAGAGCAAATGTATCCAGCATGGTCTCAAAATCAGAAAGCAGATATGAAAACTAAAACGAATAATTTTCTTTACAGTGCGTTCAGGTTTGTATGACGTGTGTGACAGTGAATTCACTTCCTGTTTACTCACAGCAAGGTCCAAACAAACAAATATTACATGAGTGGTAAAAGGAGAGACGGGTAACTAATATTTTTCTAGCTTAGACATTAAATGACATTGTTATTATTGGTATTATTTCTATCATTCTTGTTATTGTTTTGTTTTGGGTTTTTTTGGTTAATGTTATTACTTTTTGTGTTTATTTAGTTAGTGTTACTGGTTTTCTGGGTGTGGTTTTTCATATAAGCCTACATAGGCTTCTACCACTCCCATGCATATTTGCTTGTTTTTATTGTTTTTATACTTACAGTTTTTTATTGTGTGTTAAATAAATAAATGAGATTTAAGACCAGCTTCTGATTTGGTTTTTGCAATTTACAAAGAATACTCTATTTTTATCCGTCTTATATCGCTCCTACCACTATGCCCGTTGTATCCTAGCTTTTTCTGTGCTCTGTGTTGATTACAAATCATGTTTTGTTTCTCGGGAGGTTAATTGGATGGTTTAGATGGTGGTGGTGTGTGACTGTACTCTCTCTTCTGCTGTTTGTTGTAGATATCAGTATATACTAAAGTGTGTCTTCTGAGTTATTTAGCATTATGTTACCAGAAAAATGTAAATCAGTTTGAACTGGTCAAAGCCCATCAACACCCACATAAATCTAGCTTTTGAATGACAGAAACGGTTTTATTGGCCTTTAGTCTCAGATCAGTTTCCTCTACAGCAGTCACAGGTCCTCATGAGTTGTGTCTTCGATTAGCATTGACGGGAAAAAAATACCTGGGTGCACATGTGAATTTTAAATGAAGGTGCTGCACTCAGGGCTGCAGGACAGAACACAGTTCACTTTTTATTGACTCAGACACACTTTTCCCAACCTTAACATCTCACATGGAGGCACAGAGACTGACATCAACAGCTTGTAGGCAAAAAGCCTGATTGATTATGCCCGTCTGCTTGTCTCCCTGGCAGCTGGCAGCTCATTCTCAATCCTGCAGTGGGGAACTGATGTCCAAGTTCCAGTCCAGAAAAAAATAATTTAATCATCTCAGAAAATGATGCTCATCAGAAACTGTAGTTCAACACAGCTTGTAGGACAAGGTGTAATATAATCAACTCATGTTGTAATTTACAAGCCTGTTAAACATGTTAAACACTTGAACCTCACAGTTTGTTTACAAACAGTAAAACTGATGTAAACGTTAATTGTTTAATTTAATTTAACTATTTATGTAAATAAAATGTCAGAATCTTGTTTAATACATTCAGATCAGTTGTTGATATATCTCCTTCACATCATGCTGTTTTTTATTTTCCTCATTTAAATGAATAAGATGTCAGTGTTTTAAGTGTGTTTGTGTGTTTTATCTGATGTTACCGTTTGTTGATTTTTTTTCCCCCATTTTCAACATTTTAACTTTGCATGTTTTTCTGAACGAGACCTTAAGATACTTTCTGATTTTCACACAAATACATGTTGTCAAGGTAATTTGCATTTTCACTCATCTGTTCTAACGCTACATAAAAGGAAGCGAGCATCAGAGGGGTTAGCCTCTAGCATAAGCATTTTCATTTCATTTGTTGTCACCATTTTTCAAAAGGCTTCATTTAAGAGCTCAGCTGGAGTTTGTCTCCTTAGGTGCTTCATATGTTGCACCTATACCGCATCATCCCAGGAGGGTAAATGCTGTGTGTGTGTTTTGAGGAATAGCAGCCATACTCGTGTGTAAGAAAAATGAACCCTTAATTTCTTATGTTGTAATTAATACATGTGCTGGGTGGAGTACAAAGAATTTTAATATTATTATTCCAACTCAACTGAATTATTTATGTGAACCAATACTAGCACATCCCTTCATATAATAGTTTGACTTTAACTGGACTTTTGCAGTACCATCATTCATTTCTTTTTCTGTTATTCTCTTGTTTATTTGCTGATGTACTTGGGAAAATTGCAAGACCCAGTTTCATCCAGCCTCAAGCTGACAGACAGATGGCCTCACATCTCACTCCAGAGTACTTTGCTATACAGAGGAGTTTATGGTTAAATCAATGACTAAAAGGTGTACAGGTCCTGTGGCTCCTGCACAAGCCTGAATCATCAGCTCTCCACTATGTTTTGATTTACTGTGTATGTTTCTCATCAGTCCTGGGGGCATTGTTCCAGAAGTGTTATAGTTTGTTCAGATGCAACATTGCAAACGTAAGCTGTGCTGCAACATCTTCTTAGAAAGAGGAGGCTTTCTCTTTACAGCCATTATAAACATAACATACTTACTCACTCTTTTTCTAATTGTATTGTCATGAACTTTAATACTAACATGCCAAAGTGAACCCCATAAAAACTTTAAGTTGTCACTTTGACCTAGAGGTCACTTTCCATGGGCTTTGTCGCATGGTAGGATTGGCAGCTGTCTTTTATGTTTTCTACTTGTAGATTGATGGAGTTTGGAAACAGCTTTATAACCATTCCTATATTGATGGGCTGCTAAAGTTGCCTGTTCAGCCCTATAAAGTTGTATGTATCATATTTGATGCATACAGTTTCTAAGACTTTCTGCATTGCTTTATGGGAACAACCCAGTAATTCTATTCAGCCTCTTAGTGGACACCATGAGCCAGAGGAGCACAGTATCATTTATTTTGACATCACACAAAGCAATAAATGGTAAATATTCATTCAGTCATTTTCTATACCGCTTAATCCAATTCAGGGTTGCAGTGGTGCTGGAACCGAATCCAGCAATTAGCAGGCGAGAGGCAGGTCACTAGTCCAGGTCAACACCATATCTATCTATCTGTCTGTCTGTCTTTCTGTCTGTCTGTCTGTCTAATTAAAAATGGTTTTTAAAAAAAGGACTTCAGATTAAGAAGATTTTACTTTTCTCGCCCATTTTTTTCTGTGGTCCAGCCTAAAAAACTTAAAGGCACATTAATAGCAGGATAGTCCAGGGGACTTTGTTCAATTAGGCATGGTTTTCCAAAATGTTCATACATTCCTTTAGGTTTCCTTCACACTGCACTTAACTGAAGCGAACTAATCCAACTGGACAACGGCATACTGTTGCATCTGGTCATAATGGGGCAATATTGCTGAAACGACCACCCTGGTCAGTGGTCATTTTGGGGAAAAAGAAAGAAAAGCAGGATGATGAAGAAAACCTGCCTCTCTAATTAGTCAGCTTGTTCACTGCAAGTAAACAATCGAGTGTCTCGATGTGCGGAGGATGTCGAACTACATACAGGATTGACAACACAGGAGGCAGGTTAATGAAGGCAGGAATGAAAGGTTTAAAGAGCATAAGTTAACAGGGCAGGAAGACTAAAGACACAGATGCACTTGAAGGACAATGCTGGGGAAACGAAACTCTGGCAGCAAATGAATTAAACCAAGATGTATAGATACACTGAGGAGCACTAACAAGGAGCAGATGAACCAAATAAGGGAATTAAACCAGGTGTGCTGATGAACAGGAAGCAAACAGAATACACAAGGGGAAAACTATCACAAGTAACATGACACAAGACAAGACGTTTCATCACTGAATCAGACAGTGTGTTTCCAAAATGGCTGTTTTGTTAACATTCGCTTGCTCGCGTGTGGAGGAGTGTATGAACTCAGCTGCAACTTCACACAGAATCCCGGAAGAAATGTTGTGGCGTGTGGTTTCTGAGCTTCGCTGTGCAGCAACAACAGCATCAGTTAACAGGCATATAAATGTCACTATGCCATCAAACGAGTCAGGCAAACAGATTTTTAAAGTCTGAAAGCTACATAGTGCCTTTTTAAAACCTTATTTGGTTTTCACAAGAAACTGCCCAGTATGATCAGCAGAAGATACAGAAAGCTATCCAAATGGTTTAAGTGAGTTACGTAATGACTGCTAGGATGGGCTCCAGCTACCCGCGACCCTTCATCCCAATAAGTGATACCGAAAATGGATGGATGGATTGAGGAGAGCCTGTCATTCTGTTCTCTGCCTGGTCCTTTCTCAATAATTTGTATGCTGGTATGTAACCACAGTGTTCCTGGATGACAGATATGCATGCATGTTTAAGAATCCTCTATACAACCACACATGTTATAACATTCATTTCAACCAGTCTTATAACAAGAAAAACAAAGATGTTGAATCTGTTATCTCCTGCCAGAAGATGTAAGTTAGAAAAAAACACATCAGAGCACCATCATAAATCTTTTGTATATATTTAAAGAATTCCCCCTACATCCGAAACTTCTCCAGTGGACTAAAATAAACTTGACCTTATTAGGGAGCTTCCAGGCAGCCAACAGAATGTCCTCATTATTCTGTTTATGTCAGCAGATTTAAAATGCACTAATGCTGTTGTGAGTAAGGGATTGTGTATGATTTTCATCCATTTTGTTTCACCGATCATATAACCTCTGTTATAAAACCCCTGAAAATGTAGAAGAATCAGGACCAGTTATGCTTATTTTTAAATATGATGCAAAGCAGGCAGCATTTAATTGTTTTGCCGGAGGTCTTGAAAAGCTTAATTCAGTCTCAAGGGCTGTGCTGAATTTTCGAGGTGCAATAGGCTCTTAAACTCTTCCTTCCTCTGGGATGATATATATGATGAAATAGCCTCTAAATAATCTGAAGCACATTGCCATGAGATAGAGGGGGTTTATCACTGGTCTTTTATCCTCAGTCATAAAGCACTGCTTCTGCATGGTAATCTACACAACAAGCAGGATCCTGGCTCAGTGACGTAATATTCAATAGCATTCACTTGTATTTGTATTTATGTAATTAATGTGTTATAATTTAATATGTGTTATACATACTCTTCTGCTTGAGGCAGTATAATATTATGATGATTACCATCATTGCTTCACAGCATAAAGTTTTCAGTTTGAACTTTGACGCAACCTTTATCTGTGGCATTTCCATGTTTTCCTGTGTGGAATTTCCTTCAGTGCTTGTATCGGTTGTTTGTTTTATTTGTCTTTTTGTTGGCCTTGTGATTGACTGGTGACATGTCCAGACGGACAGCTGTGATGGGTGTGTGCGAACAGGACAAGGCAAATATTGTAGTTTGATGCAGGAATATTTTCATGGAATGGGACTATCTAAGTATCATTATAGGAAAATCTAAATGTGACATTTCTATTGGATCTAGGAGATGATGTGATTATTGGGGTCAAAGTTGCCTCGTAAATGTTGGAAGAGTGGGTTTTATTGAAGTCTTGGAGTGGAAATCTGCAAATAGTTCCCACAGTACTCATCTTTTACAACAGATTAAATGTTGAAATTATCTGCATAATTTCTGTCATACTTTTTAATTATAGGATGAGTATCAGGCAACCTGCTGTCAACCCAGCTCATCTGATATTTCTGTATCGTCAAAGATGTGACACAATGTGTCACACGCACATGAGTACACTTTGTCAAAGGTGAAGTCAAAGTACTTTAATTAATGAGAGCTCTGTAGACCACCCTGAAAAAAATCACACTTTCCACTTATTTGTGTAAAGTTTTACTTTAATTCCCATTTCAAAAGCTACTTAGTTATGTTACAAGAACTACAAGTTTGTAGAAATTGTGTTTAGTTTAAAACGAAACTGTAGAACTTTTTAATGTTAAATTTCTTGTTAATTATTCTTCTGATTATGCCAATAAACTGTGTTAACCACCACCACTACTACTACTATTACTACTATAATTATCACTTGTAAATAATGTAAAATACCTGGATGAACTAGTTGCATACGTTTATCAGTTAGAGGCTCATTATCATTTTTGAGTTATGTCAAGATTTTCTGATTTTAATAGCATGATTAAAATATTTTGGATATCAGATCATTAGTAACAAAAAAGTTACTTCATGACTACACACATTAAAATATAGTTCATCCTTATTTATTTGTAAAGTAAGTTGATGAAAAAGAATTTGATGAAAGAAATGTTGCAGTTTCACCAGCTTTAGGGTCAGAAGTGTATTGGACTTTTATTGTTGTTGCTATGGTTTCATTAGACAGGCCTTTTACTTTATTTTTACAATAGTTTAACATCAGACGAAGTTAACTTCTTGTTTTTGTTAAATTAAGCAGAAACAATTATTTAGTTTGAGGTTAAGTCCAAACTAGAATAAGATATAAATAAAAAAAGTGCAGGTGCATTAACACGTTGGGTCTCTGTACTACACTCGTGTAGCAGGACTACAGTAAATGTGGTCATCTCATGCAGGTCTGCAACTTTCCTTGTAACCATCTCGTGATGGTGTTTCACCATTTATTGTTTTGTTACACTGATGTGGAGAGACTTTCAACTTCTCACTGAATATGTTCTCAATCATGACGTGTGTGAATAAACACACCCCAGCAGCATCAGCATTATCTACTGATAATCTGTGTGCATGGCTTTGTTTTGTGTACATGAAATTTTTGATACAGAGCAGCTTAAAGAAATCATTTTTACCTAGCTGATTCTTCTTAATTGTAGTAATCACACATTTGCAGCTAAAGTGAAGCATTATTTCTACTCTGTAAGTAGAAATAATGTAAGTTATTTACATTAACAGTAATGTCTCAGTCTTTCAGTCATTTTTCTCAAAGTTATTAGAGAAATAGAAAGATAAAGAGACATTGGATAGACTTTCACTGGATAGACAGAGCACATGGAAGAAACATATAGCAATACAGATACTGAATTGGCCTTTTGGGGGGGTGGCAAAGTGGGAAAATCCACTAAAGTTCAATAGTGTTGCTGTAAGAATTGTATAACCCTCATAAGGAGAAAGGTCAGTCACACATTCTCATTTGTTTATCAGTGATGTGCACTTGTTTCTGTTTTGCCTGAGTTACATAGTGGTCAGCTCTATGTTACATCTTTTCTCACTTCCACACTTATCTTGCTTAGAGATGGAGAAAACATAATGGAGATGGTTAAATATTTCTTGCTATGTGATGATCGTCTTCACACCAATCTGCTGGTTACCTGCAAGGGCGAATGTAGCTCAGGAGGAAGAGATCAATTCTTGGCTTCCCCTGATTACATGCCAAAGTGTTCTTGAGCAAGATACTGAACCCCAAGTTGCCCCCCGGGGTATGAGTGTGAATGGGTGAATGTACAATGCAGTCTAAAGAACTTTGAATGGTCAACATGACTGAGAAGGTGATGTGTAAGTACAAATCCATTTATGGAAGTACAACACATTTGGTCAACTTTCTGCTTGGGATAAGCAACAACATAAATCATAACTGCTTGCTTGGCAACAGGGAAAAATAATCATGGCTATGAATAAAATCTCTTAATTTAAAACTCAATTACAATCATCATCACCACACTTCTGTGCCTAAGAAACAGCATTAATTAAAAAGCAGGAGATACTGTATTCTCCTACCAAAGTTTTTTTTATTTGCTCATGTGCACGGTGTGATGATGATTATAAATGTTTATTGATTGATTATTTGGTAATTACCAAATAAGGCGTGTGTGTGTATAAGTTAACATGCATCTCAATTGTTCTAACGTTGCTCTAGAAATCTATTTTTGTAAATTCCTATGTAAGTAAAACGATACATTAAATGGCTTGTGTGTATTTTATGTGTTTGAATATTGCTATAAAGGGGGAGATTTTGTGGTTGTAATGACTTTTTTTCCTGGGGGGTAGGTTGCGTTTTCGGCATTATGAATACAAACTAACTGATCTTACTCTCAGAAATCCTCATTGGTGCACAGATGTTGAAGATGAATCGATTCTACAGGCTGAAGTTCATTTTGCTGGATGGAGAAATGATTTTGCTGGAAGTTTTGTTGAATGATGGGAAATTTCTAAAAGAGTGAAGGAAGTCACAAAATGTATCAAATCTTGTCATCATTAGACAGACTACAATGGCAAAGAGTAGTGGTGATTTATTTTTGACAGTTTGATGCAGCAATATCATGTGTCTAGAGCACTTCAAAAGAAAAGAAATAAACAGAAAGTAATACATACAAAGAGTAAAAACAGATTTAGGAATTTATCTAAATTCTATCTAAATCTTTCTATGTTAGAAGAAAAAGAAAAACATTCAGCTGTACGAGTGCATTGCTCCTAACGACAGTGTCATCTTTCCCAATGCTGTTCACACTCATGACCCCATCAGACACACCTGTGCTCCTGAAGTTGGCCAAAACTTTAGAGCCGTTGTTCTTAACAGAGTTAACTAAATAAAACCTGAGTGATCTGCGACCAATCCTCTTGCTAAAGGTTGCTCATTCCAGTCCTACGAGAGCAGTAATCCAGCAGGTTTTCCGTGTATTCCTGCTTCAACACACCTGAATTGATAGCAACTTTAAAAATACTTCTTAGGATCAACAGGTTATTTAAAGACTTCTTACTTAAATGTCTCAGGAGAATCGTTCCTTTGAATAAGCTACACTGGAGCTGGGTAATAGAAACAACCCATAAATCCTGAATTTCACTTTGAGTTTTAGGATATACATCATGCACAGATAAACACTTGAACATGCATCCTGTGTAATAGTTACTGTAACCCATAAGAAATGCTTCCTCGTGGAGCTACTGTAGTTATGTTTCATGGATACAGGTCTGTGTACTTGTTTACAGTCTGCTAAGGGGAACATTTGCTTTACTCATGTGTGAGAACAACCCCCACCCCCAAGAATCTATGCACTTTTGCATTTGTGATATACTATATTAACTGTACAGAAAACTGTAGATTTTCTTCTCACCTTTGCAGGCAGGCATTTCAAAGCAACTAAATGGAAAGTCAAGTACTCATTCAAACACAGAAAGTGTGTTGATAAAACTAAAGTATATTATATAAAATCAGCCATGAAAAAGGAGCGGTGTTCAGAAAACTTGTGGTACTGGGTAAGCAGGAAACCTTGTCTACTCCACTCTTTAAACAGTGAATTTTCATCCTACATTAAACATCTCTGGAGATTTCTGGTTGCTCTCAAACAATTTTCGTCTCAATTAGTTTTATCACAACTTAAGTCGAACTGTGTGTGTTGCCTTAATGAGAAAGCTAACAAAGTGAAAATCGATGTAAATGTTGTATTTTTTCCTGCTGTGTCTCTGAGAATCTTAAATGAGCAGAGTTTCTCCTCTACAGTGAACATAAATTGATTTCTTTTAATTCAAGCAAAGCCTTAACAACAGATCAATTACAGAAAAGCAGATGCTGGAACCATAATCAGGGACCTATTTCTAAATTTATTTTAAACTGTACTTAAATTTAGGATATAAAGCATCATCCCTGCTTTTTATGTTTTCCTTGAGCTAAAAGCTTGAGTTGTTTTTTTTTCTATTTTCACTGCACAAGACCCAAATCAGGTAGTCCTTTAGCCTAGAGATACACACATAGCAACAATCCAACTACTCACTAAACCACATCTGGACAATTTTTAGTCAAACATATTTTTGAAAACTATTGATCTCTGACAATGTAACTAAACTTTGATGTGTCCCACAGATTAAATGGGAAACCTGCAAAGTCAAACATGTTTTAAACTCAGACCTTTCAGAGGGAGGACTGATCAGTTGAGTCATGTGTTTCATTATGCTGCTGGTGGACACTCTACAGTTCACCGTTCTTTACGCTGTGTCTAACACTGACACCAGTAGCCTACATAAACTTCATGTGGTCAGACTGCATGTTTTAAAACAATAAAAGTACTTTTTGACTATGTTTTATGCTGGCGACACCAGCCTGAACCCTCACCTGCAGAACCTTAGCTCTGCAGCAAGGTTGTCTGAACATTTCATGTCAGCTCAAGCAAGATGTTCTATTTTTTATTGCTTTGTATTTGAATAATTTTTGTATGTTTTTATTAAAACCCAATTACATAAATAATTCCATGTCATAAGTTGTAATCATAAATCATAAAATATTTTCTACTTTTCTACTCAGCTATGTCAAGTTTGCATGTTTTATCTGTGTTAGTGTGGGGTCTCTCCCACCGGCTTCCTCCCACCATCCAAAGACATACATGTTAGGTTGATTAATCACTTCTCAGATGAGACTTTGAAAAAAAGTGTCTGTCTAATGACTGTAGAATAGAATAGTGCCTTCCTACACCACATAAGCTTGACATCATGAACACACAACTGGAGATAATGTAAAGTTTGCATTTTAGCTTTATATCGTAATGCACTGAATGGAGAAACTCACTTAATGTCAAGATCATTCATTCATTCATTTTACATACTGCTAAATCCAATGCAGGGTTTGGGAAAGCTGGGGCCTATCCCAGCATTTAACAGGTGAAAGGCAGGATACACAGGTTACCAGTCCATTACAGGGCCTCGTGTCAAGATCAGTCACGTTTTCGTTCAGTTATGTAATTAGCAATATGTGGAAATGGAAAAATGTATTAGTTCTGTAAAGCCAAACACCTCATGTTTGATGCAGGTCAAACATGAGTCCATCCCCTTGTGAGCACCAGAAAGTAGAACATTACAATATAATCATTTTGACCCATCACATGGTAATAAATAGTAAACACCCCCCATCCCCACCCCCTTGTTCTTTTTTTTTGTTTGTTTGTTTTGGGTTTTTTTTTTTTTTGTTGTTTTTGTTTTTTTGTTAAAGGGTAAAATAAAGATTTGGGTTTTTTTAAATGGGACTTTTTTCCCCAGTTGTTCTTAGTCTGGACATTAAAGAGTAAACTATTCCTTTCCATCTCAAATGAGTCATTTATATTTTGTTTTTGCACAGTTGTCTGTAAATCATCAGAAATCATATGTTTAGGTAGTTCAAGTCAAAAGTCAGAAAATTGCTGATGGGTTTTTCCAGGCTCATAGAAAGAGGAGGGGTTTGTGTATTTGTGTTTGAGAAAGATGGCAGCAAGAATGAATAATAAACCTTAACTGGTTCTCCAAATAAACCCAGATTATTTATGATGGTTGATAAAAGTGGCAATGCTGTGACTGCCATTCTTCGAGTACTTTTAATGAGCTGCTCATTAATTAAAAATGTCATTAACTGTCTATAGACATGCAGCGAATGATCCAGGGAGTACAAGAAAACTTTCTCATTCACTGAAACTTTCTCATTCACTGAAGGTAAAGGGGCATCGTTTAAGGATACACCTTCACATTTTGACTAGATGAGAAAAGTAAACATTATTATTTTTATAAAAACAATAATCCAGCACAGAAAAAAACATTCATAACCTAAATACCCCCAATAAACATGAATGAGGAATGTAATATTGAAGCTGTCCTATTTTTGAGTATTTGCACATCAGGATCACTGGCTTATTTGAATGTATAATTTTTTGGCCTGTGACAAAGTACTGTAGCTTAATAATGTGATTTTTCTCCCTCCTCTGCAGATCTGTGACAAGGAATGGCACTATTATGTAATCAACGTGGAATTTCCCGCGGTGACACTATTTGTGGATGGTGTGACCTATGAACCGTACCTGGTGACGGATGACTGGCCAATCCATGCCTCAAAGATTGATACACAGCTTACTGTGGGCGCCTGCTGGCAAGGTTAGTGTGTGTCGATGTGTGTGTCCAAGGCTTAGTTTATTGGGAGGCTCTAGGCATTAAATAAACTGGAATGAGATGGGGAACTGCTGCTGTATTGTGTTGTTGGCAGCTGTACTTGAATCAGTTGGTTTTTTTATATGCAGCCCTCTTTCATCTCATCTGCTGTGTTTATTTATTCCCTACACACATTCAGAAAGATGAAGTGTGTCGTTTTGATTTAAAAGAAACATCTCATGAACTCATTTAAAATCCATCCATTATCTACTGTTTATTCCCTGAATGGGGTCGCAGGGGGCTGAGGTCGCCCTGCGACATGTTAGAGCTGAGAAGCTTCATAACTTTGTGTTTCAGCTTCATATGAAAGTTTTTTTTTTTTTGCTCTACAAGCATTGGCGGCTGGTGTAAAAGATATTTGGGGGCGCAAAATCAGTTTTTTATTTAAAGTAATAAAAAAACACTGATTAAACAGTGAATAATGAATCCTGATTCAAGTAATAGACTATGACTTAAACATAAATTTGGCTATTCTTTCTCTTTGTGCCACAAATTTCTCGATTACTTTTTGATTAAAGTGAATCATGTTTGTAATGATTCCCTTTTCCATAGAAAGCATAGCCAATGCGTTTAGTCTCTCCTGGCACATTGTGTTCCTCAGAAAGGTTTTTATCCTCTTATCAGGGTTTTCTCTCTGCTTCTGCTGTGGTCATAGGTGTGGTCAAGGATGTAGTTTTGATTTCGAAAGTGGGGGTGGTGGTGGGGGGGACATAAATATTTTTTTCAGAAAAGTAATCATTCAGCTCACTGTGTTTTCTAAAAGTTATTCTAGCTTCCTATTGCTACTTTTAAGCATAAAGTGGCTCTATTATGCACATTTCAGGCTAAATTGTTTTGTTTTGCAAGTCCACAAGGGCATGAATTAATATCGCATTTTTCCTCCCAACTTCTTTATTTCCATCTTATTGAACCTCGCTGTAGGTCTCTGCTAGAAACAAGTAAAGAGGACAATGTTACAGGGGCACGTACATCAGCTGTTTAGTCAGAGAAACAGCGGCAGGACTAGTAAACGAATAAAGTTACTGAATCAATAATGTAAACACAAAACATGTTGTAACCCGAATCAGACCCATAAAACCAAAGTGAACAGCTCATAGATGCAGCAGGGCGTGTGTGTTTGGTGCTTTCCAGTGATAGTCGCTACGTTTTTAGCAACCCCACAATTCATATATGTGGCTACTCGGGTGTTTTCAGCTGGTCTCTACGTTTCCAGCAAACCCCTGTTTATATCTATTGTTTCATGTGGTGGCAAATAACCTCAATGTTATTAGTCCGGTCATTTGGCTAATAGCATTCCTCCATGCACATCAATTGTTTCATGTCGCTAATGTTAATAGCCCGCTTGTTCTGTTAGTACCACCCCCCCCTCACTCACACACACAGTCTATCTACAGGTACAAAAGTATGTTAAGAAGGAAATGTTACTGCACAGTATTCTTTGGTTAATTTGGTTTTACTTACAGCTTATGTGTCAGGATTACAAAATGCGGCCTTCAGTGTAAAAACAGGTCCTCCTGCATGGCCCAAATTCATCCAGCAGTCTGCAGTGAAGTACCCTCACAAATAAAAAATATTGTCCCAAAGCTTTGGCTTGCTCCCAAAAGCATCCATCCATGACTGCAACCCACTCTCAGCCATGACAAGTTTGCAGCTTGCGTTAGACTCACCATCTTTCCTGTGCTGTAGTGAACTCTCCGTTAGCTAATTGCAACTGCGCAAAGGGGCCTGTTCACGGTTGGTGGGCAGGAGATTGGGTTTGAGTGACAGATGATCAGAAGCAATAAAATTCCATAAATCAAGCAAGCTTTATTTTCTAATTGGTCAGGGGCGCACAACCCTGCAAACCTAAAGCAGCAAATTAGAGACGAGCTTCAGGACACGTGTTTGTCAAAAGTTTTGTGCTCTCTACTAGCCTCCATTAGTATGGCGCCCAGCGAGGAGGAAGAAGGCTTATTACGCCAGATAAACAAAATAACAAAATACAATGCTTTTTTGTTGAATAGATTCTTAATAGTTATTATTAAAGAGATAGAAGCAAACAATAAAGACAATAAAACAATACATTTATTGACAACACCGTTCTTTGTCAGTATTGGCTTCACTGCATTTTACACCCTGGGGGCGGCGCCCTGTATTAACCAGGTGCCACTGCCCCCAAGTTTGAAAAGCAACCAACGCTCATCAGCGATGCTTTAACGGTTTAGAGTGATCGCAGCACTACTGAACTTTGGTAAAATCAGTGTTAGTGTATGTTACAAATTATTTAAAGAATACCTATCAGAATGTTTTTATCTGAAGATCTATTTCATGGATGTATAAAAACGGTGAGCTGGTATGATGTTACTTGTTTCAAATCAAATATCATTTATAAAGTACTTTTCATATAAAAACATAGCACAGAGTGCTTTACATGTTTAATCACATTTCCCCTTCGTGTTTGTATACGTACACAACTGTAGACTTTGTGCACACAACATATAAAAACTTGTAAAACTATTGTGGTTGAATACAGAGAATCCCAAGTCAGGACACACCATCTCAAGGAGTCGCCTGCACCAGGTGCCACTAACAGTCCAGACTGTAGCAGTAAAGTACTGCCACAGACGTCCCGGTCAGAACCAATAGCACCTCCCAGTGGACTCAACTCCCACTGAAGAACACTGGAGAAGTATAAAAAGTAGTAAAAAACAAGAAACTACAAAAGCTGAAAACATTATAATAATAAATAAATAAATGACTAAAAAAATAATAAAACACTAGCTAAAAGCTAAATTAAATAGGTAGGTCTTAAGCCTGTCTTTAAATATATGAATGTTCTCTCTGACATCCCCTGCCAGGATGTTGCACAGATGGGGGCCATAGTACTGGAAAGATGCCTCACTATAGCTCAGAGTTGTAACTTTGAGAATTATTAAATGGCCAGAGCCGGAGGATGTCAGAGCTCATACGGTTAAAAAAAAGTTCAGAAAGATAAGAAAGCCTTAAGACATTTAAAAAACATGAAAAGAACCTTAAAATCAATCCTAAAACACAAAGAGCCAATGCAGCGGTCTTAAAACAGGTGTAATATGTGCCCGTCTTCCGGTCTTCCCAGCACGTGTGATGCTGATTTCTGTTGTAAACCTGAGATTAGAGACATGAAAGCAGAGTGTTACAGTTGTCAATATGACTGGAGATAAAAGAATGCATTAGATTCTATGTGTTGGCCTGGAAGAGAAAGTGGCAGCATCTGGCAATGTTCTTTACATGATAAAATCCTGTTTTTGTTATGTGTTCATTATTTTGAACAGAGTTGAGCTCACAATCAAAGATAATATCCAGATTCTTTACCTGATCAAGTGATCTACCGTATCAAAAGCAGCATTCAGAAGGACTGTAAAGTTATGTAAGTCCAAGTCAAACCGAAAACCATTCACAATGTTCAGCACCACAGTCTCTATCCTCTCTCTGTACAGTCTCTGAATTCAGATTCAAACTTCTCAAGTATGTTACAGTTGTTTAAAAATTATTTTACTTAATAAAAACAAGTCTTTCTAAGATTTAGCTTAAAATGGTAAGTTTGATACTATATTTGCTAAGAACATTAAGGTCCAAATCGTTCCTCTTAAGAAGAGGTTTAACTACAGCTGTTTTTAGGGCACCAGGGAAAGAGCTTGTCTGAATGGAACAATTGACAATATCCAGTAACTCACTTTCACTATTTTTTCCACTAATTTTAAACTTTTTTCATTTATTTTAACACAAAACTACTTGTAGTTAAAAACAGTTTAGTTGTGTTTGCATACAGAGGATGAAAAAAACGTCTGTTTTAGTCTATTTTACATTATACCACAATATGTTACTCCACCTACTGGAGAGCTGGGTGGGCCTCTCTGGTTCTGTACTAAATTGGTTCAAAATGTACTTAGAGAACAGGAAGTACTTTGCATCAAATGGCAACTTTACATCTGAGCAGACAAAAATTACATATGGAGTTCCTCAAGATTCCATCATGGGGCCTCTTCTGTTTAACATCTAAATGGTCCAAATGGGGCAGGTCATACAGAATAACATTAGTTACCATAGTTATGCAGATGACACAATAATTTATATTGCAGTGTCACGAAGAGAACAAGGTCGTATACAGGATCTTAGTATATATTGAAGAGATTAATGACTGGATGTGTCTAAACTTTCTTCAGCTAAACAAAAATAAAACTAAGGTGGTTTTTGGAGATAAAGAGAAACAATTAAAGGTTGTCACAGAGCTTCACTCTATACACCTAAAAAATACCAATCAGGCCAGAAATCTGGGTGTAGTGATTGACTCAGACCTAAATTTTGAAAAACACATTAAGAGGATAATATAACCATCCTACTATCACCTTAAGAATATATCAAGAAAAAACTAGTCCATGCTTTCATCTTTAGTCTGCTTGATTACTGTAACAGTGTCTTTACACGTCTTCCTGACAAACCAACCAAACACCTGCAGCTAATTCAGAACTCTGCTGCTAGAGTCCTCATCAAGACCAAGAAAGTGGACCACATCAGTCCAGTTCTAAAGTCTTAACACTGGCTGCCTAAGACCTTAAAGTTTAGCTACTGGTTTATAAAGCTCTGAATGGTTTAGGTCCACAATACATCAGAGACCTCTTGACCCAGTATGAACCCAGCAGACCCCTCAGGTCATCTGCATCTAGTCTATTATCAGTTCCCAGAGTCAGAACGAAACATGGAGGAGCTGCATTCAGCTTCTATAGTCCACATGTCTGGAACAAACTCCCAGAAAGCCTCAGATCAGCTGAAACACTCAGTTTATTTAAATCCAGCTTAAAGACCCTCCTGTTATCTGCTGCATTTTTGTAGTTTTCATTTTACATTATTTTAAATTCTTACATTTCTTTCATCTGGAATTGATTTCTTGTTTTATTTTCAAATCATGCTTATTTTTAAAAAAATGTTATAATGTTTCTGTGAAGCACTTTGAATCACCCTGTTACTGACTTGTGATGAACATATAAATTATCTTTGCCTTATTTGTGGCAGCTTGTCATTATTGACCAAGTTGTCATATAGACAACTATCTAATGAATTCATTTTGTTTACTAAAACTTTTTTTGTTGTTTAGTTCTAACAACTTGAATGTGACACTAAAGCATGTTGATTTCTAAATTTAACAAAATTTACATTTACAAGGCAGCATAGTGTGACAACCTTCCTCCTTTTCCCCTAAAATTCAGAACAGTGCATTTTGTTAATGTTTTTTTTAATGGGCTTTAAGGGACAACGTGTTTTCACAACCTCTAGGTGCATTTTTTTACCTGATTACAAACTTGGGAAAGTATGTAAATGAGTCCAGTTTCTGAACCTGTGACAACTGTATGAATAAAAGATAAATTACTGCAATAAATAGCAGTCTGAAGATGTTGGAAATTACATTTGAGTCACAAACACAGGGGGGAGGGTGAGAAAGCAGTAGAGAGACTGTTAAAATGAATAAAAGGATTAGGATTCATTCCCTGTGGGCTGCGAGTGTTCCCTCTTTGAAGCCGAGTGGATATCTACAGAAAAGTGCATGTCTGGAAATGAAAAAAGTAGTGATTGTAGTGAAATGGATGTTGCCATGTTTAATATTTGAATAATTGCACAAAAGTTCTTTATAGCACAGAATGAGACAGTAAAGATGCGCTCAGCAGCTTACCTAAATCATGTTCCTAATACTCATGAGCATCATCCAACACTTCAATCCTGATGGAATTTCGCTTGCTTTGAATTTCCTTTATCCTGCGCCTGATTGCAATTTTCCTTTCGTTGTCATCATTTTCGTCCTTGCCTCACGCCACCCTCTTGTCTTGCCTCTTTCTATGAATTTGTGATTGTGAGAGGAAGCCCTGAAGGAAGGATTAGTAAAAGTGAATGGAGGACAAGTTTGCCAGCTATTACATCCCAATAAAGCCGCTTTAAGCTTCACTAAGCTGCAACTGATAACTTTGCAGGCCATTAGCGTGCAAGATTGCCTCACAGAGCCTCTCATTTCTCCATCTGCTTTTCCTCACAATCAACAACATAGTAATGAGATGTGGAATAAAAGACATTCAGACTGTACTGTCACCACCCTGAGAGCAAAATGAAATCATGTGTTGTTGCCTTACAAGGTTAACAAGAAAACGATGTGGTGTTTGTTATTTTGAAGCACTTTTTAGTAGCAATATGTTTTTTATTGGGCTTGACTAGCAAATACATGTCATTTCATCTGCCTAAGGAGAGTGGGTGTGAACTTGTAAAGCCACCCTCGTAGTGTTCAGATAATTAAGTGAAAGAGTGAAGGCACATGGTCTGCATTTAGTGTGTGGGGAGGATTTTATGTAGGAGATGAAAAGCATCAATCAATATAAAGAGACACAAAGTGTTACTCTCTCGGGAGCTGCTACACAATGTGACAGGAGAGTAGTAAGTGCAGCGGTGCCAGCATTGACAACTTAAATTGTCATCTGATTGACCTGTTATTATTAGATGAGCATGCATTAGTGTAATCATTTCACTGTTAGACAAAGCTCAGTTTCCTCTCCTGTAGTTACACAATGTTGTGTAGCAATGAACACATGATGCTCCAGCTTTTTTAGATTTAAATGTAGGTGGTCCAGGACAATGGTTTCAGCAAGTAATATTTTGAAAATACACAATTCAAAAATCCAAACACCTTCTTTGATTTTGCCAACAAAGCCACGACTCCCCAGCACAGAAACATGATTCAGAGGGTTTCCGAGTGTGCCTGTGTACCGTATTTTAATATAACATGAGCATTTCATTCTAAAGATCAGGGTACCGACCCGCAAGATTTTATGTGGGTCGCCATAATAAAGTATTTTCCCTCCAGTTTGCTATTCCGTTAACAACTGAATGTGCAGTTAATCCATCAGCAACACAACTTATTAACACTCGTGGTTTCCAGTTTTACCAGAGCTCCAACCCTGAATTGTGTGAGTTGAACTTTGAGCAGCCAAACACCTGCAAGATGTTATCGTTCAACTTAAATGTCAACTTGTACAAAAAGTTTTTAAAGTCTGTAATCACTGCAACTTAGTGTACTCTGATAACACAACTATATGTCTTCTAGTCACTCTGATCAGTGTTTCCCATCAATTAATGCATTTATCTGTTAATATATAAACAGAAAGTCATTACTTGCATTAAATTTAAATCCAAATTTTGCATTATCTTGGATGGTTTTTAGCTTTGTCACAACTGCGAAGATAATCCACTAAAAATAACTTTTATCCCACTTGTTTATAAAGACGCTGACAAATGTGCAGCCTTACATTTAGAGGCAGATGACCCAAGCTAGCCAAGCTCTGGCTTTCACTTCTTTCCCTTTGGAAGAGGAGATGGGGGGGAGACAAACGGAAACTGAGTCTGATAGACATCCCACCATCCAATCGTTTAGAACGAGTTAAAATTATCGGATGGTGTTTTTTCAGTCATGTCCACAGATGACTACATATTTTCTATTTTTATCTCAGATTATTTAATTAATTGCCTGCAATCAAGATTTGAAGGAGATTTTAAGAAATATAGTTTTTAGAAGATGCTCCTGGAAAATAGTTCCTACTCCTCCTTTATCATTACTTTTGTCCTCCTAAACATTTGTGTTGAATTTTGTTTCAGTGTGATTATCACAGTATAATGTTTTGTCTTCTTGCCTAAAACGTGGTTTGTGTGATTTGTGTCCTTTGACCTTTTAACACAAAATTGTTGTCTATTTGTTAAATGTTTGTGGCAGATAAAATTTAATTTCTTTGAAGCGCTGCTATAATAAAAATGACAATCCCATGTGGCTCCATCACAGTGGCTTTTAAATTAATGCTCACCAAAATTTAATCAGTGCATCCGTGGATTCAAGAAAACAATGTTGCAAAATTGTCCTCATATGAAAAGTCTGGACAAATAACTCGATAATATTTTGCCTCCTGGTGGACCATGCAGAGGCAGAACAGTGTATTTTCAGATGATTATTGAAGGTAATCATCAACCCTTCATTGACATCGGTCTGTTATAAACTATAACTAACATGCAGCTGTAAAGGATGGTTTTGGGATTATCTGAGTGTATTGCAAGAAGAGGGATAATGGGAACACAAACACAATCCTTTTTTCAAGAATTGTTGCCTTACTTTTGTTGCTTCTTTAAAGATTTAGTCTTTTAGAATATTCATGCACACATGTATCAGCCTAAAATGCAGTTAAGTTGCAAAGAAATCTGTTTTCCTGGATGACTTTTGTAAATGTGGTGGGAATGTGTTAAAGTGTGTGAATGTGTTTCTGAATCCTTCAAAACTCAAGTACATGTGTACTGCATGAAAATAAAAGGATCCATATTGAAAGGTACAAGGTCTTTAGCCTTTAACTAAAGAAATAAAGAGCCATTTACAAAGAGGAAATGTGCAATATTATGCAATATGTCCTTAAATCTTTAAAAAGTTAGCCAACTTATACATCCAGAGGGATTTTTCTAAGATTAAAGCAGTCATTACCTTTAGATTCATTGTTCATTTAAATAGTTTACAGAATATTCACAAAATGAATATCTATACAACACAGAATATTATGTGTGTATTTATTTATGTTAATGTTTCACTGCAAGCAACTACGAAAAATGTGTCAATTAAGATTCAAAACTAAATACTTTTAAAAACCTGTCATTAACAAAGCGGTTTAGCTCCCACGGCTCTGACCTGACATACTTTTGTCACAGAATAATGCAAAGCTGGACACATAATTAATGTTTATGTATTTACCAGGAGTGGGTATCAAAGAAAAATGTAATCAATGACGTCATTTATATTTAATTAATCTAAATTAATTGCATTTTAATTTGATAACAGCATTTGCTTCAAAAAGTTTTTTTTTATTTATATTGATTTTAGTGGACAACTTTGTTAAATAATAAACATAGACAAATGCATACTCTGCGTTTATGTCTGGACGATCCATTTTATATTAAAACAGTAATAAAGAAGCAGAAAGTATCCCTAGACAAGTCAGAGTCATTTTAAATACTTTAACAGCTCTAGTTGTTTAAAAATTAAAAGCTGATAACATGTTTGATTTTAACTTGTTTTGTTTTCATTTATTTTTGTTGTGTTTTCATTTACACTTCTCATTAATTAGCATTAATGTCTGACAGTCAGCCAGAGAGGGATCAACCGGAGAAAACTTCAGTCCAGTCATTCAGCAGATCATATCATGTCCGGCTTGAGTTGTATGTTTTGTGGACGGGGTAGGGAGGCAGCCGCCGTTGCTAACAGAGAGGGCACTAAATGCATTCATGGTGCTCATCATTTGTCTCCAATATCAGAAAAGTTGCTAAAATTGTTGATAGTCACTTTTTCTTAAAATAGAAAAAGCACTAAAACCAGTGTTGCTCAGTTAGAAAAAGGTTTACCGAGCGCATCAGTGCAATCGGTGTACTGTCTATGTACATTTTCATTTCACAATTATTCATTCATTTTCTATACCGTTTCATCCAGTGCAGGGTTGCGGGGAAGCTGGAGCTCATCCCAATGTTTAGCAGGTTAACCTGGACAGGACCAACACAAACAGCCGAACAACCACTCACATTCATCCCTATGGAGAAATTAACTAACTAACTCACTAACTAAGCTAACTAACTCACTAACTAAGCTAACTAACTCACTAACTAAGCTAACTAACTCACTAACTAAGCTAACATGCATGTGTTTGGACAGTGTGGGGGGTTGGAAGGAATCCGTTATAGCTGTAAAAAAATATTGTATTTGGGTTTATTGATCTAACATATTTATCTCCGGCTAGCACAACATATCAGGTCAAGCACACACCTCCATCTGTCAAAGTCATGAATTAAAGTCTGTATAACTCTGACAGGAGGTGTCAACCATCCCTGTCATCAGCTGGAAATGTGGGATAAATGTATCTGAATGTTACTGACTGTTGCAAATGATGTCATATCTTTCTACAAAACATGTTTTTGTCTCTTGTTGCCTGTCTGATAGTTGATGCCTGTGATGTGATTTTGAGTATTTCTTGCTGTTAGTTTGTCCTTGTGTACCTCAGGTCATATTTATGTAAATATTTATCATGTATAAGCAGTTAAATACTTCAACCCAACTCCATTCATGCCAGTATTTTTGTAGGTTTTTATCAAGAACAATCTCTGTTTTTGTTCTGATTTGTTTATCTACATTATTTTTTTTTCCATTTCCACCTCTGTACCTAACCTTTTATCTCCTTTTTCTTCTCTTCACCCTTTGTCTTCTCTTTGTCCGACCAGGCGGTGAGGTAGCGACCCCAAGGTTCACTCAGTATTTCCATGGCAGCCTTTCAGGTCTGACAATTCGACCAGGCCGCATTGAAACCCAGAAGGTTATCTCCTGTTTGCAGGCCTGCAAAGAAGGTCTTGATATTAACTCCCTTGAAAGCCTAGCTAAGGACATAAAGGTAAGTGGAAAATAGAGGCACAGTTACAATTCTCGAAACGCTTGCCTTCAATGGTAGTTTGTCCACGGCTTATTACATTTGCATTGCAGTAAAAGGAGGATTAATGTACTTTCACTTTTATGCAGTGAAGACTAATGTGTTTATGCTAACATACATCTTCTATTAGAGCTTCTCATTATGAAAAGACAAATTGAATTCAGTACAAGACTCAAGTTATGTAAATGAGCTCAAATATTAACACAGCGGTTTGAACTTGTTTGTATTTCCAGTTTCATTTTAACCCAGCCCAGTCTGTGCTGGTAGTGGAGGGAGAGGATGTTGACAGCATCAACACAGCCATGACGAAGGTCTCCTATATTAACTCACGTCAGTTTCCCACACCGGGCCTCAGACGTTTACACATCACAACTTCAGTACAGTGAGTACAAACATGTTGTATTTTTACTGTTATCTATAAGATGAAGCACACCTTGTATAAACAGACTTAATGACAATCGAATCCTCATAGATCTGCAGCAGCCAATCAGCACACACACACACACAAATAAATGGA
>JBAMHX010000009.1:9728697-9741282 GCA_037177515.1 Pseudomugil tenellus | reverse complement strand
ACAATATACATCAGATCTTATATTGAGATAGATTTATATAACATGAATACAAGGAAATAAACAAACGATATAAACAAGAAAACACCTACAAAAATTAGGTTAATTTTCCTTGAAATAAGATAAATTTTCTTGTTCTGTTGGCAGATCATTTATCTTATTTCAAGGAACATTAACCTGTTAAGAATTCCTAAAACAAATAAAAAGAATCTTAGAAAAACCTGCTAAGTAAGAATAATTATCTTAGGTTTAAAAAGCATATGTGTCCTTGATTTGAGATGTTTAATCTTACTTAGATTTTAGTGTTTGCAGTGTATGAGTGACGGTGAGTGGTTGTTCATCTCTGTCTTGGCCCTGTGATGGACACTCCATCACATGCATCAACATCACTTGTAATATCATCGATTGAGATGCATTGAGAAAAGTATCTTCTTGAGTGGGGAGTCCACGTTCTGCAGGACCTTTTGATAACAGGTTTAACTCTGTTGTTTCATGGGGATTGACTGTTTTACTGTTGTTAGTATAATTTAATTAGGACCAAAGCTAGTTATATTAAAATTAGATATCAGATAATTGTATGAAAGCAAATACGACATGTAAAGAGCAAAGCTACTCTGATGTGAAGAGACTTATTGTTATGGAGTTTGAACTAATAGTTATGAGAATGTTAATTCAATTGTGAGAAATGCACCAAAGCAACTGAGGTAAATATGTTTCTGTACTCTGGTCATCGTCAGAAGACATGCAGCTGATGTATGTATGTACATTAGAAACATTCTTTCTGAGAAGACCAGAGAGCAGAGCATTACAATAATGGTCCAGCAATAACAGCATGCATCAGCACCTCCGCACTGGCAAGACAGGGAAATGGGCATACTGTTGCTGTATTATTATGATGATAAAATCCATTCTTTGTTCGGATATTTGGAAGAAAACCCAGCTCAGAGTGTAAACGGACACCCAGATTTCTCACACGCTTGAAAATGTTTTAGCAAAATGATCTCTCTTGTCTTCAGGATGGATAATTGAAACATGAGTTTTGTCCCAGTTGAGCTGTAACAGGTATTTCCTGTCCATGATTTTATGTCTACACTACAGTTTAAAAGTGCTCACTTTCACTACAGATATGACCGACTGAACTTCATTATAGTGTTTGTGTGTTTGATTATTTTTTTTATTTAATTTTTATTTAAGAAGGGACCATGTACAATTTTTAACATACATGTTGCCATTTGATGCATTGTACTAGAGTTAGACTGAGGCTAATTTACATCTGCAGTCCCCAAGCAGGGTATATTACAAAGCACATAACATTTAACAAAAAAACAAACAAACAACATGAAGTTAAAACAAAAAAATCATAAACAAAATGCAGCTATAATAACTCCAGTCCCCAACTCCTACTTACTAACATTCAAACAAACAGAACTGGTACCATGGGATGTGGGCCTAAAAAAGAATAAAATTAGATACAAAGATTTATAATGATTATTGCTGATTATTTTTTTTAAAGATTCTTTAGTTGTGTTTTAACATTTATAATAGAAGTGTATGTTTTAACAGAATCAGGTAAACTGTTCTACTGTTTGGTGGACTTAAGAGAAAATGCTGATGAAGGGCACAGTGCAGTGATGTGAGGAGGTTCCTGTGAATTTAAGAGTTTATAGAACGATAATAAAGTCCAACAAACAGCCAGGAGCCAAGTCATTTCAAATTTTATATACCAAATAAAGGTTTGAGAAAAGTCTCAATATATATACTTATGTTAAGACTTCTCGTGTAAACATTGGAAGTAAACTGCTGCCCCATATAGACGTGGAACAACAAATAGAAATGTAATGTTCATATGTTTATTGTTTTTTAAAATGCCTTTAGGACGCTGAACTTCTTACGACACACCTGGTTTGTAGGTGTTTTTGTCTGATGAACTGTAAGTTTCTGTGGAAGGATACTGTGAAGTGATGCAGACATACTGCAGTGTGGTTAAGTTAACGCATGAAAGGAAGTGTGTCAGATGTGTCGCATCTGCTTTTGTCTTCATCATGTAGAACTCTGAGTGAGATGTGAAAGCATGGATCATTAGTAGAGAGACTATTAAACCACTAAACAGACCAGCTGTTCTCTCCGATCATTAAGCATCCGCGTGATTGCGAAGGCAATAACGCTTTCATCTACTAGTCCCTTTTGTTCTGCTTTGCTCTCTGTCTTCTCAGTTTTTTGTCTGATTCTTGAGATTTGTACTTTAGAATAATGAAAACAGATGGATGTGCTGAATATTTGCTGTAGGTATTGACCAAGTTGGAACTAACTGGGTCTGGAAATCAACCACTGGGCAAAATATTCCTCCATAAATTCAAATTCTTAAGCATTACCCATCATTGCATTATAACTCACATTTATTATTCTTTATAAGAAAGGTTGATTTCTTAGAACACTTCCAGCAGCCCTGTAGCTTCTTCATCTCTACATCGGATTATTTCTGCTCCTCCTGAAACACAAAGCAACAATTTATTGAATGTAACTGTTTTTTATTTATGTTAATAGTGTTTATATTTATGTTTTTTCCACTAATGATTCATTTTTCCTGGACATTTGCTGTGTGCAAACGCAGGCCGGTAATCAGAGAGGTGCTGTTCAATGACTTGAGACACGGCAGCAGAGTTAGTCAGACTGGTAACCACTGGCCTCTGCATGGAGGCACATGCACCTCTTCACTCAGCTGATGTGATAGAGGAAAAATATTTGTGTGATTTATTCTTCAGGGTGTTTGTTCTTCATTAGAGATAATAACATGAAGGGTGAGAAGTTCAATAACTACAAGCTCCACATTTTAATAGTGTTTGGATGTAGTCTCAGCTGGTCTCAGCTGGAAACATTTAAGACTAAATACATCCACTTTTGTATAAAGATGTGTATTTTTCTTTTCAGAGATTCACTGAAATCCTTGTTTCTCACTTCAGAGTATTCTGTAATAAACCATTTTTATTCATATCTGCACTTGATTACCTACAGTACAACCAACCTACTGAAAAACAGGTGCTGTTGGATCACATTTCTATGTAGTGGGGGGGGGATATAAATCATCTGACAAGAACAATATTTCACATTTTTTAACTAAAAAATTAAGACACAAGTATATGAAGTATATGTAATTATTAACTTCAGAAATGAAAAACTATTGCAGCCCCATTTCCAAAAACTGTTTAAATTCTCTGTATTGTATTTGGCTTTTGTCAGTCAGACCTGGTTAAATAATGTACAAAGAACTTTAAAAGCATTGTGATGTCAGAAAACAGGAAAAAGACACGAACCACCATCAGCTCCTGAGACAATGCAGGTGTAAGGGCTATAAAATTATATTAAAGGTCCCATATTATGCAAAATGGACTTTTATGAGCTTTTAACCTTCTATCAGTGTTAATTGTACCTTAAAACGATCCCAGAAGTAGTTTTATTTTTCATCCGTACGTTTTTGTAGTTTTATCACTTTAAAAAGAAGAGTGCAGCTTAAGCAGATCTAACGGTTGACGTACTCCCCACTCCCCTACCTGAATACTTCAGCGTGCCATCTCCTCCAGGAAGTGTACATGTTGCTGCTGCTGCGCTCTCGTCAACAGACACGCCCCCTACACGCTGACTACACACAGCGCCTCTGGCTGCTCAGTGTGGGCGGGGCAGGGGAGCAAGAGAGGCAGACAGCAGTTAGGAGAGATGCAGACCAAGACATTCACAGTTCTGGGTAGAAACCTGCAGCAAAAAATGAATTGTAGCATGTTGCAAAATGTATAATATTACCATAGATGTGCGTAGGATAGACTTTGAGACAGCAAATATAGCTAAATATGGAACCTTTAAAAAGCAGAAATGTACTTGCTTTTCATATCATGTGTGTCAGGACTAGTTCTCTGATTTGCTCTGAGTTTTAATGCAGTTTGCTTCCTCACAGTGATGCTAATATGATGCATTTAGTACCTATTGGAACACTGAGTTTCAAGTTTCTATTTAGCAGAAAATGAAAAGAAATCAATGTTTTCCTCATCATAAAGATGATGAAGCCTGTAACACACAATAAACACACACACAAAATATTTTCTTTCTTTTTTCTCTCTGTCTCAAGTTTGAACTTTATAAAACAATATCACATGACTATATTACAGTGTAATAACCCCCTTATTGCATTTGTAATCTTTTTTATAGTAATATTTTTGAAATAACAAAACAACATTCACAGAAAAATTGTAACATTAATACACATAGTTTAAGGTTAATAAGCAGTGAGTGTCCCATCCTTTAACACCTTCTGTCTTCCTCTGTGTCTGTGTGTGTGTGTGTGTGTCAGGTGCTTTGGAGAGGACACTTGTATCTCCATCCCAGACATCAAGGCAGTGGTTATGGTGCTGCCACCCAGTGAACCCAGAATCACCATTACGGGATCCAATCAACTTGTCCGGCCTGGCAGTGACCTCCGCAGCCCGCTGGGTGTGGCCCCCTTCAACGAGCTGCGCATCACCAGCACAGTGATGAAAGGAGACAGCTTTGGCAGAAGTGAGTGGTGACATTACTCCAAGCTTTTTAGTTAAACCGGCTTTTTCACAAAGACTCAGTAAATAATTTGTAATTTTTTTAAAAATTTATGGAGATTTTTTGTGCAAACATTTCGCCTAAAATTTGTGTCAGTTGTGAAGCGTTTTATGAAGCCTTTTGCATGTGTGCCCGTGTGTGTAGTTCACAGGCCTGGGGTGATGGAGGTGATGCACAACCTGGATTACTGTGATGTGCTGGTAATTGGGGAGGAACTGGATCCTGAGAAAGAGAGCCTGGAGATTCATCACAGTGCTCTGCTGGGAAAACACCTTGATGCCACCAACTCCACCTCTGGAATTTCAATATATGGTAGGCAGCGCTTCCTCCCTGACAAGAACACAGATCTTTGCTCCTTTTACTCCTCGTGCTGCAGCCAACTTTAAGCCTTCAGACCTACAATTAAATATAATTTAATCAGCACTTTCTGCCCAATAAGGGAGGTTTTAGGAGTTCAATTTTGTCATATACCGTACTTTCCGGACTATAAGTCACACTTTCTTAATCGTTTGACTGTTCCTGCAACTAATAGTCAGGTGCGACTTTTATCCTCCCAAATTATCGCAGGCTGAAGGCAAGATGGCCGTAAACTTGTGATGCGTGATGGGTCTTTAAATACACCAGTGCAAAGTGCATAATTTACGATCTTCTAGCCAATAGTTTTACTCTGTTCTCAAGCGTACTTTTTCAAACTGAATAAAATCTTTACTTGGATATTTAGCATGTATTTCATCTCAGTAGGTTGGGTTATTTCATAAACCTGTGGGTTGGGAAAAAACCGACGCAAGCATCACTAGCCAGAACAACAGGCTGCCTGAAAGTTTGTCAACAGCACAGTTACGTCTCAACACTCTGATAGTTGTCAAGGATATTAATATAATATTTGCTGGCAGGCCCTATAAGTTATATACGGTTTTATCCTCTCCATTACTCATTTTTAGACTGATGCGACTTATACTCCGGAGCGACTTATAGTCCGAAAAATACGGTACATATAGGTTAATTTTGTCAGACTGGGATATGATATGCTGTTGCTATCGTCACCAGGTGTGGACTCCATGGTCCACTATGAACAGGCGCTGAGACAGCTGCGCTACAGGAACTGGCGACCTTCCTCTCTAACCGAGAGAAAATTCAGACTCACCTGCTCTGAGCTCAACGGGCGCTACACCAGCAATGAGTTCAACCTGGAGGTGAGTGTGAGATTTTATCTTAACATTGTCATCTGTGTCGCTTCCTTTTTTCTTTCGCCACGGTTTCTCTGTGCTTAGTTATCGCTGCAGTATCCGCCGCTCTCACAGAGGTGACTTTCACTGTCCTTCCCACCTCTTCTGTGAGGGTAATGGCTGTTTGTCCCGCTCCATTAGGTCAGTGTTCTTCACCGTAGTGCACCTGTGGAGCATGTCAATCACATGGTGGCACAGTCCCAGTACATGAGGCCGGTCCATCACCCGCTCATGATCCACACTCTCAACTCACACATGTCGGGTAAGCCTGAAGCGAAGCTGAAAGGATTCTGCTGCAAAAATGTGTCTTGTTGCAAATATTTCTTCTAACATGTCTCACTTTTTTCTGTTTTTAAAGAAAAAATTTAAGACTTTTAACAGGAGTCCAGGTGCATTTTTACAGTTTTCTTTGCCTTGACTGTGCATGAGCTGGATACACTTCCTCAGTGCAGTATGTAATTCAAATAAACACGTAGACATGATATTAAATTACTGATGCATTGTTTTAAAATCTTGTGCAGGTGTAGCTGCTTCCATGTAGATTTGTTGGGAATTTCTAGAGAAATTTCAATGAAATCTATTGATGAAAGGTTAGTTTAAGAGCATTTGCTAATATAATGTAATGCTATTTGATGAATAATTGTATCACAATGATGATAAGAGCTCGATGGAGCTAAATCTGTAGGAGGAGAGGAAACAATACAAGAGACAAGACAGAACTACAGATTCTTTCAAAGACTTTTTATACCCCAAATCATTGCAAGCGATGGCTAGGGGTATATCCCTGAACACCCCAATCCTCCAATTCCTCAGTCCTTGAAAAGACACAATACAATAATATAAAGACGCACATGTTCAGTCACAAAGCGCCACCTGGTGTTGAAACTTTATATGATCCCTGTCTGACGTCAGGACAGGATTCATCCTGAGGTCATGACCTTTTATTTGCACTTGATTTAAGGTCAATGAGAGAAATGGTTTCAGAGATATAACCAGAAATCACATTATTTGTGCATGAGCGTCACCTAGTGAGGAAACCATGAATCCAATATTTGTGAAATTCAATACAGGTCGTCCTCTTGTGGACCTAAACAGGTATACTGAGTATCAAAATCCAATTTTCTAAATTGTTCTCGTCATCGCACTCACATGAAGGATATCCGGCGGCAGTGGTCAGAAACCATTATCTCCCGGACACTCTGCGTTCAGTGATATAATTATGCAGCCATCTTGCATCCTTCCTGCACTGCGAGCCCATTCCAGACAGTGAAAGCCACACTTGTCTCACCTCTTACTCTGTCACTTTCTCTCTTTTTGTCTTGTTTTCCTCCAATAATGTCCTCTTGACTGAATCAGCCATATCTGCGTTCATCTGCTGGCTAGCATGTGATACGGTGCGGAAAGTGAAACGCAGCAGTGACATCATTCAGCGTAGCAAGAGACAAAATCTCATCTGAACGCTGCTGTTGCAAAATAAATGTCACTTTGCCATCAAACCAGTCAGGAAATTTACACTGTGTGACTTCAAACAAATTAAAACACACCCATGGAAATGGGAATATTAATGTAAAAAGTGTTTATCACAGCCATTAATTTATTCATTAACCCTTTCTACACTTTTCTGGTTAATACATTTCTAAACAAACACTGGAGGACAACATGGTAGTTTTAACCATTTCTAATCTTTAAATGCTATGTGTACATCCTTCTCTTGCCCTCCAGTAGCTGCCCCCCCTGCAGCAACGGTGGTTATCGTCGTTTGCATTGCTGCGCTGGTGGTCATCGTGGTCATCGGCATCTACAGGATCCACGCCACACATCAGGAAGGCTCCAGAGATGACGAGGATGAAGTCAAAGATCCAGAGGTGGACTGGGAGGGCTCTACACTCAACATCACTGTCAACCCCATGGAGGTAACAGCGATTGCATCACCTGGGACTCTTTACAGGCATTTTGCTTTTCCAGTTAGCTGCAGATTATCCAGAAGGACCACTGGTGTTTATTTACACACCACCGATTTGGGATCTGTGTTTGTTTTGTAGGACATAAGAGGACCTCAGGCGTTGGGAGAAGCGGCTAAAGAAGAAGAACATGAGGAGGAGGAAAATGAAGACGATGTTGAGCTAGTGGGAGGCGTGACAATTGCTGAGTCAGACAACAGTGATGAAGAGGAAGAGGAGGATGACAAGGGGAGAAACGAGGTTAATGGAAGGAAGCAAGAGGGAAAATATGAGTGGGACAGTTACTCTGCAACATACTGAGCACGCACCAACAAGCTACAGTCTACACACTGTTTCTCTCTTTGTAAACACCCCCCTAACACACACACACACGCCTATGTGCATATGTTAAACACATAGTCAGTGCAGACATATGCACACACACACATGCACAAAGACATAAACATGTCTGATGAAATCATTTACAATCTGTTGCTGGAATATGCTCTGAATCCTTCCCAGTTATTATTTTTAATGGAATATTTCCCTCTACTGGACAAAGTAAAAAAAACACGGCATCACTGGATCAACCAGAGCCCACAGCGCAGAAAACATCTACATTACTATTCTCATCACACACAATGAGGCAGAGCATTTCTGAATATATGAAACAAGCACAGTCCGCTCCTCCCTGTATGTGTGTGAACTCGTCTGCAGGTCCCAACATCTACAAACACGTAACGCGCGCGTCCTCCAGTTGCTTTTCCAGTTATTTCATAGGCAGAATATCTGCAAGATGTCAAGTTATCAACAGTAAGATGTATCCATACATATATCCATAACGGTTTTAGAGATGACTCCCATGATCTCCCAGATGTAGTCGTGACATAGCTGTGCCCTCATTCTTCTTCTACTATTACCTTTATCTGTTTCTGCACCGCTGTGCTTCTGTAGACATTATAGAAACATCTGATCTCTCATCGTCCCTATTTTGTCCCTTTGTTACATAAAAGAAAGACCAACCATTGCTTATTATCAACAATATTTCTCAAATTCATTAAAAAACTCTTTTTTTCTATTAACTTGAAGGCAAAATTGCAGGTTGGTTGAAATGAAAACACTTAAACAAAAAGAGAAGCTGGTTTTGATAACATGCTTGTCTCCGTTTGTGCACCATGTCTGTCCATTGTGGCCTAATGCGGCTTTGCTGTTTAGTGGTGCTTCACCTCCAGATATTTTCTCTTTTAATCTGAACAAACCACACTGGGATGTTAGCACACGCTGCTGACATGTCCATTGTCCTTGTATAGATGGTGAATGAGGTTTCTGTGGGCCTGTAAAGGCACAGATGCTGAGGCTAAAACATTCTCACTTCATCAAACTTGTACAGCACCTGTGCAGAAACAAGTAAAAACACAACTCCTTAAGTAAATAACAATTTAAAAGTAGGTGGTGAAGCCCTTCTAGTAGGTTAAAGTGTATTAAGTAGAAATGGGAAGTTTGATTTGTTTGCTTTGTTGGTGTGATTGCCATTTTCTTTACTTCCTGTTTGCATACAGTCCTCATCAGCTGGTCATGTGACTGAAGAACAAGCTGTTATTCAGTCATGACAACTGACTCATCTGCCTCTTTCTCCTCACACCCACTTTTGGAGTAACTATTATCTTCATCCCACATGTCTCCACATCCAAATCTCTCACAGCTAAAAGGAAAAGTAGGATTTAAGATTCAGTGTGTTTCCAGTCTACAGGAGACACTGGGCCAGTTTGTCACATATGTCCTTGTTCCCCATGTGCTCCCTCTGAACTCCGGCACTCCTCTTGTTCACCTGTTCCTCCATGTCTTGGCCTTGAAGCACCTGTGATTGTGATGTCATCATTGTGAAACAACTTGTTTCCTCCTTTGTCATTTTATGCTTCTGAAAGAAAAAAACTTTTACATATAAAAACAAATCCTGTAAAAATGTTCCAGACAGTTATTTTATAGATTTGTTTCTTTTTCTTTTGTAAATTAAATGGTTGGGATTTCTCTCTCTCTCTCTCTTTCTGGTGGTCTTCCCACTGCTTTCTGTATATTGACCAATAAAGAATTGTTTTAGACTCTACACAGCTCTCCTTTGTGTTTCTGTAAGTGTGTTTAGAATAGGAAGTTTACTCAGCAGTAGTGCGGCTGTTCGCAAGCTGTCTGAATTCCTCACATGTAGGTGTTGCTTCTCCAGGTGTTTCATTAGCTCACTCTTCTGTCCACCGGATTCATTGCGTCTCTTCGAGTGTTTCTGGATGAGTAGGAGTCTGATATGACACAGGATGATTTCTCTCTGTTGTACATGAGGATTCAGATTCAACGTTATCATTTCCGTCAGATTTTATTTTGATTCATCTTGATGTTTCTGTCATTTATGGACTTTTGTTCTAAAACAACATTTTAAGAGGCACAAAAGCAAACCTGAAGTGTTTAACAGTGCTAGTGCTGAACAGCACCTGCAATTAGGATTATTAGTAGTGCTCCAAAAACATTTAGCTAAATGATGCATTTTTAAAAGCAAAATAATTATATTATTACAAGAGGGTGGATAAAAAACACTTTGGAAGGGGGGGGGGGGTTAACAAATGGCATAGCTCATGATGATGTTTCTGTTGGAATAATGGATTAGGCTAAAATTTCTGTGAGTCGTATCTTTTAGACATGTTGTGTGTGTTTATGATGTGTGTTATTGGAGGGTGCGGGGGCGCATGTGTATGGAGATGCAGCCGGGGTACCTAGGAATGAGGGGGTGTTCATAGACAGGTGGTATGGTATCATGATGAGGGTGAGTATGTGGGAATTTATGGGTGTCCATGCAGGGACACCTCTCCTTCCTTAAGCAAATTATATTAAAGATAAAATATCTACACGTCTCTCCTTCCTTGTTCTCTTACCGACCCCCCCACACCCCCCGGCTCTCATGGGGTGGGGGCCTTTTGGAGCAGGTCTGGGGTCAAGGGTGAAAGATAGAAAGTAAGAAGAGAAAAGAAAAATTTTAAAAAGTTATAACATTTCCATGTGAAGATTGCAAACTATCTGGTTTCCATAGCAACAGTCCTCTTCAACGTCTTTCTTTTCTTTTATGATTTTATGTAAAGAAAACGTTTGTGAGCAGATTGGACAATCCAAATCCAAAGTAATCCTTCTCTCATGCAGGCTTTGTCAAGTCTCACGCAAGCCAGATCATTCCTACCAGCAGCTATCATCATCATCATCATCATCATCTATTTCATTATTATTGTTTTTCATTTTAAATGAAGAAGAAAAAAAAATTTTTTGAGTATTGCAAGAAATAAAGAATTTTTGTATTAATATTGTGGTAATTACCTGGTAACTGCCTGGAAATGTCTACAAGTATTTATGTGTAATTAAAAAATGAGTTGCTATGGTGACGTAATGACAATATTATCTAAATATGATTGCATAGTTTCTATGTAATAACCACAAATCAGGGCAGCAAACTAAGCCAGGGACTTGTTCTGTTATTTCATGGTAAAACCACACTTTTAAATTTAACCAGGATCTCTACAAACATGGAGTATGTTGTCTCGTAACTGATGAACAACAAACTGGTGAATGACTTGATGGTGTGATGCCTACGTTGTCTCTGTGCTTAGGTCTCCATTTCTCCCTCAGAGTAAAGGTATTTGCAGCGTGAAATAAAGTAGTACCAAGAAAAAACCTACTTACATCAAATATACATCCAGCTTTCTACATGTGGAGCACAAAGGACTCCAAAACCACCAGCTCGTCCTTTTAGGAAATCATTATGCAAAAAGTATAAAAAAATCATTTCAGATGTTTGATAATCTGTGACAGGATCAGTTGCAAGAATGATTTTAATAAGACTTTAATCTGGAACAAAACCTGCAATATGAACAATCAAAGTGGATGCCAAAAATTTTACTGGAATAAACATAAATACCAGTGAATAATAAACTGAACATCACTATATTAGATAAAATATCACCCAGGAAGTGTTAAATTATACAACTTATTATACTACTTTAAGGATTTAACAATAATCACAGCTACAAGTTGCATTAGAAACATAAAACATACCAAATGATCCACCCCGCAAACCATGTTTGTCTCTTTATGCTCTTCAGACAAAAGCAGAAAAATACAGAAATGATTTGCTCTAAAACACCTAACTGGAAAAGTATAATAATAATGATGATGCATTTTATTTAAAATTCAATTCAACTTTATTTGTATAGCGCCATTTCACGACAAAGTCGTCTCAAGGCGCTTCACAGAAATCAGCCAATTAAAAAAAAAGCCTTATATGAGGAACCAGCAAAATTGCATCGAAACTTTGATCAAGATTCGATCCAATCTCCCATCCTGAGCAAGCATGGGGCGACAGTGGGAAGGAAAACTCCCTTGTAACATGGAGGCAAAACCTCCGGCAGAACCCGGCTCAGGTAATGCAGCCATCTGCCTCGACTCGCTGGGGTTACAGGGACAGAAAAGACAGATTAATATACATCGCAGATTCTATCCAGGAAGACCTGCAGATAAAGGAAAATAACAAGTAAGACCTGCAAAAAAAGGAAGAAATACGAAATAAAAAAGGAGAAATAAGAAATTAGACCTGCAGAAGAAAGAGAAATAGGTTAATGATGCCAGTACTGTCCAATACATGGAAAATAAGTAGCTGAGGTAATAATTGGAAGTGCTCAGTGCATCATGGGATGTCCGGCTAGACTATCCCTAACTGTACGATTTGTTGAAAAAGAAGGTTTTAAGTTTTATTTTAAAGGCAGAGAGGGTGTCCACCTCTCGTACCCACACTGGGAGCTGGTTCCATAAGA
>JBAMHX010000009.1:9711979-9722064 GCA_037177515.1 Pseudomugil tenellus | reverse complement strand
CATGTCTGTCTCTCTATCACTTTCTCTGCCACTCATGATGACACCCGGGCAGTAGCTGCATTGGCACCCATCAAAATCTCTTCAGAGATTTTCTAGTTTGAGCATGCACTGTGGCTGGTTTAAAGAAATGGATGTGGACATGAGAGAAAGCAGAGACAAAAGAGCAAGAGGGGCCGAGAAAACCAACACTCTGTAGTGCAGTTTTAATTAGTTTCAGTGGATGAATATGAGAGCGAGTGTGAGGACTCGTCTTTTAACATTTAAATAATCCAACATTTCACATTATGTCGTAACTCGTACATCTGTAGTGGACCCCCCCACCCGCTCACCTTCCTATTTCCACCTTTCCTTAAGCACCCAGGATCTTTTCCAGCAAGTCCCATGAAGAGACATTATGTCTTTGTATTTCTAAGATTTCCTGATGCTTACATGTTGAGCTTACATGCGAGTGATGCTTACATGTTTGCAAGTTTTCTTTTTTACGACTGAATTCATTAGTTTCGTAAGGATTCCACAAGTTCAAAAGGCTTTAGGGGGGGTTGTATGGGGCCATATGGACAGGAGAAGTAATTATAGTAATCACCAATCGGGCTCCGGATCATGATGCATCATTACACTGTCTGCTATTGATCTACACTGTAATGCTTAAGCTCTGATCTCTCAGTGTGATGGAAAAAACCCTGCAACATCCTCACTGTTTTTAAACTCTGGCTGTGTGTGTGTGTGTGTGTGTGTGTGTGTGCAAATAAGAGCTGTATTCACAGCAGCAGTATTTACTGCAACATGATGTATACATGAGCGTGCAAGAAAAAAAAAACATTTTTAAGTCACTTGGCTTTTATTTCACATTTCATATCTGTTGACATCTCGGCTGCAGCGTGTCCATACATTCTACTACTCTCATTAAATGGTCCCACACTCCCCATCTACACGGGTAAAAACAGGAGGTAAGACCATAACCATTGCAAATAATAATAATAATAATAAAAGCAGCATTAAAGACACAAACTTCTCCCTCCTTTCATCACCAGCATCTTTGTATTACATTAACCTGAATGTAATCATCAATGAGGAGTTAAACGAAACAAACACAGAACTAGATGTGATAAATAAACAATCTACCATCAGACCCAGTAATCTCAATAATAATTATTATAATAGACAATACAAACAAAGGTTTAAAAAGTGACTCAAGTCATTATTAGGAAATAAAACATGATTGGTCTTCAGGGTGTGTGTGTGTGTGTGTGCATGCGCACTCGTGATTGTGCATCGGTTATGTGTCCTCTCCTGACCCAACAACACATCTGTCGTGCTGCTGCGGTCTTCCTCCCAGAACCAGTGAGACCAGATGTGTGCTGGTTCTGCTAGTTTTTCCATTTCTGCTCATTAAGACAGTTACGTGGAGAGCAGACGCGTTATCTGCTTCTAGTGAGCTACGGCCGGATGCTACGAACAGCAGCCTCGTCTTTGTGCCAGCGGTTTGTAAGCACCAGTTGCACAGCAGGCCTACGACTCTCACACACCTTCACACGCCGCATGTTCGGATGAAATACTTTGGTTGTTGTTTGACATCATCATAAATGAGTTAGTGTTGTGTGAGGAATGCTTTGCAGTGAATCACTACTTTTAAAAAGAAGCCATTTGTCCAGCCGGAGTCGTAAATAAAGCCCCTTTCACACATGTATCTGATACAACATAATACCTTAACAGCATGAATCCTGGTAATATTTCTACAGGATAAATTATCATATGAACTTCCATTAATCAAACTGAAATCTTAACATTAGAAATTCATTTACAGCTGCTTGATGTACAGAAATAACCAGTTTATGGTTATTATCATTTAAAATAACACTTGTGTGTGTTCGGATATTATAGATTAATATATTTCTTTTCTTGGTTTTTTTAGGTTCTGATGTCTTTAAATTAGAATATTTAAGAAACATTTTAATTACGGTTGATGTGAATAAACACTGTAGAATCAGTCCAACATAAATCAACCACTCACTGAGTTATATTACAAAGTATTTCCTGTTAATAAGCAATACTTTCCTAAATGATCCATCAGGGCTACGCTTACACACATTCCTAAAGTGATATTTTTTTCTGCTAGTTTGCTAATGAAAGGCCGCTCAACAAGCCTTTAGGTTGGAATATTTTAGCTGATTATGTTTTGTAATCATTGAGTAAGAAAGGTAGACTCAATACAGTGTTAATTAAAAAGTAGGAATAATCACGTGAAGCTGAACGCAGGAGACTGAAGCCAAACAGACTTTCTGCTGCATCGGGTGCACGCATGATTACAGTCAATTAAGAAAATCTCAAGTTTGACTATTTAAAAACCAGGATTTGCACATTAATATCAGTAATCTTACATGTGTGAAAAGGGCTTGGCTTTCGGTATACCACACTGCACATCTAAGTCTACTCTACGCAGTGAGATTCTGTGTTTGGGTCCAGAGTTGGTCACATAAAAAACATTAATACTAAAAACCTTTTAACCAACAGACACCTGCAGTAACGACATGCTCACTGAAAGGATGTCAGAAAGGCCTCCATGGATTGGGCTAGTGTGCTTTCTCAGTGCTGTACTTCTTCCCGCCACTAGGTGGCGGTGGGCTTTCACCACATTGGCCACTTTACCACACTGCAATGCCAGAATGAGCTTCCAGTCTGGATGAGTGAGACACTAAAGGAACTCTGTCATCAATAATTTATTTAAAGTCCAAAATAAATGAATAAGCAGCTTAAAATCAAAAGCAAGCTGGAGCCGTTCAAATTCCTTGTTCAAGCGTCGGAAATGTCAGTTCGTCCGCCAGCGGCGTACCCGTTATCTGTGCTGCTTCTTCAGTCAATCACCCACTCTGTCATCATCCATCTGTAGACTCTCTGTGGCCTGCTGTGTGTCCTTGTAGTCCCAGTTGGCTTTGCTAGTGTCAGTCACTGGTACTGGAGGTAATTTTTGAGGGACTGGGGAAGAGGAAGGCTCTCGATCTGTTGTAGGCGGTCCCGACCCAACGCCAAGCGGGCTGCACGTCGACAAAGGTCCATCAGAGGCAAAGGCTCAGCTGAGGAGAGAGACGAAAGGTTTAGTGAAGTTTCTTCTGACCATTACATTCATACATATATGTGTGAGTAAGAAGCAGAGGAAGTCACACCTCCTCTTCCTCACTTATAACACCAATGCCATCTGTTCCTGATAGCTTGTTATTTTGATCCCGCGGACACGCAGCAGGACAACATCTAAACAGCAGGGTTTAAGCAGATACGGTAGGAAACCTGAACTCTGTGGGAAAAACTATTCATGATAAATGGGAATTATGTGGAAAAACGTTCTCTGGTTCCAGATTCTTGTTGTTGGTTTTATAAAGTCCTTATAAAAATAAATAAAAATATACAATTGCATTTATTATCTGCTTTGTTATGAAAAGGTTTTATGTCAGCTTACTGAAAATAAAAAAATCATTTTAAACTCTGTTAATTATTGACTAAAAGTTAATTATTGACTAAAAGTTCCACCATGAAACTAAATGATGCTTGTAATTACTTTGAGTAATTCCATTTAAGCATCTTCTCTGAAATCTATTCAAGCAGAAAAACGGCTGTGCACTTACAGGATTGCCTTATGCTCCACTGAAAACATCTTCATACGACGGTTTGGACTTTAGCCTGCTTCTCACCTGGCTAAGCAAAAAAAACAAAAAGGCTTTGGAGATTTGCCTGAAGGGTGTATCTAAAGCTTTAATCAGAAGGGTTTACATATAATACTGGCCAGGAATTAAAGCCTATTTTTAAAACTCACTTTCTCACAGGCTTACATGTAACATGATATCTAATTTAATGTGCGATCTGATTCCTCATCATTTCATGACAAATTAAGGAGATGAGATGGACCAGGTCACTGATCAGATACTTATTTAACATTTAAAATGCAGATAATGCTTCTAATATAAGCAACCACTTTATCGTTTTAAATGTGCTCTCCTTTAATGCCCAGTTCAGAACAGGAAGTTTATCTGACATCAGTTACTGTAAAATGTGATGCTGACTGTTGCAGTGAACCTCTCAGGTCTCTTATCCGCTTTAGTTTCCTCCAGTAACAAAGAGAGATGACATCCTGCACGTTCACATTGCAAAGTCTCTGAAGTGGAGGATGCTGTGAGCAGGATGTGACTGGATGAAAGCTGCCCTCAGGATGGCCTGATTGGATTTGAACTTTTTTCTGGATCGTGTTAAGCTGGTGATGTGACCGGAGGAAAGTCCTCATGTAAAGGTTTCATAAAATCCAACACAGAAAATAAACAAGTTGAACTTTTTGTCCTTCCAACTTCCTTTTGTTCAACAACCCGACCATGTAACTTCTAACGACACAGCGGTCCCTAATAAACCGTACAGAATGAATTCTCAGATGTGACAAGCCGCTTGAACCTCCTTTAATAGAGAAACAGTCAGACATAAAGCTGTATTACAGCACATGCAACCATACATGTAAGTAAGCAGATGCAATGACACCAAATATCAGTGCATCATCTGGTAGGAAATAGGGCAGAAAAAAATTCAATTCATTCAAACGGAAGGAAGGAAGGAAGAGGAAAAAAAGAGGAAAAAGATAACGTTGCAGTTTAGGAAATCAGCAGATTTTATATAAAAATGCAGTTTGCCATGTTGATTTTTGGACCCTGAGGTGACTTTTCTGGGATTGATATGACGAAGAACCAGAAACACAATGCAACCCCTCAGGTAGTAAAAATAAATAAATAAATAATCTTTTATAAAGAAAAGTCATCATTTCAGAAGGGCTTTAGGAAGTCAGGGTACTGCAGTCAGTGTATCAGCGTCTCTGCTGTACACACGCTGCCATCACCTGTTGTAATTCTGGATGTCCTTCACCACCTGCCACCAACGCTGCATTGCTCTGTGTGTTTCAAGGTTAAACCAACAGGACAGAAGACAGCCCAGCCTCCACACACTCCACACACTCAACACATATATCCGCTCATCATGGCTGTGTCCTTGCAGTGACACCATCACATTTATGTTCAACCACACTCGCAGGATCTCCACTTCTTCACCTGTGGACGTTACAGTGTCGCTTTCTATGCTCACCTCGGTTTGACTCTTCTGCTGTCCCCATTACAAATATGAGTCGCATCATTACCTTAAAACATTATGTTGCTACACATGTATTGCTGATTAAAATTATAATCATTAATTTTCTTGTTAATTAACCGATTGGTTGAAAAATGAAGGCTTTCAGTTATATTAACCTGGAAAATACAAAACAGTAAAATGTAAGCCGTAATAACTTAATAATACGCTTTAATAACCTTTAACATGTTTTACTTGATTACAGAACTGCTTCACATAAAATAAGACTTCACACATCTTTACAAATCACGCAGTCGAAGGCAACGGCTCGGGGTTTATCCCCAACACCCAATTTTCATTTTCCCCAATCCTCAAATACATATACCTGAATGTTTCTGTATTTGTATAACATCATTTTGTGAGGCATCCTCAGGTCATGACCTTTTATTTGCATTTGATTTGATCAGATGAATAGTTTCAGAGATATAGCCAAAACAGTTTTCAGGTTTGAGCGCCCCCTTGTGGCCACCCTGAAAATGATAAATAGCTGAGAATCATCCTCTCTGTGATATCTATGCATATGCAAAACATGAAAAATATAAACTGAATATTGTTCAAGTTATCGCATTAACATGAAGGATCTGCAGTGGACGTGGTGAAACCATAACATAGCGACTTCGTTCTGGGATATAATCATCCCTAGAAAGACTGTAAGAACATGTCTGGGTTTACTGTCTAAAACCTGAGGCCCTCTCTCAGGAGAGGTTGAGAAGAAATGGTGCCAAACTGTGTCAAAATGACCGTTTGGAGTGTTTGCCTGAACTGAGTTTGTACTAAAACCTCCAGCATCTTGTGGTTCATTTCATCAGAGCCTGAAATCTTTCTTTTTATCCATCTATCACCACTAACACATATACTGAAATTTACACATCTTAACAAGTCTCATGTGTCCTTTACTGCAACACCAAAAGTTTTGGTTGCTTATAGTGCACAATTTCTGAAAATGGGGACAAAGTTTAAAGGGTTAAAGTTTTAGAAGACACCCCATCAGAAAACTTAATTTCACAACAAAACAGCAAATAATTCCTGTTCACTCGGTGTAAATCCATCAAATGTTGCTACCGGCTAAATAATTTAACCTTAAGGCCTAAGTTATGGTGGCATTAGGTGGACAAATCGATGTCCCGAGTATCTGCACAAACACACAGAATGGCTGGAAAGCTTTCAGAGGCTTAGCTTATTGTTGCACTACGATGTATTTACAGCCAGAAAGCTTGTAAAGAACAAAGCAGCATCCAAATATAGAGTTAAAACAAAGACAGAGCTGCTGAGCTGCTTTAAATGCCTCGCTGGATGATGATTAGAGTGGAAAAAAGCATTTACTGGCACCTGATTTAGATTAATGCTTCCTCTTCTTTGCAATGAATACTACAACGCCCTAAATTAGCTTTGTCTAAAAGTATCTATTGATTTATAACAGAAAAGGAAAGTCAGCGGCTGGAAAACGTGTCGTGATAGAGGAGTGTTGCTATGCAGCATGACATCAGTAATGTTCGTTCTAGTTCACACACAATCGACTTGTTATCTGTTGTGCAGAAAAAAAAGCTAATTTCTTTTAATTTCGTGCTGATCTACAGCAAAAGGCCCTTTGTGAGACTTATTAAACCAAGAGAGCTTCCATGTGATGTTACTGTAGCGGTGACAGATTTTTAATCGCAGTTAACTGTGTGTGTGTGTGTGTGTGTGTGTGTGTGTGTGTGTGTGTGAGAGCAAATGCACTTATCAAGGGAAACAGTTTTATACCAAATCCAATTAATATGAGTGTGCTTGTAGGCTATTTAGTGAAGTTTCTGTTATGTAGAGACAGTTTCAGCAGACAGTAATTTGGTCATTGGGAGGACAGGAACAACATCAGATTTGTGTTTTTTCTTTTGTTTTCTTCTCTGTCATACAAAATCATCTGAAAACAAAAAGAAAATAGTAACTAGATGTTTTGTTAATTAACAATGTAACGAGTATCAACCTGAAATCAAGGCACCGCTTTGAGAAACAGCTCTTCTTTAGGATTCAGTGCAGAAACGCTTCATCTTCCAGACATCACACACTTTCCACTCACCCAGTCATTACACTGCATTATTTATTCCTTCATAATGCAGTATGTTTCTTCTGTATCATGCTGCAATGAGATGTATCATAAAAAGCAGATAAATAAATAAATGAAGCACCTCCTCGAATCACGTCATTTAAATTGATATGCATTTATAAAAGCAAACAGCTCTGCCACAAAGTGCAATTTACTGCCTTCAATACAAAGAATTAAACATGTTTGTTTCTAATACTATTTTAGCACCAGGTTGACCTGTAGCTCTATTTCCAGCTCCACGTTAATCACCAGCTGCCTCAAGATGTGGAAAATGGGCCTGAAATGAATGTTAATAACTTCTAATGAAATAGAAAACATTAAGACAAACCCGTCTTTCTAAATGAGACGTATTTGGTGATGCTTTATCCTATAAGCATCTCCTCTAGTGAGAAAAACTAATGTAGTGAGTCACAGCGGATCGTTTGTATCCGCATCATTACACATTCGGTGCAGTTTGAAGCGCTGCACAGCAAAATGCAGGTAGAGCAAATATAATCAATTCATAATCAATTATCTTTAATAACACCTGCAGTTCAATCAGAGACTTCATAATACAAGTTTTTAAACATCAACGCTGTTTGTATTGTAGATTTAGATCAGAGTTTAGTTGTTAATTCTGTGTTTTTTGTCAGAGTGAGATAAATCTAATTTATTTATGCAAAAGTAGCAAATCATCATAAATGCTGCGTGTGCCGTGAAGCTGATCCCATGTAGTCAGAAACTTTCCCCTAAATGAGCTCTCATATGAACTAAGACCTGCAATCTGCTGCAATGGGAACATGAAGCAAGAGGGGAACGCGATGTGAGAACGCCTGCAATGAGACGCAGTGCACAGCAGCACAGAGCTGGATTTATTATCTGTGGAAAATGATAATGGGAGAGAGGTTGAAAGCAGCAACACCAGCATTACTTTTATGATGGATGCTAAATCTGACCAGAGGGGAGGGCCAGAAGCTAAATAAAGCCTGACAGTGAGGTGAATGCTACGTTTTAAGGAAAAACCACGGAGAAAGAAAAGGAATGCTTAGATTTTTGTGCGAGAAACCATTATTTCTCCTTAAAAGAGGCCAAAGTATTTTTAGACACATAAAAATACCTGTAAAGCATTTCCTTCTACTCACATTTGAGAACCTGAACATAAAGGAAATGGATGAGACTTTATGACTGTAGGTCTGCCACAAACGTCCATCAAGCTGTTACATTCATAACAGCAAGATGTTTAAAGTAAGGAGTTAAAATATGTTCAAATAAATAAAATGTGCCAGGATTACAATGCTGTTGCTTCCCATCACACGAATGTTTGATGACAATTAAACTTTCAGTTTAAATATTTTAAGCACCCTTTAGCAAAGGTATACCTGTAGTGACTGTGTGTGGGTCTGTGTGCATTACACTGCAGACGTAGGAGCAAATGACTAGTGTGAAAGCCATGACAGCCATCATTGTGATTCCAATCATGTGACAGAAATGTGAGGAGAGTTGTGGCAGCTGCTGAAGTCACAACTGGGACTGAGGCTGATTTATTGTTCCTGCTGAGATCCACAAAGAGCCTGTGGCGAATCCTACCTCAGCTTCAACTGCTGTAACCAACACAAATGCATATATAGTGATCTGCATTTAAACTCCCCAAACAGGAGCTCTGCTCATAAATAACATTACTGTAGGGAAGGAATTGAAAATAAAACCTGTTTTTATTGTTAGGTTTTACAAAAAGAGCCATTAATGCAAGTCAGGTGTGTTGCAGCAAGGAAACATCTAAAACCTGCAGGACAGAGTTCCTTCAGGACTAGAGGTCCTTGTTGTTACGTGTGTTGACTGCACAAATACATTTAACTCGACATGCCTTCTTACTGCAGATTTGTCTTTTACAAGTTATAAAACATCAATCCATCCATTATCCATACTGGAACCCATTCAGGGTTGCGGGTAGCTGGAGTCTATCCCAGCATTCACCGGGTGTGAGACAGGGTTCACTCTGGGCAGTACAGTCCATCACAGGGAAAGTTATTAAACAGGAAAAAAACAATAATCGCACTTGAAATTACCAGTCTTCCTGGAGAAATGTGCCCCCCCCCTCCTTCTTTTCAGGATATTTTTTGCCATAGCTTCATCAAACCTGTAACAATACACCTCTCCTCTTCATCAAATCCCCACGTGCCTGTCTATTCTCTACTCCTCTTTCCCAGTCTACATCCATCTTTCCATCTTTCCACGCTGCGAGGCCACAGCGTTTCTCTGCTACATAAAAAAGTCACGATTGGGGTAAACAGCATTATCTCAAAATGTCAATAAGAGATGGAAAACATCTCCGTGCTTTGTTTGATGACCATGCAGTAATCATTATCCTGTTAGCTTTGAAAGTGCTCTCTAAGCCCAGGAGGTGGAAGAATTAAGAGGAGCATGTAATCCTTTAATCCTTTAATTAAAGTCAATATATGAATATTTAAAGGAAAGAAAAGGTTTCAAGGTTTTTTATATGACAGGTGGTAAAAGTTAGGCACAATCCTAAAATGCTCAGCATGCTGTTCATGTAAAAGGAGTTTAAAACAGCAGCTCCATAATATGAATTGTTGGTTGTTATATTTTACAGTCTGTTGATTCAGAATCATCGACTCTCAGCAGCGCATCTCCCTGTTAACGTGAGAAGTGCAAATCAGACAAACATTTGCTCCAAAGTAAATGCACAAACCCATCTGGCAAAACTGTTGAGTGGTGGAAAAACCACAGCAAAGAGCACATGTGCATGCTAGCTCACAGCTACATCAAACCAAACTGACAAACACACACACACACACACACACACACACACACACACACACACACACACACACACACACACACACACACACAC
>JBAMHX010000009.1:9687531-9711879 GCA_037177515.1 Pseudomugil tenellus | reverse complement strand
CACACACACACACACACACACACACACACACACACACACACACACACACACACACACACACACACACAAACACACAGCTCACAAATAAAAAAATGTTGAAAAATAAAGGTTTGAATAAACTTGCTGCTGTCGACGTGTCCACATATGTATCATGGTGCCCATGTGTGTGCGCCTTAGGCACCTGCGCTGCTGACGCGAGGTAAGGTGTCACGTGCACGAGGTGCAATACTGTAACCTTTAACGCTAGAGGTGAAAACGAGTTGGGAGATAAACACAGTGGTGGACAGTTTTGAAGAGCAACACTGAGACCATGTTTGCATTTCTTTCTGTCCGTTGCACTCGTGCATAGTTAGCAACAGATTGGTAAACTGTTGTTCACTACAATGTTCAGAGTTCTAGCACTGCCCCCTAGTGGTGACCTACAGTAATGAACACTTTGCGTTCTTAACAGGAACTATTTACACAAACGTACCTGAACACTGCGCTGTACACAAGTATACACAATAAATGTAGTCCAGCCATAAGGATCCGTCCACACGACCCCGAACTGCAGTAAAACCGCAAGCATTTTAGCAGTTTCCTTCCATACGAATCGGGTCTGAAACCAGATGGTGTAGGTGTGAAAACTCTACTGTCTGTGTTCTGTCAGGACAGCATATCCGCACACCTGGAAGATGTGATGAACATTTGCCAAACGCAAAAACAATAATAGCATTGTTCTTCTCTTCTAGACTTATGTCTTGTTTACAGCTTTTACAACAGAGTATTGCACTATTGCACCATCAATGATGGGAGCAAGCAGATATGGAAACAGTGCATGTCAGATATTAACATGAATTTTAACTTAACTTCCTGAAACACGCAGTGAACCTTCATTAGTTTCCCCAACAGCCTTTTAGTATATACTACAGTGGTTTTGTCGGGATAGTGAAGCCTCGCTTCTAGTCTTTGCCACCATTTTCACACCAGCACTGTGTGAACGTAGCCTAAAGTACTGTAAACAATACAGACGCACAAACCTGAGACACATATGTAAAGCTTAGTGAATGGAAAATTTACCTGACAGTTATGTAAAGTGTCATATTGAAGCTCAACATTCATGCCAACAGAGATCTGGTAGTTATGCAAAGTATAAAAAGGTAAGGATTAAAATCACTTTTTTAATTGTTTCTTATTCATTAAAAACATAACAAGCTTGCATACCGTGGCTCCAATTAAAACAATCTAAAAGGTTATGCTCGGTTGATTCAATATTTTTTTTAAAAATTCCCAAAAAGTAAATTCAGGGCCAAAACGTCCATCCATGTTGTGAACAGCTTAATCCAATCCAGGGTCGGAGAAAGCTGGAGCCTATGCCCGCAATCAGCAGACGGGAGGCCGGGCAGGTAGATCACCAGTCGATTGCAGACGGGCAAAACGTTAAAAATTCTTCAATAAAAGCATATTTTTACCAAATTGTGCAACAAGAGATGCTCAAAAACACAACGTCTTACTATAACAGCAGTCTAACACTCAATATAATTTATCGCATAACAAATATTTAAAGGTAATGCGTGTACATGGAGAAGTTTTGGCCTTTTGTTCTTCCTGTGTGTGTCAAGGTGAATATGATGTCAGCACCAGTGAATAAGTAGAATAAAGAGAGGTTGTACAGAGTGAATAAAATTAATTTCTTATATGACAGAGAGTCAGTGGGGGTTAAAGAAGAAAAGTCTCTGTGTGCTTTCATTACTGCTGATCAGAGCAGGAACCAATAAACAGAACTACCACCTCGTCCAAATGCAGTTTGTCTTCTTTCCAACTGAGGACGAAGCCAAATGTTAGGTGTCAGCATTGTCCAGTATCTGTGGACCAAAACCAGTTTAAATACATCCTGAAAAAGGCAGCAGCTGCTCCTCATGCACATAGACTAGAAAAGTGAGACAGATGAGCACATTAGCAACTTGATTTTTCTAAAACTCGACCTGGAAGACGCAGGGATTAGCCTGTGTACCTTTACTCTTTGCACACTTCCTTTTCAAACACTCGAAGCTGAACTCTGCCGAGCACAAATGTCCTTCACAGCCACAGAGGGAAGTTGCCAGTATCCATAACTAATGTACCTCCGGTGGTGTTCTGTATCTTTTGCCTGCTTCAATGCGCCAAACACCAATTTTTAGCACAATCACACTTTAAGGCACTCTGAAGCAGTCATTGTGCAGAACTAATGCAGTAATGCTGCTACTGTCCATGGAGGATTTGTTAGAAAACCCTTTTGTATTAAAAAAAAAGAGAAAAACGATGCAGCCACAGGGTGGGAAAACCAATGGCAACAAAGAAAGCCCATCCTACACAGACTTATGACAGAGTCAATGTGAAAGCTGCTTTTTGAATTTCTCTCAAAGTAAACTCCATATTAAAATATTTGGCCAAAGCCAACACTGGTGCTTAGACTGTTTGTGCAGATCCCTTAGTATGACTCATATCTCACCGTCCACATTAGTGTCACACAGAGAAATAGGCACTGTGGGCAGAGCTGGCTAGTACAGAGAGGAGCTGGTGGTAATACAAGCCATGGTTGGTGTTTCTTTTTAAAGCTCTGTTCTCTCTTTACAGCCCTGAATTACTGTAAATCCAATGTTCACCATCTCCTCAGGGAAGAGAGGCAACGAGATAAGAAAGAGGAGGAGGCAAGATGTGAAAGAGAGGTTGAAAAATAAAGGCAACAGGGGAGACGGAAAGGGATGAAAAAAGGGAGAAAAGAGCAAAGGAGATGAAGCGGAGAGAGATGTGAGGAGGTCATGAGATGAGAAGGGTGGAAGGACTTTCAGGAGAGAGGATGATAAATAAGAAAGGAGAGAGCAAAGACGTCCTTGATGATAACCAACTGCAAGTAGGTTGAACAAGTTAATAAAAATGCCAGTTTTACAGGAAATATTTAGGCTGATTTGTTAACTAAGAAAACTAGAATAACAAAAAGAAAACACAAGTGAGGATCATACTGACTGAATAAATACAACTACAAACACAAAGAATATCCTACGTTGACAAAATAAAAACACTATGAAATGTGAAAAGTTACAGTTTAAGAGAAAACCCAACATGAATTATCTTCTGAGGTTCCCCTCAGCTCTACAAAGTATTTTAGCACCTTTAGCTTAGTGTCTGGGTTATATGACTGAGGACTTATTTGTTTTCATCTAGATTTAGCCAAGAGAACATGGTAGAGGTTGAAGAGATCAATACTTCATGAAGGAGACTCAGTCCTAAACATGATTAAAAGCTGTTATGAATGAATGAGCTTTATTGTCATTGAGCCAGCGTTCTGGCACAACGAAACTGTTTCCAGTACAAGTCATATCCGCAGGATCAGGGTGACTGGGCCAGAACCATTGCGTACCTTTTTATTTGAATATGAAATGCAACATATTGATGTTTGCACTTTGACATCACTTAGCACGGCCTTAAAGCATCTCTGCTCTTCATTTAAGGCTTTAATCTTAATCAATATGTTAGATGCAACAATCATTTCAACAGATTCAAATATTCTCAGCAGGAAAGTGTTCCTATTGTTTTTAAACACATTGGAAATCTGTGGTTAAGTTTAGCTTGTTAGTTGTAGGAAAGTGTTTTTATTATACTTTAGTATCAAAAACTAAAAGAACGTAGATGTTTCACATTAATATGTGTTCATTCTATGTAAATGCAGCATAAAGCAGCATTTCCGTGAGATGAGCAGCTTTATTAGAGAACCTCATTAGCTTGGGTCACTGTGCTTTTGTGTATTGGTCACAAATAAAAAAGGCATATGAAGCGAACACAGCTGAATACGACGGAGCATCAGGGCCAAACTGACAAAAAATTTGTGGAGGATTTTTTTCCCCTCCCTTCGAGAATAAAGTGTAAATGACGAGAAAAAAGTCTAAATACATACTCAAGAATAAAGTCGAAATGACGAGAATAAAGATGAAATACAGTCTCTTCAAAGTACTGATATTTATCATATTGCTGTGTTTATATGCTAAAAGAGTTTTCTTGTTGCTGAAACCCACTCTAAAGTACAAGCTCACTAGCTCATCCAAGCTAGGCATTGTGTTTTATAAAGTAGGATAAAGCTGGTTCACATTTATTTGAAAAACTTAATCACAACCTTTTTTTTTAACTTTATTCTCAAGTCAACTTTTTATTTTTTACTTTATTCTTAAAACTGTACTTAGACTTTATTCTCGTCATTTCGATTTTTTTCTTTAAACTGTATTTCGACTTTATTCTCGAAGTGAGGAACGGAGAGAAAAAATCCTCCACAATTTTTTTCTTCCGTGTGGCCCTAATACTCCGTCGTAGCTGAAGCAATCAGAGCAAAGATGAAGAGAAAAACTTGTAAACTTGTAGGAACAGAAGAAGACTTTACGACTTTGTCTTCCAGAGTTTACGTTTAAAAGCAGAGGGGACGATATCCAACACACAAACATGAACCAACATGTCTCCCAGCACGGTCACACGTGTGCACATGCAGCAGGTGTGCACTGGCTACTAACCTGGCGGAGACGGAGGGATCAAAAAGCCAGCTGATCCTTCAACCGCCTTAGCGTGTCAGGTCAGGTTGTGTGTGTGTTGCATTGCGGTTTTGCTTACACACACTGAAGTGAGAGAAAAAGAGGATCAGTCGGACGAAGAGGGGGCAGGTGGGGGAGACGCAGAGGTGTAACTATACACTCTAAATCAGATGACTTACAGGAAGAGTTACAAATCCTCATTTTCATTGGGAATGCAGCTGCATATGATACATTATTAAACGTATTCCACCGAAAACAACGTCAGTCAACAAGTTTAAACCCGAGGACAGTAAGAGTTCCCAAACACATTGAGTAGTGTTGGAAATGTCAAAGTGAGGAAAGAAAAGCAACATTTCATCACTAATGAGCCACACTGGAGTCTGAGCTGAACCAGTTTGGATAGCAGGTCACTGCAAACGTTACCTTTAAATGTTTACATCATACAGTACTACTGCGATAAGGCTCAATACATGCACAAAAACAAGGAGAAAGCACACATTGCTATCTGGCAACACAAAAATAATACGGCCCATTGAGTGCGGGCACATGCACGGGGTAAACTTTAATCTGAGAGGTGCATGGATTCAGATTAAAGCTCCAGACAGCCAAACATGTGAGTTACTGAGAGATAAAGAGAGGGAGAGGGGAAAAATGCGCTCACTTACACAGCACCCATTACCTTAGTGGTTCGATAAAGCACTTTATAATGGTTCTCATTCAGCTACACACATACACACACACACACACACACACACACACAAATGACTCCACTTCAATGTAAGGCACTTGCTCGCATTCAAGAGCAACTTGGGGTCAGTTTTTCTGCCAAAGGACACTGACTCGCTTTGCAACAGAGCCGAAACAAAAAGGCCCCCAAAGACAAAGAAACAGAACTAAAAAGACAGAGATCATCAAATTCTCAGAAACAAATCATGCCTGAAGATAAGAAGTACTGCTTTAAAAGCTGATCTGTTATGATGTTATGATGGCTGTAAAGTGATGAAGGAAGTAAACAAGCAGCATGATGTTGTTGCACATGAGCTGGAAGCGCTAAGGAGATGTACATTTTGTCTCAGATAACATTTGCATGTATTACTTCATTTGTTTTGCTTCTCAAAGTCGCTAACGGTCATCGTAAAAACAAATAGTTTTATATTCCTAAAGAATCCCAAGTCAGCATTACAAATAGGAGGAGCTTCAATCCACATGTTGATAAAAGTAACGTGCAGCATGTCAGTGAAGAGTGAAGCCAAAGATATGATACTGAAGTAGCGCTTCCACGTCGGGGTTTGGTTCAACTTCACTTTAATTAAATATTAAATATTATCCCTCCATTAAGAAGGAGGGATAATATTTATAACTGCAGCTTCTTGGATCCAACTAGAAAAGATACTGACACAATGGGAAGCTGGAACTCACCTGGGAATGCAGGTAAGTCACTGAATAAGTATTTATAGATATATTAAAACACTAATTTTACAATTGAGCTTACACATAAACAGAACGAGCTTTTGTCATCAAACCTTACAGATGTCTGGCATTCATGAGCTATAAGTCATGCTAAGTAGAAGACAACAGCAAGAGGAGGCAAGAAACTTATATATTTTCAGTCATGCTGGTAAAAGTATTAGCAAAACCTTAAGTTTTTTTCTACAACTCAGATGATTCATGTGAGGTGAGAGGTGTGATAGCAAGTAGGTGGATCTGAGCCTTTCCTTCCACCTAATTAATCCCACTCATGACTTCTATAAGTGATAAATCCATATGAAGCATACCGAAGAACAGTAAATGCTATGTGAACACATCCCATGTTGTTTAGACATTTAGATTTAAAACGTCTCACTTTTCTTTTCTCCAGCTTCCCGCCAACTCAACATTCTGCTCATTGGCCACAGACGAACAGGCAAGAGCTCCAGTGGTAACACCCTTCTGGGCCGGGGGCAGGTTTTTGACACCAGAGGGGGAGGAGCCAGTGTAGCTGCGAGCGCCATCACTGCTGGACATCATTTGACCATGGTGGATGCACAAGGGTGGGGGTCATCTGAAGAGTTTGTTCCCAAAAATGAGGAAAGGGAGCTGCTGAGAGCCTTGTCTCTGTGTGGATCCGGAGGCCTCACGTTGTTCTGTTAGTTATCTCTCTGCTGGACTTCACTGAGAGGAGGGCAGTGGAGAAGAGAATGGAGGTTTTCACCTCTGCAGTGTGGCGACACACCATGGTGTTGTTTACGTTTGGAGACCTGAAAAAGAAAAGACGGTGTAGTGTGCAGGAGCACATCCAATCAGGAGGTCCTGGTCCGCAGTGGCTTATGGAGATCTGTCGCTATCGATACCACGTATTTAATAACAGGAGAACCTTCCCTGCCAAGCAAAAAGGAGTACAGCAGGAGGTAAAGAGAGAAGGAAGGAAACAGGGGAGGATCTGGCAAAAGAGGGGAGATAAAAAGGAGTCGGGAAAGATAGGCAAGGGAGGCAAGGCAGATGCGGACAGACAGGGAGGTGCAGCAGCAGGTGATGGAACTGCTGAGATAAGTGGAAGACATGTTGCAGGAGAACGGGGAATGGCACTTCTCCCTTCACGTGTACCAAAGACTGCAGGAGGAAAGGCAATGCAGAGAGCAGCAGCTGAGAGCTTGGCTGGAGGCAGAAACAAATGTGGGAAAACAAAACACTTCAGAGACAACGTTAAAAGTAAAGCCAGAACTGATGCAGAGGCTGGAAACAGAGGAGCTGAAACAAAGCCTGAGGACAGAGCCAGAGTGTGGGGAGGGAGATAAACCGAGGGGAAGACAAAAATAAGGAAGTTCAGGTGGAATTTAAGAGGCTGAACGGTGATGATGACAGGTGGGATGCCGCCTATGGGTGCTGAGGAACTAGACTGACCAACACACCAGAATGATAGCTCCATGTCGGCTTAATGAGGTTCAAGATTAAGCATAAACCCATTCAGGAGGCTTAAAGTAGCTCCGATCACAGTCGCTGTTTTCATCTAGCTTGTCTGAACGTGCTACAATGACCACTGACCCCAACACGTCTGCATAGGGACACACACATCTCCTCCTGAAGAACTCACCATGTCAGCACCGTGAAGAGCAAATGGTAATGTCTACTGTTCAACAGAGAAAAAATTTCATGAATCCATTTGAGTTATTCTTTTTTTTTTACAGATTAAAGTGTCATGTTATTTAATCAGCTTTAGAGGAGACAGCAGGTGTTACTAAGGGAAATTCAAGCAAACTGTTTCCAAGGCTTTTCTAATTTATGTAAAGCTAAGCTTTGTACGGTATTTAGCCTCTTTTCCATTTATATTACCAGATAATAGGTGAGAAAATTAAAAGACGCAATAAATATTTTTGAAAAAACTGCCTGAGCGCACATAAAATAAATGTTTTATGCCAAACTAATGACTCACATGAGACATTCTGTAATTTGAGATCCCGGTTCTCTAATTGTGAAGAACAAATTTCCAAACACTGGCAATCTCAAACTTGATTAATTAAAAGCTAACGGTCTTTCTTAAGGAAGGCAGACATATGGAGAGAAGGGAATTTGCTATTCAAGTAAAAAGTTGGATACACTATCCAATTTGGTTTGACACAAGGTTTTCTTTATTTTTATTTTTAGAATTTCTTTAAAAGCTAGTACGATTGGGGATCATTAAATCAAAAGTTTTTAGTCGGAGCTGCATGGCATGTGGTATACCCGCTATTTCATTACATCTGAACAAATAGTCAGTTGGCTTCAGGGAATTGCCGTCTCTCCTCGACTGACACAAACTGTTAATCCCCTTTTCTGGCTCGCAGACATGATGCTGCTACGCAAGGTCAGTTGTGTTAGCCCAGGACATCAGGCGGGACCAGAAAACCCATTTCAAATGCACATAATCAGATAAAAAAATCTCTCCATCACTCAGACAGGAATTAATTTAGTTGAATAAAACAAAGGTTTGAGCAGCTTGAGAGTCACAACTACCATTTTTGCAAAACAATGCCAAGATATTGAATATAGTATTAATGATTGATGATGACGGGAATTCTGCTGGGTTCTACTGGGATCAAACCCTTCAACAGATGCTTTAACCAGTCAGTTCTTCCCAAGAAGACCAAAAAGGATTTGATCATTTCCTTGGAAGCTGTTTGATTGGATGATGTTAAAAATGATCTGTTTTTTAAAGAAAACAAGGTTTTAAAATGCATCCTGTGAATAGATCAAGTACAATATGGACTCTAAAATGGGCTCTTTAGGAAAGTTAATTCTACGGAAGCAGTTTACAGTTCGAGCTGACAACTTCCAATAAAATAAAACTGCTGCTTGTAAATGTCTGTCTGTGTAGTTTTCCTTCAAGGTCTCTCTGATAGGACTGAATCAACTAGAATTTGATTTCATACAATCATTTTATTGAGCAAGATGGATTCTGGGAACGTAGCCAGGCAATACTGCAGGTCCCCTTTATAAGTGCCCACAAACACCTGTCTGAGCTCATGACACATGTCCAGCATGGAAGGTTTTATTTGTTGCACAATATTTACAGCTGTCACAAACGCTTACGTGGATCCAGTGACTGGCTCATGTCATGAGAGCCGCACTTGCAATAATGTGAGAATAAGTGTTCCTGTTCATACAGCAAGCTATTAACAGAATGCTCTCCAAAAACTGTTCAAAATGAGGGTAAAAACAACTCAGGTACACTTTTAGTTTGACACTCGGACAGCGGCTCAGAAGAAGCACTTCTGTTGTTGCTATGAGACAACTGGCAATGCATCGGATGTGTAGCATTCTTGTGTTAGCAAAAAATAAAAGTTTCAGAGCAGCAAAGGGGACAGAAATCAGAATGAGTCTCTTTGAAATCACAAGATTTGATTTTGGCTGCACTCAAAAAGTATTTCGGCTTATTCTGATGTTACTTCATCACACACAATAAACGTGTAGCCATTCATATTTTTGCAGAAAAGGAACAACCAACCGGACTGGCGACCTGTCCAGGGTGTACCCGCCTCTGGCCCTATGTCAGCTGGCACTGGCTCCAGCCCCCCCGCGACCCCGTTAGGGAATAAGCGGTAGATAATGGAGTGGATAGGTGGAATGACCAAACCCTCAAACTGAATGATTAGTTTTCCAATGTTCAGCTCAAACTCAAATAAGGATTCCTACAAATACAGACTGATTTCCTGATGACATTAAATAAAGTAGCAAAAAAATGACCCTTCTGATCAGCAGTATTTCAAGCACTTTTCCTCACAGTTACAAACAAGTTTGATTTTACAACTCGACAGAAAGATCCAGTGAAACCAGTTGCCATGTAACCCACATCCCTGTCCTGCCCCCTCAACTATAGGTCACTTTTTTTTATTTTAAGTTTACAAGAAGCAGGTTTGTGTAGGCATTTCTCACTGGGAATCAAGCAGGAATGAGGAACGTGTTTGTGGGACTGCTTTTACTGTACATTTGCATCTATGGCAGATTAAACAAGTTTATATTAGATTGATTCAACACCAACATTAATCACAGAGGGAGTTGTGAGTCTGTTTACCCAAACAGAACAATTTTACTGATGTTTGTTTTAACTCTACACTACACAAATAGAATTTCACTAATAACAAAAATGAAATATAAACGTTTTGTTGTTCATCAAATGTACTGGTAGAATGCAGGATTCACAAAAAATTCTTTGTTTTTCAACTAACTGTGTTTTTTCTTTGACATATTGCTGCATTTCTTGACGCATGTCAACCTGTGAATGAGTGCAACTTGTCAGACTGCCTTTCACATTAACCATCAGGTGAGCTGATACCAGATGAAGTGCATAGCGAGCACCAGCTATGTATTTAATTTCATTGCAGATATTTCTATAGTTTATGTGAGGCTTGACAGAAATGCAGCACATAGTTGTAAAATAACTTTTGCAGCATGTCTTCCCATATTCACTCACCTTCCCACAACCCCAGGATCATAAACAAGTCATACACTCGGCTTAAAACTGCTGAGGTGAAACAACCTGCAGCATAGCTACATGCTCTGTCTACAATGATTCACTGGAAAGTGACATCCTCTATTCTTGTTGCTCCAGTGCACATCACAGTGGATGTTCTAACCACATTACAGACATCTATCACACACTCACACAAGATTAAAGCACAGTGATATTTTTCTGGGGGGCAGAATTAATCCTTTAAGAGAGATGAGTCACAATAAAAATATAAAATGACAACCACACGTTATACAATGAGATCAGTCTAAGTTTTATACCGTTTATGTCAGCTTTAAATGCATACTAACACAAAGTAGAGTTATTATAGGAATGCTGGAGACAATTCCACAAACTGGAATAAAATTTCAAGCGATGTGGACCAGATTGTGGCAGCACTGGACATTGGAGCGAGCCACGGTATCTGCCTGGGCTCAGGGCCCATCTGAGGCTGGACAGAGGTGAGGATTGAGTGATGGATAACTAGAGTTACACATTAAACCGAACGCATACATTACCAAGGGCATAAGTTTAAATGTGTGACTGTTAGGAAAAGAAAAGTCATCCACAGAACTTGTGGAAGACAACGTTTTATTGCACCTAGGGTGGATTTTTATTTGCAGAACCATACACTTGGAAGGATAGAAAATCCAAACAAGCAGAAATTTATAATGCAGAATATTTTATTCATTGACTGACACTGATCTGGTCTTTTTGCTAAACCAAATACAGTCCTGTTAATAAATGATTTCTGGGATGCTTAGAGATTAAAACAACCGTCGCCATATCTGCTACAGGATCATTATTGTCCACACTATGGTGCTACTTCATAAACAGTACCATTAAACCTCCCCCCCTACTTATATTAACCAGCATAATGAAACGTTAAGGCAAAATGTGACCACCAACAATGAGAGATAAACTAGTTACAGGCAGAAGTTAAGGGCATCATCATGCTTATAAATATAATAATTTATTCTCATTCTAACTGAAAGCATAGTTAAAATTAAAATAGTTAAAATTTCATTGTGCTGGCAACGGCACAATGACAATTAAAGAACTTAAATTATAATGGTCTGCCCTCTTTCTTTTGCAGGGAACTGTATTAAACTAAGTCATTTTATGTCGCTACTATGTGAAGGTCAGCAAACATCCCAGTATGTCAAATTGTGACTTTGATTTGAGACAACAGAAATTGGAAAATAATTTGCGTTTTAAACTTTTATGTTGACTCTGAAATAACTCTCATACTTTCTTTTCTTTGCTCCTGAAGTTCAGATTGAAGACAACAACTGTTAGCACTGCGGAGACTAGCTAGCACTAGCCAAAAATCTAGCCAGAAGTGGTTAGTTTTTTTAACAGTGACAGCCAATCAGGTAGCAAGAAATCTAAGTACAGAGCCAATCAGAAGAGTTTAAAGCGTTAAAAAGGTGGGTGTTACAGCAGCATGAAGCAGTTCTGGATATTGGTAAATACATGTGCCTATCATACCGACACAATTCAACACCCAGGCAGGATACCCATGTTAAATAAGGAAAAGGAAAGAGAAAACAAGTTAAAGGTGTACCAATTAGTACCCAAAACTACTGGATTCTTCCTTTACCCATGCTTCAGCTTGGATTGGTTTTGGTGGCTAACAAACAGGCCATGAACACATCCTTCCACCTCACCTTTGACTTTGGTGTTGGAAGAACTGACTAAACGCACTATAAAAAAAGGAAACGGTACACTGGAAAGACAGACGGAAATGGATTCTACAGAAGATCATAACCAGAAAATGATAGGATACCACTACAGGGATTGGCGCCAGATGGTAAAACAATATCCTCAAAGAAATGATACACAGTACTTTTATTACTTGCAGCCCTTCCAGCTTTTTGGATGTGGAGGTGGGAAATCTCCTGTATCAAATATGAACAGAAAAGCATTTGAGACAAATGGAAAAACACAAGCAATAGAAACTGAGCCAAGTATATTGAACGCAAATAAATTGATACGTGAGAATATACAAATATAAATCCGTATGTTCTGTATAAAGGGGAAGAACATCTAGTATTGTATTTTTATGTCTCTCATTTATTTGCATACAAGTATCAGATACACCTTCATTCTTAAAATAAAAAGAAAAGTCTGTCCTTTGAGAACAGAACTCAACAATACTTTCTGCTTTAGATACTCTACCCATCTATTTATCTAGAATCAAGCAGAGTATCAACAATACTCCCCCGTGAGTCACTCAAAACAGCATTTTGCTGTAAATATGATGGTTTCCCATAACAGCTAAGCTGGGGCTTTCTTTGGTGTTTGACTCAACGTAGAACCAGGAAAACAATGGCAAGCAAACAAAAATGCCATGTTTAAGATCTGAGAAGCTTCTAGATGCGAAACAAACGCATCCCCAGTGATGCTGAGCTGCAAGGCACACAGGACATCTGCGAGAAGATTCAGACATCCATTGTAATGGAAATCAATACAAAGAGGAATCGAGCTGAAACTGTGCAGACTTTCTACGTGGATTAATGTGAGATTTCACAAGATTGTCAACATCTGCATGTCACTAAACCATCAACGTGCTGCTGGTCTCCAGAGTTACAGGTGAGCACAGCAGTTACTGGAATATTCATTACAAGAACTGACACTAATTGCAGAATAGTAAAGAATAGCCTTCTGCTAACAATGCTTCACATATCCAGCTTTCTAACACACACATCCAAAGAAAAAGAATATATATTTAATTATATTTGCTATTTAGAAACTACTATGAGTAAAAGTTCTAGGTGAACAGTGCAATATTAATGTGCAGGATTAAGAAACAGAGACTCAATCGACTACAAAATTTAAATGAAATGTTTGAATCTTTTAACTTAAGGAAATAATCTTATTATGAATAAATTTACCATGCTGGGTGTTCTCTGTAGGTGTTTTTATTTCTACTTTGGTTTCACAAAAAAGTTAAATGAGAGTTAGACTCCCCCCCCCCCCCCCATTAGTTAGTCTCCTCAGCGGCCACTGAAAAGGCTACCAATGTGTGAAGGTTGAAAACTGCATGTGTTAATAAGGAATGTCAAAGCTGTCAACTCTCATTATCTAAAGGTTAAAAGTGAGCTTTTTGAGGATGTGAAACAACACATTGCATCATGTTGTAAATAACAGAAGGCTTGAGCTAACGTTAAATCTTTCACCTAGACGTTACATCATTATCAAGATGTGCAAACAGGACACATTTTCTTTGAGTCATGGAAACAGTACAACTTGCTTTTAGAAAGGAACAGATGGACACAGTTGAAACACAGACAGGCTGAACTTTTGCTCTGTGTCATGTACTTGTAATCCATTCCCTCTTTTCTAGAGTAATACCAGAATTAAGGAACAAACTGTAAACAAGCATCTAAGGAAGAAAGACAGACACCCTTCCTATTTTTATTGTAAACATGTTTCTAAGGTTCTCGTTTCTTACTCAGCAGTACTGAATTTAGGGTAAACACTTTCATTTGACAGTTGGGAAGAAAGCTAGCATGCCTGGCATCATCTTCTTGTTGGCTGAAAGAGTGACAGAAAGCAAACAACAGATTTTTGTGTTTGTGAGCAATGGCAGGTTTGCAATGATGCACTAATGCTCGTCCAAAACTGATAGAACAGCATGTGCAAAACTGCACATTGACACCATGAAGCGCCCGATGTATTAGGTTAGAGTAACAACAGCTGTCACAAAAATAAAAGCAAAGATGATAATTTAAAAGTAATATCTGATCTCTTTCTCTGTATTGGAAAAGAGGATACCTACATCTTTTGCTGTTTGGTTATTTTTATTTTTCTCTTTCATAGATGTCTCCAGAAAGCAGCTTTTAGCATCTTTCAGTATATATATTACATTAGCAGCCAGGTTGCTATAGCAACAGATACATCTGGGAATTAATATTACACTGGTGCCATTGGTTTGCTGACCAGGGTGAAAACAGAAATACTTCACTATGTGCTAATTCAATAGTCTTTTTTTTTTTGTAACTGACACTGTATCTTACACTACGGTGAACAAAATTAAAGTCAACAGCAGCTGCAGAGCTCCTCAGTGAGAGGAGGTGTAAATAACTCTGCCCTCAAGACGTTAGGATCAATAAAGCGCTATTAATGTGTAGCTTTCCTTCGGTAAGGAGGACACACAAAACCATAGCAAATGATACTAAAACAGTGTGAAAACAATCTGCCGGAGCATCCAGCCAACTGCAAACAGAATAACGAGGATGGAAACGAAAGCAACCATGAAAAACAACCTGAGCTAATCTTGTTTAACAAAAGGTCAGTTAAGGTGAGCTGTATCTGAAAGGCTTAAACACTAGTTATTTTAGAACCAGTTGCTGACAGAGAAAGTTCAGAAGCTAAACCAGGCCAACATCAGACCTAAAATGCCATCATATGAGATTGTTTAAGTAGAGTAGCAAGTGGGTGGGTTTACTCCAACAACAGGTCCAAATGAAAAAGCAACAAGTTGCAGTGGTTAGGTCAACAGCTCCTTTCAGACAGTGGCTCAAATGAAGCGATTCTATTAAACTAACCTCATCGCAGCTTATCTGCTGAATATGAAGGATTACAGCGCTGCAGACGGCCGGGTCAGTTCGGTCTAATCTGGCGATTGTTATCACTGTAAAGCTGAATGTGATAGAAAGCCGAGCTTTCACCTTCAGGAAACGGTGAACAGACATGAATGTGAATGAGTCGATCACAAACCACTCTATCCCTTAAGGATGGGCAAAACGACCTCATATCAATACCGCCATTAATTGAAAAAGATACCGGTATTATGATTAATTAGCACTTCAGGATAATTTTATTTTAGTTCCATAACTAACCATAACTATTTACTAATTAGTAAGTAAAAGGAAACACATAGAGCACAAATATATAGTCTCATTTATTATTTCATTATATACTTGAGAAATATACATTTTCAAACTAAAAATAACTAATATGAACAAGATTACATTGATTATTGGTTATGAATGTTTGCTTAATTTTCTATTAATTGCTCTGCCTTACCATGCCCTAAAGTGGTCGCCTATGACTACCTACATTCACATGATCGATATTTATATTTATATTTTTTCTAACTTTTTGCAGGTTACAGAATATCTGCCTTGGTAAAAAACTGTAGTAGAACTGGATCGACCTGGCTAGTTGACAAGGTGCTTACTGGTTGTAACTGGATTATTTGCATTCACTACAGCACAGACCATTACTAATATGCAAGGCCCAAATAATACGTGAATATTGGAACTGGAAAAAAAAAAATTTGCAGGCTTTTCTTGCATCTAAAATTGACTTTTTAAGTTCTGAAATGGTAGACTGCACATCTCTATATGCAATACATGTTTTAATGTGGGCTTAAAATACTGTCTGTCATTAATGAGTCCACGTTTTGCCCACATCTCCTTATCAGCAGCTAGTGTTGAAACGCAAGTCCATTCTCTACTTCTTCATTGATCTGTTTACATGACATCTTCAGAACTCACAGCAGTAACTTAAGAAGACTTTCACCATCTCCCCCTCACTCATTCTTCTCTTTCCCGGTCTTTATCATCTATACTATACCGTCTCCATCTATCCTGCCGCTCTTTGTCGTCTTTAACTATTCACATCTGTCACTAAAATGTGTTACACATATTTATCTTTGTTCCCTTGCATGTTGCTGGTTTCACTACTCATCTTCTGCTCTTTTCTCTCTGCTTTGTTTTATTTTTTATGCTTTTCTTTGCCTCTTTCTGCTCGTTCATGCCTTCTGTTAAATATTTGATTACGAGCACAGAGACATGACACCGCAGTTCCCTGCTGGAGTTAAGAATGTTTAGATCTACGAGCAGGAAATAAAAGAGAAGAGAAATGTGGCCCATGCAAAGCTCCATCAGAAATGTGTTTATCCCATTTCATATTGTTGTACAAGAGCATCAAATTACTGTCTTTTTTGTTTTCCGGTAATAAGCCATGTCAAGAAGACTTAGTTAAAGAAAATAGTTACAAAGACAGAGACAAGCTGCCAACAAGGTCGTCCCATTTCAGTTTAATAACTGCTGATGGAGAGTTAATTACAATGTGCAGGAGCTATAACTGCATAGGTATTATAATTGACCATTACAAAATTAGCAATGTAAACAGCTAATATACATTTTATTCAAAATACAGGTGAAAATCCAAATTTGTCAATTTTAATAGGATTAGCATTAAAGTTTTAACAAGCATCAAGTGGTTGTTTAAGGCACTCCCAGTACTCCCAATCAGAGCGTCAAACAACCCAGCTCTGATGTAAGCTGGAGCTGTGGGGGAACAAGTGTTCTTAGGAGGCAACCCTTTAAGGAGAATGGAAAAGAAAACAAGGAAAGAAAAAGAAAGGCCAGCCAGTTTAAAAAAAAAACATGGACACATGACAGTAAAATGCAGCGGGTCACAAATCAGAAAGGCATTAAGAGCCGAGTGCAACCATTATGCCTGAGGCTGGCAGCTAAGTTAAGCTAAAGCACTAACCCACTGACCTACATATCACAACGCCGGCCGTTAAGTGTAGAGCTCTGAGCGTTCGCTCTGTACCCAGATGCCAAGAGAAAGCCGCTGCTCTTAACAGGACGATTCATGAGTCAGAGACTGATTGGCTTCCTTTTAAGAGTGCAACTTCAGTGCAGAGATCAAACCTACAGGAAACTAATATTAAGAAGAAAAAAGAAAGTTGTGTCACCCAGACAAAATCATCTCGCTTGGAATAAATGTCATCATACCAGCAGTTTGGAGATATTCATCTTTAAAACATGACTTTCTACCTGAGCACACCAGAGTTCAGGAGCCCTCTCTGTGGAGAGTTTCACAGTGATCCTTTATCAGTGAGCTGTGACAGCAGAAATGCTTCATGATGACTTGTTTCTGCTGTTTCCAAACTCTTTTAAATCTGTGTTATTAGTGTCTTAACATCACCACAGGAAGCAGAGTTAAGTTTTGCTTTGCTCCAACATGTAAGCCTGTATCTGAGGAAACAGCAATAATGAGCCTCATTTCATAAAACTCTGCAGCAAAATACACACACACACACACATATATATATATATATATATATATATATATATATATATGTGTGTGTGTGTGTGTGTGTCTTTTTACTTATTCACTTTTTTATTTTATTGTTCCACTTGCTTTTTTATTTTTATAAGAACAGGTGGAGCTAAACAAACACGTTTGGCTGTTATTTTTATTTTTTCCATAAATCTTGCCACACTCTGGAGATATATTCGGTTTTATAAATGTGCTTGATAAATAAAGTGATTTGGAATGAACACTGAAGCTTCGCAGGCTAAACAAGCTGAGAGGCAAGCTGTGCATGGATACATGCCTCAGCAGCTGACTGACGTCTGACGTAGACCGTGCAAGCTTGTATGATGAGGACAAACCATACGGGACAGGCAGCATGGTCAGAGAGACGATCTGGCTTATCCAAGAAAGAAATAAGTGGGTCCATTTGACGGATCTGCTGGAATGCGATGGCTGAATAAGCTTGCAGATGTGGTTTTAACAATGACGTATGAATTGGTTCCAGTTAGAACCTAATGTGTTTCTACATGCTGAAAATGTTACAGTATCTTCTGTGGAGTTGGAAGTGCCAACCTTTTTACTGTGTCTCTGCTCTAATTGCTGCATGTAGGTGATGGAGGAGAGGTACGCATGTCTTGCAATGACATTTTGAAATTTCTTTGACAATCACGACAATTTTCCTCCCTAAATCAGCTCAAGAGGCAGATGAGCTGAGTGGTAGTCACACTGCCAAAGTCACATCATCTTTTCACACTTCTGCAGTTCTCAACTAGGCTTCTACTTTATTCCTAAACTTTTCTAAGCCTCCTTGTTTTTTTCTGTATTTTCTACTTCCATCTATCCGCTAATGATGCTCCTTGCCATTTGAAATTTCATCCTGCTTTTGCTGATTGCATCTACTGAAACTTCCTGTCGGTTTTCCGTTTCTCTCTGTAACTATAACCCTCAAGCTTCCTTATTTGCCATATTTTCTTTACGTTTTCTCTACTGTAGTAATGACCAATCCTGTCATCCAATCAGCTTAAGGCTGAAAATTGAACAGAAGAATCAAATCACAATTGATGGTCAGTAATAGCTGCTCTGTGTTTTAAGATATTAAAATACATCTGAATGTTTCACACAAAATGCTTAAACCTTTGTTTGATAAAAGCTGCTCATACATCTATACAATGATCAGTTTATCAAATACATTTGATCAACAGCACTTTAAATTTCTATGGATTGTCTTTTCCACACACTGACCCACCACTTTGGTTTAGGTTTCTTACATAAATAATGACACTGTTAATATTTCATATGTGATTCTTCATCAGGGGTTTACTTTTTTTACAGGTAAGGATCGGATGATTTTATTATGCTGTGGAAAAAACGTAGACAAGAAGACACAAGAAGAAAGCGAGAGAAACCAGGGTTTGGTTTGAATGGATAACGCCTCTCTCATGACATATCCTCTCTAGTGTCTCATGTACTTTTCATATGCATCACAAGTAAAGTAGAGTGCTTGAATGTAAATAAACAGATAAGATAATACAAGTTGGTTTTTATACTGCTACATTAATTAGGAAAACTCTATTGTTGTTTATCTGGACAACAAGATCAGTTGTCGGGTACAAGAATAAAAATGTAATAAGGTCCGAACACTGGAAGGATGAATAATTTATGAACATTTACAATAAAATTCAACTGGAACCTTACTAAATATTTCATTGATTGTGTCTGTAGTTACTGCAGGAATGGGAGCAATGGTGTAAAGTGGAGCACAGTGATAATAATGGTGTAACAGATCCTGAGTCAGTCATGAGAAAAACAAACAGTGTGACGAGCAGACGCAGCGTCGTTAAATTTGTTTTTAATGCCTCACACTCATATTGTTTTCCCTTCAATAACAACACTTCAGAAGCAATTCAACAAACACTTCTCTACAGAAAGCCTATTAGAAAAAATACCAAAGTACCTAGAGGACCTTTTGCATGATCGGACAGACAAGGGCAGATATACACGTAATGAACGCTCATCAAACACGCTAAAATACACAAAGGAAGCAATTACCACAAAATGAACCCCAAAATGTGATATAATGTCTAGTGATGCTTTGTCATTCTTACATACTTGTGTGCTCAAAAGCCATTATGACTTCATTCTCTCTTTGTGAGTCATCAGCAGGGCAGACGAGCTGATTCAATGTAAAACCTATAATGATGGCATACAATGACTGAAATCTAATCCTGTTTGGCCACACAGCAACCAACAGAGAACAGCAAGAGCTACTTGCTACAACTTTGACTAAACTCTTGAGGTATGAGGCATGGCTATTTAATAATGCTGCACTTCAATGCTGCAGAAGAAAAACGCACCTTCTTTCCTCCTTCTACCGTGTTTCCTCTGATCAAAGCTGTGCAGTGAGTCTTCTGTTGCAGAAAGTCCTTTTTACATCTTCTTTTGGAAAACACTCAACCTGAGCAGCACTGGGTGCAGGCTGGATTTCAGACTACAGGGAATGCACAGCGCTAGATCCGGTTAACTGCAGGAGCAATAAAAACAGCTCCGCTGAGAGCACCACATGTGCTGGCATGGTGTCTTGATAAAAGATAAATTCCATTCTCCCACTGAAGCAGTGGCTTTGTTCTGACCAGCTCTTGCAGCTGGACAGAAAGGAACAGAATTGTTTTTCTCCCCCTCATCAGTTTAACTATTTATTGGTCACAACTCACATTACTCTTACTTCAACCTTTGTTTCAAATGCACAGTAAGGATTCCTCCACTAATAACCCAGAAAGAAAAGGAAAAATTGGAGATGAATTATTAAGTGGAAAACACAAGTGTAATTGTGGGTTTGGTGGTTTTAATAGATTTCTCCTCCCTTTGGTGTCTCTTATTGCCTTTTGTGTCCATCTGTCTGTACTTGCAGCACGCGATTCCATTTATTTTATTAGTGAACTTGGAAATGTAAAATAATTGTGCACATCTGGGCTGATTAGTACCAGAAGAGACAGTTTCAGTACCTGAAAGAGTCTGACTGATGAGTGAATACGGTACACAAGTGAAAATATGAGCGATGATACAGACCATGACGCTTTAAGAAGCACAGATAAAGTTTGCTGTAACACTTTATTGGATATATAGATCCTTTATTGGATCTTGCTGATTCTCTTTGACCACAAACACATTTGTTCTTTTGTATTTCTTGTCATTTCTTGCCCTGTCTCTCATTCACAAATCCCTGTTTGCCTATCAAAATATGAGCCAATGCATTTATCTCAGCACATTTTCAACAGTCAAACCTAATCTCACACCATGGTACATATATGCTTGTAGAAGAGAAAGCTTTGAAAAAAGACTCAGTATTCCTCATATTCTCCCTGACGGCCCATCACATCGTCACCATGAAATCCTGTAGGTGGTTCCATAAATGAAAAATGGGTGACGTGGTGTGCTTAAGCAACTAAACTATGTACTTTGAAGATATCTTGAGAGTAGGAGATTTGTTTTCATTCTGATTCATATTTTATTTTTCCAGCTGCAATTTGAAGGAAAAAAATCATCCAATTTAAAGCAAAGAAGAGGCTTGTGACCTGTTTTTAAGGGTAGAAAACAGGCTCTTTCTGTCATGGTGTCCCTGGAGAGCAGTGAACTTCTAAGGAAATTTTCAAAAAGAAATTGGAGATGACTGGGCAAACAGAAATCAAACGTAACACACTACAAAGAGAAATGGGTTTCCTTGCAGCGCTCTGTCAGAGTAATAGACTAAAAACACACCGTGTTGTTATGTCAAATAAGCCCCATGGGGCTGTGCAAACGAAGAGGGAGGGAGACAGTCTGAGTCAGATCTGGGTTTGTTTTCATAACACACACTTTCTTCTCCTGACAAGTGTGTGTCCATCTGTATATGTGTCCATGATGTATGTCTAATCGTGCTTTTAAAAGGTGTCACTTTTTAGGTTAAAATGACAAGGAGCTTCTCTTCTCTCACAGAATTCGCTAGAGAATGATGCAGAACATTGTCTTTTAAATAAGAAAGGCTGTAATCTGTAATTCCTTAGCAAAGAGCGAAACAACAGAATAAAAATAAAGGCCACAAGAAAGCTGATTTCTGAAATCATCCCAATACTACATGACATGTCATCCAAAACACTACATAAAACAAAATGAAAGCATGTCCACAAGTCTACGGAAGGTGAACTAACAAAATCAGGAGAAACAACACTATCAGAAAACAAGCAGCTTAAACAGAGGCCAGCATCTGTCATTTTCTTGCTTTCAGGTCTGCAGATGTCTATTTTTTTCTATTTGAATGTTCAGTAAAAAAAAAAAAAAAACACTGCGTTGGGCCTTTGACAACTGAACGAAGCTCAAAATTCAGATTCACATGCATTGTGAAAAGGAAAAATCATATTTAAAACTCTGCAAACTGTGTCGAATCGCACGTGTTGCAGAGCATATGTCCCTCTGGTGCACTCACATCAATTCACCCTGCTTGCTGCTGGAGAAAATGTGTGAGAGAAGCACTCACTTAGTTCACAGCGTTGCAAAACTCAGAAAAAAAATCCTCCCACAACGTCTTGCTTGTGAGGACATGTCGTAATCAGTGAGTTTCCTGTTCGTGCATCACCAGTCACTTACTCAAGAATTTGGTCATTTCTATTAAAGGAAGGAAATTTAGGCCTTTCATCATCTTGGAGTTTAAAGACAAAATATAAATTTTGTAAACCAGCAACACTAGGAATCTCTTTTTAGTAAGTGTTTATGTTGGTGTTGTGTTAGGAGTTACTTACGATCCAAGCCGTTTATGTACTTCATCGATATCTCACAATGTCCCCAAACAGCGCTGACAATGGGATACAACTTCTTTCCTTTCAGGCCTCTGAACGCCACTCCGAGATACTGTCCATCCACCATAAAGCTTAATGTTCCTTCGTCCATGTCCAGAATGACTAACAAAGAGTCTGGCAGGGTGAAAGTCTCCTCTGGCTCTAAGAAACTAGGGTACGTGGGCAGAGAATTGTGGGTGCGGTTCTTACTATCATGATAGAGCCTGTTACGCCCCAGATCCCAACCCCAGGACTCACAGTCTGAACCCACTAGTGCTGTGTACCCAACAGAATGTAAAGGAGCATCCGCGGTTGCCACGCCAACCACAGCATGGGTGCCTCGCTGCCGGGCAGGCCAGTGGATCCTCCACACATGAAGACCCCGTGTGTATCCGACACGTCCTCGGATGCAGTCCGTGCTCTGGGCAACTGGATGGCGGTGAAATGTCAACTTATCATCCTCTTTGATAAATATGTTGAGCGAACGGTCATCAGGGTTCCATGCGTGTCGGAGCTGTGTTTCCAGTCCAGCACAGGGCATGTCTAGTAATAGATCTAGTCTGGGAGGTTTGGAAAAATCTGGACCCCTTAGTTCCAGGTGTTGCCGACGATGAGCAGTGGGTCGGTACGACGGGGAGCCACCACTTTCCCCACGACTGTCCACTGATTTAATACTCCCAGAAATTTTCTGTCCCATGGCTGCTTGATGGGTAAACAGGAGGAGGGTGGGAGTAAGGGGGAGGGGTGGTGTTGCAGGCGGGTGGTGCTATGTGGGGGAGCTTGATGTTACCTCATCAATGCGGTGGAGCTGAAGTGAGAGTTCCTAACTGTAGAGTGATGAAGGGAGATGAAGGAGGAGGAAATGATGAATGGAATATTAATGTGATCTGGTTTCATGCCACAACAGTCTTCATAAAGAGTTGCTGCCACTCCTGTTGAGAGAAGGACAAGAGAAGAAAAGATGAAAAAATATTTTAATGATCCAAGTAAAAAGCAATTAACAGTTTTCAGTAAATCATACTTACAATAGAAACTATAAAGTATAACAAAAAATTACATGCAAGAGAGAAAAATACTAAATAGAAAAAAGCTTTCTGGTTACAAACACTGGAAAAACCCTTCACCAGTTTGCCAGTTTTATTGGAATAAACAGTCATTGGATGAGCAACTATTTACCCATACACAAAAATACACAAGCATTTCTGCTGAGTCATCTCACTTTCCTAACTTATGAGCAAATATCAAAACTTGCTCAAAGTCCTCCAAACATTGCCGAGTTATCCAGTTGCCCATATTTGAACCTGGCAAGCTGATATAGCTAATGTAATTTTAATGAGTTTTGCCTGAGTGTGCAAACACATCAACATGATGAAAACAAAAACACTGTGTAATAATTTATTCCCCATTCTTTGTGTAATGGTGGAAAAAGTCATCTGGAGTTTTGCAAATTCATTTAAGGACAGAAGGCATGTTGCGCAGCAATGTGTCATTTTTCACAATTTGTTTTACCCAACAAGAGCAAAAGCTAAAGATAAATAACCACAGATGATATTTTAGTTTCATTTTTAGAATGTACTTTCCCAATCATTTCAGCAGAAAACATTGGTTGTCAGTTTCATTCATTCGGTCATATGGAAATTAAAATTATAATAAAATCTATTTTAGCATTCGTACTGAATATTTTACTTACTTTCAGTTGACAGTTATTATCAACCCCACACAGCATTAGTCATTCATTTTTAAGACCTACTTCATCCTGTTCACTGTCACCTTTCCTTGTCAAAGGGAGAAACATACCCCTAACCCTACAAACAGGACGCTCTAGAAAAGCACTTAAAGAGCGCAGGCCAAGCTTTTAATTTTCGCCAATACTGTGAAGAACCCTTTTAAAAGCGACTGAAAAACTAAATCTGCCTTGTAGATTTTGCCAAAAGTTGCTAACAAAGAGATGAATGTGAGCAACAATATAAACTCCCTG
>JBAMHX010000009.1:9674029-9687319 GCA_037177515.1 Pseudomugil tenellus | reverse complement strand
TATAGTGTATTTTCTTTTAATTTTTTGATTGAGTCCTAAATCTGTGTTTTTTAGCCAACAATACCTGGTTTTCTACCCAGACTTTTAGTGCAACCGGTTATGCAACAAAAATGATCTCGAACCCACCGGCACACTTCTGTGTGGTTAAACTGGCATAGCGATCTCTTCCAGCAATGACAGCAGGTGTTTCCAGCTCACAGAAAGAGTCTGTTGCACTTAGTGCAAAGTGAATGACACAACTCTGCGTCTAGTGCTTGCGTTTGCCTCATCACAAGCCACAAAGCAGCACTTCAGTCTATCTAAAATATCTGTGTTTGATAAACTGACATTTCTACTGATAAGAGTATCTGACAGCTCAACAAGAGCGACGCATGTCTTATTAATGTGTCAAAACTGTTGTGTTATCAGACACATCTAAAACATAAAACCCTGAAATCTATGTAAAGGAGGTCAGGCCTCTGATTTTCATTTATTCATCCCTTCATTTTTCTATACCATGTAGTCACAGAGAAGCCGGAGTCTATCTCTGCAGCTAAGGGACTTAGAGAGTAAAGACCAATTAAAATACTTCTTTTCCAAACATATATGAAATTGTTCAGGACTATAATTATTCCTCAGAGAGAAGTTAATGTACAACTTTAAGTGTTTCAAAACAGACCATTTTCATTCTTGCCATCCTGTCTCTGTATCCTTTTTCTCACTGTGAATAAGGTCATTGCAGCTGGCAGACATCATGACTAATGCGTGCCACCACTCAGTTCCTCACTGTGGAAGACAGGGTTCAGTTTTTGGACAGACATCCAACAGACAGCTGCCTCTGTGTGTGTCAGCACGGCTGGCAGGTGAGCTAAGGCTGGACGCAGCATGGAAGATTCATCATCACTGCCCAACTTCTGCCAAAGAAAACACGACTTTAAACTGTGCTGACTTTCACTGTGTTTGTCTTTGTTTCTGAGCTGGCCCAGTCTGCCAAAGCATGTGCCTGAAAATCTGGCATGTTGCCCGTCATTAAGGAAGCACTTGACCTCTGACCTTATGATGTCATGGTTATAGTTGCATAGTAACCTTGCATGAGAGTGGTGGAGGGCTGGCACAGCGTCTGCTGCTGCAAATAGTTGCAAGATGCTTCTGCCATCTGTTGTTTACTTTGCTTCCCTCCCTCCATCTTGCTCTCTCTCAGCTAATTGCTTTGAATTTCATTTCCCCACCTTTTATCCACACCTTCAAATGGTTTACAAAGGTATGGAGGGGACAACGGCTCACGTGGTGCTCCAAATATGTCGACATGAATACAAAATGGAGATGCCAGCATGATCAAGCTGCAAGAGCTTCATTACAAATGCTGAATAATCACAGTTGGTTTTAGCAGGATGGCTTAGGTCACCGTGCAACCAAGAAAAACAGAAAGTGATTGATTGATCAAATATTTGGCAGGAATTTGGCACTGTCAAAGTAAGACTGTGCAGAAAGGAAAGATTTTTACATACTTAACAAAAGGAAGCTGACAAATTTACCAAAAGCCTTGTCGAAAAGCGGCAGAGCATGAAATGAAAGGCAGATAGCAGGCAGACTGTTGTGCGCACCTGGTGTGTGGGCTGGCTTCAACTGGCTTCTACTGTACCAGCGCTAACAAGCTTCAGTCACCACAATGCTGGTGAGGGAGGGGTATGAGCTCACTGTGCAACACTGTATGACAGGGGAACAGTGTGTGTGTGTGTGTGTGTGTCCGTCTGTCTTACAGACGGTGTTTTATTGAAAGCAAGTTCTGACTGGGCAGACAGGCTTTGAAGTCGCACAGTCACACTAACACGGCAGCATACACGTATACACACATGCATCACGCAGATGGGAGACGGCTGAAGAACCACTCACTCATACTAGATCGTTCTCTGATCCGGAAATGTTTTGGGCCTTCCCAACTAAATTCATGGTAACTTGCCAGCAGACGTGGAGCATTTTGTGTAAATATGAACTTATGATTATTCACAAAGTGCAGGAAATATGTTTAACTAAACTTTAACTAATATTCACAGTCAATGAGCAGCAACATCTTGTAGATCAAAGACAAGGAGTCCCATTTCAAACCACAAAAGACATGGCTTAATATGTTAACAGTGATTCAACCTTCCTGTTTCTTACTTCATTCATGAATGTAAAGTCTCCGAGTGTACACATGTATATTTTGGTACCTAAATCAGCTTATCAGAGGTCATATCCCTGCTACTGACACCAGTAAGAGAGGAAGTGGCAGCTCTTGACTTGCACAACTATTTCAGTACAGTCAGATGTCATCTCATGGTTAACAAAAATCCTTTTCAAATTCTGACAAAAATGAGATGAATCAATAAACATTTCTTATTATATTCCTTTCAGTATGGTGGTTATTGTTAACTTGGAGAAAGTGCTCATCTGTCATCTTTTGTGATGAGGATATATGGATTTTGTTAGCAAAAAAACAGATTAGTTCACTAAATGTCCATGAATGACAATAAGCCAGCTTAAAATGTTGATATTCAATCATAACTCGCTAGAAGTGAGGTTAGAGGAAATACTCTGTAGTGATTGGTTGGTTTGTGATGACATTTTTCTGGATTTCTGGAGACACTGAGCTGAGTTTGTGCAGCAAACAGAGGAGAAACTGCAACACTACGCTGTAGACAAGTTGAACTTATCTCAATTTCACCAGTTTAATGTGTTTAGCATGGTGGCTTTAGCACCACATGTTTTCTACATAGTACTAAAGTAATACAATACTAAAGCATATTAACGATTTAATTAACAATTCACTCCTAATTTGCTGTGCTGTAGGACCCTCTTGCTCTCTTTAGTTCACCCACTCTTGTCTCTTCACCATTCTCCTCCTGACCAGCACCATTTGCTCTAACTGGCCAAAACTGGTGGAGCGCATGGCAGCTGTTCATTCTTTGTTTGAGAAGAGCAAAAGCAGCCATTGGGCAGGCTTTATGCAAATGTACATTACATGGTGTCATGAAGCAATGACAAAAACCCTGAACAATAAATGAAGCATTGCAAGCAGTTCAAAACAATATATTTCATTAGCTAATAACTCACTTAGAAGTAGCCCTTTTTATATTTTCTACAGCCTCAAAAAAAGCATAAAAACACAATTTAAAAAAGGTAAATAAAAGGGGAAAACAATATAATGAACTCTTTATAAAACCTAATAAATAAATTTATTAATAAATAAATAATTTAATAACAACTTAAAAGGTTTGAATTCAGATGTGAGAAAATAATTGGTTGAGTGATAATAGAGAAATTACTCACTTAAATTTAACAAGCAGACCAACAGAAATCTACCAGTTTCATGAGTTTTGCTTTGAGTTTGCTTTTGGTCTTTTGCCTTAAATACTTTCATTCATATCTTAAACCAGGTCTGTTTTACTGAATAACAATATTTTACACTTATTTCCAACAGGTCTAGCCCATCTTGCTCAAGTTGTTGTGTAAAAAAGCAAGAACTCTGCCTCATTCCTATGACGCCTGAAAAATGAATCACTTTGTGGTCACTTCTTCCACTTTGTACTCCAGGGAGCACATCTGGGCAACACTGTAAACTAAAACAAAGGAGCTCACACACAATGACAAACACACATTTATATTTATATTATACAGTGTCCTTTCATAGCAACAGCTGTACCCACTGAATTAAACAAACTGCCATCCACTCCACATTGCTGAGATTCATTCCTACTGAGCGAATCTCCTGGTATCTAAAGAAGCCAAAGTGAGACATAAACTGTACCATCTGGCTCTGAACATGATGTCAAACTACAGAAAGGACTTCAGACTAGGGCTTTAAACATATCTTTCAACTGATGAAAAGAAGTGGTGCGCTCTTAAAACACCTTTGGAGATATTAGCTAGTTATATGAGGAGATATCTCTACTCTTTCATCAACATCTCTCTTTGAAGGTTTGAATTTTTCCTCCTACAGTCTCCTCGCACAGATGTTTTTCCAACTCAAACTCTTTTTCAAACACTTCAACTCAACTTTCTTTACCATTTCCTTATATATTTTTCCTTCCTCTGACTTCCTGACTCACACACTAATAAAATCACGGAGGGTACCGCAGAGCTGACACCCAATCAACTAATACAACTTATGCAAGGTCAGCCACCAGGCAGCCCTGTGTTTACCATGTGGCATTCACAATCTGCAAGACACAAATAAATTCATGTGAAGCTGCAAATAAGTACGCATCTTTACTGACAAACCACTCACAAACAAATATAATTACATATGGACTGTGGAGGTTGTGGCTTCTGGTGTAATTTAGTTATAATTTGTTCTCAATGCATAATTCCTGCTCTTCACACTTCCTTCATTGTCTGAACTTTTTAAGTACCTCCAGTGATCAAAGTGTCCCCAATGACTCATGTTCCTTCTCCTACATCTTCATTTTCTGTATGCATTAGTCTGTCCTTCTTTGGAAATGAAAATAAAGCTCAGAAACTACCTCTTACTTTCTCTTAAATACTGAACTGAATCACTGCTGATCAAGGAAGTGAAATCAAGCACATATTCCAAACACAGACATACATGATATATACAACCTTACAGGCACACAAACACACAACTGTACTGTTTCTTCACAAGTTCATACCTCTGCACAAAATCCATGGTGCCATAAGGGAGGACTATTAGTGCTACAGTGATTGAGCACACCTTTAAAGGAGCCTAGGCAAAACCAGTTCATTTTGATCACACGTATGTGTGCGCACATACACTCACACACTCACACACACACACACACACACACACGTAAAGCCTTGGGTATACCATCTATAAAGCTCTCAGGGGTAGAGGTGGCAGATTCACAACCCAGCAGTAATGAAACTGAATCAAAGTCTGACTCGATGCGATATACTGCCTCTGCCTCACTTGTTTAACACCCAAACTACTTGCACAACTTTAAAGAAACATCTCAAACCTACACAAGTCAAGCACAACTGCTGAATTTCTTTTTTTTTTTTTTTAGCTCTTGCAGGATCAAAAGACGTCTAAAACAGTATTTGGCTCACGTATTTTTAGTGGTTTCAATGGTTTTATAACTTATGATGCAGGAAATGTATAAATAAGTACACGGTGAGTCATTGATTACCGGTAGTTGGCCTGTATTAGCAGAATGTAATGTTTTTTCATGTATGGTATCAATAAACAAAGTTAATCTGATTACTAATTAGACTAGTGAAGATTTGGCTGTTTTATTTTTTATTTTGGATAAACTTGTATAGAACTGGTGGCTTTGTCTGGCTGTACTTCTGAACAAAACTGCTTAAAAGGTTAAAATGTCTTTTTTTGTTGTTCTCATGTAGACGACTGAATGTTTTGGTGAAGAAGTCATCATTTAAACACAACCAATTAAAAAATTTAGATTTAACAGAGTCCAAACTTTCGACTGGTAGAACACAGCATAAGGTACTCTGACTCCCTGTACTGTCATTTATCTGTTGAAGGTTGTTTTTATATCTTTGCTCAAGAATGTGATGTACAGAACCTAACAACCCCCAGCTCACAGAGGTTTTCCAACACTTGTCTAGAAAACTGATGGCTGAAAGATGGTGTGAGATGGAGAGGGGTGGAGATGACTGGGCAAATATGATACATAGCAGAGAAAGTGTTGGGGGGAAAAAAATCACCTGGAAGATGAGCAAATATGTTTCTACTTTGACTTTTAATTAATAATTTTTAACATCTTAATATTAGCAGCCATTTCCCATTTTTCAAGTTTCACTTGTAAACAATGTTATCATGCAATCATATGTTATCATAAAAAATGATTTATTGTTAATTAAATATTGAACCTGGTGATTATAAACCTCTCAGTCTCAAACCTCATCAGTCCATCCAAAAACTGTTCAAATATTTCACAACAGATATCATTTATCAGAACAAAAGGACTCATTAACAGATTAATGATTTTGTTTAACTGGACTTATGTCACTGGAATTGATTGAAAAACAAAGATGGACTCAAGAAATTTAGTCGATAACAGTCATATAACTAAGAACAATGTGACAGACAGGTATAATTCCTCCTTCCACATGATATGATTAACCAGAGATTTTTGTGAAAGCTGAACATGGGGTGCTGTGCCAGCACAATCCACACGGAAAAGGAAATCCACACAATAAACAGCATAATTCAGAGAAACCTCCCTACCGATCACGAATTGCTACCAGCAAGAGACAGAAGATGAACAGATCAAAAGAAACTTTTAAAAGAAATATATCAAAAGGGAAAAAACTAACTTTTAGAAAAAGCTTTTAAAAAAAAGTGTTTAATGAATACATGCTGTATGGACCTAATTGATCAAAGAAAGCAAATAAAAACACAAAGAACAGATAAGATGTAACAGAGAGACATGAAATAGAGGTCAGCAGCTGACAAAACAAAAAGGACAAGTCAAAGGGAGAGCTGATATCTCTTTATCCCAGGACAAACCTCCCAATTACACCCTCCCTTCCCCAATCCATAGACTAAACAACAGTGTGAGAAAAGCTGCTTCAGACAGCACACAGTCAGATTGGAGGTGTCTGTAACATATACAAAAACACTGTGGTTAAAAATAGGACGTGGGATCTATCCTATTATTGTGCACGTAGAGAGGAAATCCAGAGGTAGCTTATCCTGGAACTCTCAATGCAGTCTCTCCCAAACAAAAGCTGACACACACACACACACACACACACACGCACACACACACACACACACACACACACAGGGGTATCCCCACTGACCAGCTGAGGCCTCAGGGCCATTTAGAAAATTAAAGGCGGCAGAAGACGAGCAGGAAGGTGGAACAACATGGGGAGGAAGGGCTCAGAAAAAGGAAGAAGAGAACATTGAGAATGCATCAGCAGAAGGTCAAAAGTAGCAGCAATACACAGGGCGATCTTTTCTAATGTAAATATAATGAAAACAGGATCATAAAAGCTGTCACTTCCACACCTCAAGCATCATTTATCACTAGAACCTGTCACAAAGAACAGTCCATCAACTACAGCTACACGACTACCTCAGTTCCTCCACCACCACACACTCTCCTTAAATAGTAACGATCTTTGTCAGCGTAGACACAGAGCACTTTGTATACAACAGAATGAATCAAACAGCTTACGGTGAATCTCCAATTACGCTTCTCACATCTTGTTGTACGTAGCTGCTCAGTCTAAGTTGACGTTCATATCCAAACAAAAGCTGAACTCCTCCAACCAGTCAGCTGTTAGAAACCCCACGAACACAGGAAGCAAGACACAGGCAGCCGGCGGGACTGACTGAAACAGAAAGAGAGACTCTCTCATTACTCAGAGATCTTCCCACCTCTTCCCCCTCCTCTTCCTCTTTCTCCTCCCTCCCTTGTTACCTCCCTCTTTTCTTCTTTTGGAGCTTATCTATTCTAAGTCTATCACTTCTTCCCCCACTACTCACTTGCGCTATGACTCCATTGAGTGTTTCCAAGGCAGCGCAGTCACGACGTTTTCCGCTGATGCCCAACAACTCCGAACACACTTTCAGTCCCACTCCAGTTTCAGTTCCACTTCGGTCTTTCTGAGAAAGCGCCTCAGAGCAGTGGAGAGAGACATGAAGGCCTGAAAGCCGATCCCCTCTGATCTCATCAAGCAAAGTTACCAACAGCAACCAGACAAGCCGGCAGCTGAGAAAAACGCCCGGTTCACCTCCCTTCCTCCCCTCTACTTACAAAGAGCTCACACAGAGCCGACCAACCAAACTAACCAACCCCTCCCCCGCTGCTATAGGCACACACCAACACACATGTGCACAAACACACACATGTGCACAAATACTCCTACACGTGCCACACACGCAGAGCATGTGCAGAGCTTAGGCTTTAAGGTGACAAATGCTAGTGACATCGCAAGTTTACAGGATCAAACTGGATATTATAGGTAACAGGTGAGTCACTCGCAACACAATGTTATAACCAAACATTCTTCCACAAAGACCAATTCATTACAAACCCATCTCACAACACTCAGACAGACTCACACAGTCCTGATGACCCCGCAGAGGGTCCACGCTCGTGCCTAAAAGGTTCAGACCAGCTTAAGCAAGGCGCCTTACATATTACGAGCACTTTTAATGTTGTGACTTGTTGCTGAATCTCTACTTAATAATAAAAATAAATTAATACCTGATGATAATTAATGTCTTTTCAATTCATAAATGACACACACTTGCAATAAATTGTGCATTCCTTCCCTCTACACATCTGCAATCAACACATTACATTCAGTGCTGCCTGGGTGATGACCTTTTGTTTTCCTCTGTTACTATTGTCTGCACATTACTGCATAACTCTCCGAGGTGATGTGTAGTTCATTAATTGTTTTTTCTGTCCTTCTTACATAACTAATTCAATTAGGAGAGGTCACGAGAACATGCACACTCCAGAAATGATCACACATACATGAGCGCCTCTTTTACTTTGACAAATAGAAATGGTTTATGTCCCATTTGGCAATTAAAAAAGAAATCACACATCCAGGCTCATACACTAACACAAACTGACATTTTAGTGGCACAATAACATTACGGGCATGGATGTCATGCAAGACTGAGACCAAATTCTTCACAAATCCGCTCTTCCTAGAGGACCATTTTTATATTGTATCACACAGCTTTCAAGGTGCCGCAGGAGAGTTGTGGTTTGATGACTTTTTTTCTAAGACATCTGCAATTAACAAGGCGGGTGGATTTAGTATCTGAAGCAATGGAGGCACCGCTGCCCATCTATGGCTTACAGAAAAAGGTCAACATTTGCAGGACGCAGTTAACTCGCTGCTTTCTTGCATGAGAACCATGGTGTCATATCTGTCTATAAAATATGCAGTTGTGTGCAGGGTGATGTATATTAGGGGCACTGCTTTAACTGGCTCTGTAATATTTGATAGCAAAAATCAGTTTTACAGTTTATACCTGGGACTATCTCTTTAATGGGGCTGATATAACTTCATACTTTACAAAAGTATAATTTCAATATAGCAAGAAAATCTGGCAACAAGTTCATAAACTTTTACACTTTGGGGTTTGTTTGAATTAAATCAAATCTAATGTTAATAGTTACATAGTTAAAGATTTGGTTGACAGTATTTATCCTTTTAACAATTATGAATGAGTGAATAAACTAGAACTTACGCCATCGGAGACTATTTTGTATCCCCGAACACCCCTAATCTTCAATTTCCGCAATCCTCGAATAAATATTCAAATATAGAAACATTCAGGTAGAACATCATTATGTGACACATCTTCAGGTCATTACCTTTCATTTGCACTTGATTGAGGTTAATCGGATGAACAGTTTCAGAGACATAGTCAAAACAGTTTTCTAAACAGGGCCAACCATGGAAAATAATTTTTAGCAAAAGTGTTCAGTGACATAAATGATGTCACATAAAACATGCACATGGCTGTTCAGTCTGACTGAAAGGTGGAAAGGGGGTCTTATGCTGCCAGTTATGGATCACATGAAGCACAACATAAGTGTTAAAGACATTACCGTCACTCTGTTTATACTTGTGCAACAAATACTTCAGCCTCAAAAGCCACATTTAACTATTCAAGGCAATATAGGTCAGTGGTTTAGAATGTAAGCAGTGTCTGTATGCTGAAGGTAATACACACGGATAGAGAGAAAGAAGAGTCTGAAGTGTAAAATATTCACGGAGTATTACAACATTGTTTCCTTCTCTCCTTTTTTATGCAAAAGCTGTGTTGCTGAAAGGTACTCTTAAAGCAGTTTATGCAGCTTTGTGCTCTTAAAAAAATAGAGTCCTGGCTTCTTAATTGCAGCAATCCTGTTGCTGTTTAGTAATCTTGCTTGTAGCTGAAATTTAACATTTCCCCACAAAAACCAATTAACTGTTCGTCCCTCTGGGTCCTATGAAAAGACAGTGGCTTTCTGATTTGCAGTTCTATGAAATGATGTGCAGCACTTAACTAAAAATAAATAAAATGAAGTCATCTTTAAATACAGAGTGGCAGAGGGGAAGATGAATTTTCAACTATATTAATGTTTCTTTCTGTTTACTTCATTATTGTTCTTCCACTAATTCATTTTAATTTGCATTTAAAATGCAAACCCACAACCTTAGCCCCCTAATTCTGATGGATTACAGGCTTTTACGGGTTTTAGTTTTGGAAGGCTTTGCCTCAATCCAGTGATCACCAAAATGTCTTTTCCAGCTTTAAAACTGCAACATGCATTATGCAAAACTCTGCAAAGAATGCTATCTCATTACTTTATTACTTCAGTTTATATAAGTGTTTTTTTTAAAAAAATCTAACCTAATGAGTTTGATTGTCACTTCTGCAACAAACAAACTGAGACAGGTTTTCTGTTTGTAATTTGTACAACTTTATTTACTAGTCTCTGATGATTTTTTACATCAGCCAGTCAAAGAAAGGCTTTCGTCTAATTTCTAGCATCCTGAATAACAAGCAAAAAGTAGAATTCGACATTAAAGCTTAAAGTGAGGACTGCAGTACATCCCCCATCTTCTCTGCTGGCCCCTGCTGTAAATTACCCCCTGATTTTCTGCCTCAAGGCACATCCACACTTAAGGGACCCCATGGGGTCTGGGGAAACGTGTGTGACTATATGTGTGGATGTGTGCTAATCTGCAGGACAATGGGGGTCCTGTCCTCATCCCACACACAGGGCATTAGGGCTAGAGGCCTCACAGCTGAGCATCTTACTGACAATAGAAACTGGACATGTGGGTGCATGTGCATTTGAGAGTGTGTGCGCAACCTTCCATCACACACGTCAAACACAAAGCCACCCAACTGTCCACATCGCCTAGGGAAGAGAGAGAGAGTGAGAGGGAGAGAGGGAGTGAAATAGATGGATGGATGAAGCAGAAGTCAGGGGGAAGAGGATATGGCTGAAACTGGGTGAAGACTTGGACCATTTAGAGGGAGGGAGATTTTATAAAGGCTAAATGAGAGAATTACTGTGTACAGATGGCTGAGAGAAAGAGTGACATGAACATAGGCAGTCTGGCCAGGGTAATAAAAGTGGATTAATGAAAGACAGACTGGCTTGTTTAGTCAAATACGTTGATGTTTTTATGTATGAAGTCAGATTTAAACAATCAAGACTAAGTGAAGCATAAAAGCCTAGCTGTGCAATGTAAGGCTGTTTTCCAGTTTTTATGTTAATCTCATGAGTTGCATCTGCGTCTCCCATCCAGATGTTTTAAAGGAACTCCGACTATCAGCACAAACTGGCGTTAATGTGTTGTTATTTCCATTTGACTTAACTTAATTATTGTTGACATATAAAAATGTCTAATTAGTTTAATAATTGTATTTGTTTACTACAGTTTTCTTTTACCAACGGTGATTGCCATTTTTTATTCTTCTATCCATGGAAAGCTTTTCTGGATATGACGTCCGAAGGTTGAAGGCAAGACAAGGAGACTGGGAAGAAGCATTATGCAAGATTTTACTCCCAATACAGTAAACATACTGGCCGCCTTTGGCTGTTTTACACAAGCCAAAGGCAAGAAAAGCGACACAGATCGTACCAGAACGCTCTCTTCTGATCTTAAATTGTACGACATGCACTAAGTAGGAAACCACACATTATTAAAATTCATGAATAAAACCGACACAATTTCATCAAAGATATTTTTGTATAAATATTGGGGGTAGTGGTCTAACAGTTTGACTTGCCTATTAATTATTTGGTTACGATGTGGTAGCCTTGGGTGTATTCCAGTGAGGAGGTTAAAAAAAGCCTCCAATAAAGTCTGAGCTCGATGCTGTTAAACTCCCACTTTGGTTCCAAAACCCCTGCTACAAGGTCGCTGTCACAACACCGGGTTTGTTGAGCAAGATTATAATTTCCAAAATATCACCACGGGTTATCATAAAGAATATGTTATAAGGAATAAGGTATATTTAACAACCAATAAGTGGAGGTTAGAGAATGGAAGATAGACAAGGCGACCGCGGTTGACATGAGCCACTAGATGGAACCAAGAGACCGCTTACAACCGGAATAGATCATCTCCCAGAAGGCATTGCAACTTATACAACAATGGCGGCGTATGAGTAAAATTAATATTTAGAAATACCAAAAACTAATAATGTTGAGTATCGTGCAGGTTATGCTTTTACAGCTGAAGCAAATGTTTACTTAATAAGATATATTGTCCTATTAGCTAGAGTTCTGTTTAAGTAAATAAGTTCCCGTTTAGTGCAGCTAACTAGAAACAAAAGTCTCCAGAAGGACACTAACTTCACACAAGGATGTTGTATTATAAATAGCCTGGCTTTATTTTTATTAAATTATCTGATTTATTCAATTACAAAAATGATCTATTAAGTTATTGTAATCAACATTTCGTTTAACAAGAAAAGATAAATAATATTAGAAATTTTCTATACAATGAATTAATTCTGCTCTGTATAATCTACTTCCGGCATTACTTGTCTGCAAATGAGAAGCACTCTTTTTTAGTTTAAAGACAACAGGAAGTCATGGAATAAATGGCAAAAAAAAAAAGCAACAGAGTGAAGGCAAATAGTGAGCCAGTCAGAGAAAATGTCAAAAGGCTGCAAGTTTGGGATTGTTTGTTAAAAGTTTATAAAACCGAGTTAACGTGCAGCAGGATCTCTGCACAAAGCACCAGACACAATAGTAGATTGTTTAATGCACATGAAGTTGAACTGAAGATGAAAAGAAAAGATACAGCCATGTTAATTAAAGGTCACATGGCCGCTTCTGGTAACAACAAACCATTACTATTTATTTCCCTTCCAGGTCTGTTGTGGATTAAGGCTAACACTACTTTTACAGTGTCATGTTACAATTGAAAGCCTTTATCACTTTACATTAGGACAACAGAATTTAATCCTTAAAAACATTCTGTTGCATTAAAAAAGTATACTTTGAAGTATCGTAGTTCTTTGATTGCTTATGCTACTGAAATAATTTCACCACATCCTTAAAACTAAGATGTGAAGCTTTACACTGATATACAGTATTGGCCCCACTGCAACCCCAACAGCATCATTTTTTTTAGAGGGTTTTTTTTATATCTTACAAGAAAATAAAAATGTGAGAACAGCATGTGCTCCAGCACTCCCTCCAAAGATTAAAAAAAAAAGGGGGGGGGGGGGTGGGGGGGTGGTCTGGATAGTCTGAACTGCTTTTTGGTCCCCACCCCCCCCCCACCCTGAGGGAAGCCAGCCTCTCACCCACTGGGGTGAACCCCAACCTAAAGGCAAAA
>JBAMHX010000009.1:9644762-9659454 GCA_037177515.1 Pseudomugil tenellus | reverse complement strand
ATATGAGCTACTAATATCGGGTAGGTGCATTTACTTTTCTAACAGTAAACTTAGTTGTAAAATTAACTGAGCCTTGAATGCTTTTGTTGTTTTTTTTTTTCAAAAAAAAAAAAAAAGAAAAAACTTTTTAACTCAGCAACTCTGTAGTTACACCCACCAAGCTTAGACTGTAGTCCACAGCACCTTGGCGAAACCGCTTTAAGCTACTTGGTGTGTAACAAATGGAAAAGAGCTCAAAATAAGTTCTTATCTTTTTGTGGTGCAAACATGTGGCAGAAAAGAAAAATAGAAAAAGCCAAATCATAAGTTAAACATGAAACTCACCAATACGCAGCTCTGAAGACACTTAGAAACACTTCACTGGGACTGCAGATCACTCTGAAACTGTTTATTCATTCCTGTCTTCACTTAATATACAGCATGCATAAATAAACATGAAAAGAGTATAAATAAATACATTATTTCCACCATGATCTTACGCTCTCCACTGGGAGCTTTGCAGACACGTAAATATAAAGAAACACACAGCTGCTGAATAACATATGAGCTCATCCTGTGCAGACTATGGAGTTGGCTCATGAACTGGGATTGCTTTCATTTGATAAGCGCTGACCATCTCTCTTTCTCTCTCACACACACAACTATCACAGTGGGCTCCATTCTTCTCCGACTGGTGAAACACCTCATCAAATTGTGGAGTGTTATGAGTTTAGCCGACATGTGTTTGTGTGTGTCTGAGAGTCTGCCTGAGCTCATAAACATTCCAGTGTGTGCGTCACTGTCTGTGCAGCGGCAGTGTTCCTTCACAGCATGTGGTGTTGGTCTGCTTTCCGCTAGGAGGGTTGTGAAGTGGCCTGATGAAAGCTCACACATGGTGGCGGTGAGACGAGCCTGATTCCTTGCCTTGACAACCAAGCTCAAACGGTTGGATAACAGAACCTTCCAGTCTGTTGAAGACATTTCCCAGTGACAAAAAAAAACTTAGCCGGAACTTTGATCATGTTGTCATGAAACTAAGCAGGTCTTCTAAGTCAGAGCACTAAAGGGATGTTCAGAATAAAGATAAGCCTAATGGCAAATCAGAATAACAAATCAGGATTTTACCATAAGCTCTGTAAGGGCATAATTTTTTTCCAATCGTGAAACTTCTATCAGCATGAGCTTTAAAAAAGTGCTGCTGGTTAAAAGGAAAAATATATCAAAACAGAAGCTCTGTATAAGGTTAAATTAAATATTCTGTAGAATTACAATGTAAAAAACATATGTGTACAAGGCTATTTAAGTGTGAATAATTTCATTTCAAGTGATTTTATACTAAATAAAATGTAGTCAACGGGCCATCAGATCAATTTTAAATGCAAATTTCACACTCATTGGACTAACAACTCTTAAATGCACCTCCATTTTCATGTCTCCCACTAAAGACTCCTGACATATGTCCAAACTACTACATATCAAGACTTTGATAGACAAACCTAAACACAATAACAGCTAATCACTGCCTACTTTAAGGTGTGAATGAAAAAAATGCAACTGGAAAACAGTAACAGTGAAATTAAGGATTAAAATAATAGATTAACATGATTAAAAAACAAAGTGCGAAATACGACTGTAATTATTTGATCGCAATTAAGGGGATAATGTGACACCCCTAGTCATAATTATCTGATTGTATTTCTGAACTATAATAAATGCCTCACTGTGTAACGTTAAACACAAGGCTGCAATATGATAAGCACTTGAGACTGCAGATTTTAAATCTTACTGAAACAAGTTAGTTGGAAAATATAAAAACTGTCAAAAACACCTAACAAATACAGCAGACATGACAAAATACTGGCAGTTGAGTTGAGGGATTATTGGACCTAAATGAGGGCATAAATGCAAGATGTATAAGTGTTCTTTTACAGAAGCTCTAAGGATGATTCAATAGCTTAATAAGTGGGAAAATGATATGAATCATAAGCGAGATGTCAGAAGTTTTGATCATTAAAGCTGCACTGAAGGCTCATACCACATCATTTAATCACAATAAGTACCCCATCCACGCATTCATGTAACTTACTGATCCAGTAAGTGAGGTTAGCTAGCTGTTAGCTTTGCTGTAATCTTCTGAAAATAAATGCTAATATGAGCCGTTGCCTAAGGGATCACTTTAACCCTCACAGTGAACGAGCCTCATGGATTCATATACCGTCATATAACTGTAGCACCAACTCTTTTAGGTATTCATGCTATTCCACTGTTCTAGGACTAAACGTGTATTTGTGTTCAATTCCCCCACCCTCGCATCTCACCTTCACAGGGACATTACCATCTGCAGTGACACACTGCTGTGCTCACTCTTCTCTTATCCTCCTCATATGCTGCTAAAGTCACTTATATTTCTCCCACGTTTCCTCACACATCTTTCCTCCCCATCTCTGCAGTCAAAAAAAGTCAGTCAGGATACAAGCCTCCTTAAAAATGCATCACTCTTATCCTCGCACCTCCACATCTTTCATTTGCTTCCTTCTCACCTTTTATTTCATTTTTTAGTCCACCAATCATCCTGCAGCCTAAACTGTTCCCTTATCATTTTGATGCAGCTTCACTTCCCTCCAACTACCTTCCACTCCTCTCCTCCATCTGTTTCTACTCTTTGGCTTAGCTGTAATTACGTTTTCATGTTTCCGCACAGTTCCCTTCATGCGTCCCTTCCTATCGAGCCCAGTCCCGCCAGATAGCATGACTCCCAGTCCCTGCTTCCTCTTGACTCAATTCTGTCCATCACTGAGTCAAAGTGTCACAGTTTTGTTCATCCACCCCATGACTTGGCATGACTGCAGTACTGGGAGCAGAAAGAACCAGCTGCAAGCTGCAACCAGCTGAGCAATTATGACCCTCCACCCCCACTGTCTGTGTGACTGTGTACATGCATTTTTTTTCTATCTGTCTCTCTCAATACATTCGTGTATGAATTATTTAAAAGGAAATAATGTGGGCTTTGTTTTATCCTACATTCGTTTTTCCAAAACAGAGGTTTTGATCAGTTTCTGGTCTTCCTGACTGATTTTATGTGTGTGAGTATGTGAAGCGTCGTCTCCATAATTAGGGCAGACCAGCCACACATGGGTCTCCCCCGACACTTCCCCTCCAAGACCTAAATATTCATGAACCTTTAAACGCTTTCATGAGCTCTGTAATTATAGACAGAAAGAAAGACAAAGAGAGGAAGAGTAAGTGGGAGGTAAATTGGGATTTTTTGTTTGTTTATCTCAGGCTGAAACTCCAAAGGCCAATAGATGCATGTGTTTTAAAGTTTGTATTTCTGACAGCTGCATTGCTTGAATCGTTTCTGATAACTCATCACAAGTAAATGACATGCAGCAGCAGATTTAGTCCTTTATCAGCAGTTTTATTCCACTGAGTATAAATTAATATTCTGTAATGGCAGTACTTCCTGAGATAACATTAAAAATCTATTTTAACAGGCTTGATGGGGAAAAACCAAATCTGCTTCAAGGATGAAATCAGGAGTTAATTGAGATGTGATTAATCTAAATTAAATTACGCAGGTGTTTGTTAAAGTCTCATTTTTCATCTTTACCTAAAGTAAGGCATAATGGTAACATGTCGATTCGATGTTCGATCACGTTCGATGTAGCAGTGAGAAGAACGGAAGATCAGCTTAAAAAACAAAACTCTTAATTAATCATTATTTTATTTTAATAGAAAAAACTATGACAATTTTAAATTTCCTTCTCGGATTAATAAAGTATTTTTTTTATTACTGCAGTTACGAGATCTGCTGGGGATCCTGCGCCTGTCAATGACGTCACACTATACAATTGGGTACCAGTAAATGATTATGGTTTGGTTTATACAGTCTATGGGGCAGTCTGGACAAATTAGTAAAGTAGTTTTTCAGCAAGGTGGGTTTGTAGTTCTTTGTAGGAAACACAGACAACCTTTACAAAGAGCTCCATCATTACCTATCAAAAGGGACCGACCACAGGCTAACATGACTGCTAAAGGTCTCGACAGCAGAAAGGTCGCCGTTTGGAAGGCATAAAAAATAAAAATAAGTAACATTGTTACTATACATTGTTAGAAGCTCCTATTAATTTTTTGCAAATATGAATTTACAGTTTAATCAGTTACACATACACTCTGAATTATCTTGCTGTATTAGATGAACACTTGATGATGTTTTAAGCACAGTTTTGCAACGTACCGACACTGTCATGACAATAAAATGAATACATCTTTACATGTGAAAGGGCTTTATTGGTATAGGGTAAATATGCTTAAATGTGAAATAACATCTTTACTTTTTTCAGAAATAGGAGACCCAAAGCATCTTATTCCATCCATATGAATGAAATGTAGTGTTACGTCACCAGCAGCCGCAGACCGAGCAGATGTGGATAACAGAGCACACCCAGAACCGATATGCTTGAACTCTGCTGAATTATGGGCTGCCATCATCATTTACACACACAAACCAATGCAGATGTGTTTAGCTGAAATGATGAGGGCATCTTAACCCACTCCTACAGTCATAACTACAATAATGAGCTCTCTCCTGGCATACAGTGATAAAACAGACAGTGCTATTGTTCTTTTTGGAACAATTTCAAATCTGTTAAATCTATCTGGGACCTTTCTATCATTCCTGGAAGTAGAGTGTGGTTTCTCTAACAAGCACTTTACTTAATTCCAGGTTTTCAAAGAGCAATGGACTGAGAATGGCAGTGCAGAGGATTGCTGCTGTATATGAAACAGCCTTCAATTGTGTGCTTAATAGGCAGATAGCAGCTTTAAGTCAGCTGATGCCATTAACTGGGAAAGGATGGTCCAAGCTGTGTGAGAGGAACTGAGAGAGGAAAACAATATTAGTGACCAAAGCAAGAGCATTAAGGATCTACAAACTGCTATAAAAGGCATTTCTTATTATTCTCTAGTGCTTCGGTTATTTCCATTTTGGATTTTTTTACATTTGCTTTATCTCTACAATCACACTGTTATTAATATAATGGGGGAATACAAGGGATCATTTCTTTACCAAAAGTTTTTTTCAGCATCTGGCCAAGTTGGAGATCAAAACAATGATTTTTGGAAGATGACCACCTAAACATCGTACCCTGAGGTAAGGTTTAGATTCATGACTATAATTTTACAGCAGAGCAATTAAAACCTTCAGAGATCTAATATTGTTTATACGCAGTATATGCTTAGTAGAGAAATAAAAGATGGTGTGAAACTCTAAAGGTTTTTACCAAACATCATCTGCTTTAATTCATGTTTTTTTTTATTGTCAAAAGGAATGTCTGAAATAATGTGAGGGTTAGAGTATGAATTACTGAATGCTGTCACATTATCAGACTTGGAAGCTATTAATGTCACGTTTCTCATTTCTAAAGGTGCCTCATGGTATCTTATTAAGAGTTCCAGTTATCATCATGTTCCTTCAATAATTAATTGTCCTACAGTGTGAGCAACAAGAAGTTAAAATGACACAGTTTAACAAAAAAGAATAGGCACTACCATGACACTTATCACAAATTGAAGTGCAAATTATTATGAAGGTAAAATTCAGGCATTGTGGTTAGCATACCAAATACAGATGATTTTGGCAACTGTGTATATTTAGTCCAAAATTTCATTTAAACACTCTGAACTTGACTAGTTTCTTGTTGACTAGCACACCTCATATCATGTCAAAATGTGGTATATACAGTACATGATCATTTGCTGTTATAGGAGATTACTGTAACATGTAAAAGGGTAAAAATAATATTACTTTTTTAATATATCACTGTGTGTGTTTTTTTAGTACATTGTTACATTGTCTAAACCAGGGACATTCAAGTACGGTCCTCGATGGCTACTATCCTGCGAGTCTGAGAAGTTTCCCGGTTCTAGCACATACGATTTAAATGAATAAATCACTGATGGTTGTGCAAACCTTTAATCCAGGGGTGTTTTAGCACCTAAACATGTAAAACCTGCAGATGGTGGCCTAAAACACTGGATTTAGATACACTGGTCTTGGCTCTGAGGGACATGTGAAGAGAATCATTATTAAGATGAGTCTCAACCCCCAAGACTGTCAGGACAAGTCAGAGAAAGCTGTGAGAAAGGCTTGTTGTCAGTTTTATTATAAAAGCCGATACACGTTCAACAACAATCTCAGTATCCAATTCACCTAAAGACAAATGTAATATTTCATACAATATTAGCATGTATAAGTAGCCAGGTTTTATAGTGCTGTCTGGTTTATTTTGGGATTTGCAGGCCTGCAAACATTCCTGTTGCAAAACCCTTCAGAGAGAGAATGTGTGAGAACAACTCTGATCCCAAAGATAGCACCAGTCAGGAAGTTCATCTGGTTTCCCTTTTAGTACAACAAAATATCACCAAACATCCATGAACACTTGAGTGAGTGCATTTTCATCTTAACCATTTAAGTGTAGCCCTCTAGTCCAGGAGTGGAGAACCTTGGACCTCGTCCTGAAAGTTTTCCATGTGCTGGACCAGGTATGCACGGAAAACCTGAAGGATTCCAGCCTTCAAAGATCAAAGTCGAAGGCTTGAAGCTTTAGTCAAAGCATCATGTGCCCACTTCATAATCCAGGATGAGTCAACTGATTTTATCTTACTGGAAAAACGATTAGATAGTCTTGTAGAAGCTGTTACAGAAATTTTAAATTAGATTAAAAAATGATTGACAAAGTTTAATGAACAAGGGATGAAACAATGAAAAGAGTATAACAAAAACAGACACACATATACAGAATTGCAATCCGGGAGGATTTGGTCCAAAGGTCTGGTCAGAACAGAAGTCTGAGCTAATTCTGACAAGCAGCAGGGAAGGCTACCATCTTTTAGCCCTAAAGATGGTATGCTATATATCAGAAGTGTACAGAGAGAGTGTTCTTACTCCAAGTAAGTCACAGATACCATGGCATGTCACTTTATTATTATCTTTCATGAGCTAATTGATGGTTATCCAGAGGATACCTAAACATTGTTTACGTCAGAGAAAACAGCAGATAAAGGATGTAAACTGATGTCTGGTTGTCATTAGCTTAATAATGTACAAGATTAAAGGATGTTCAGGCCTTTCAGCAGGATGGCACCTGATACACAAGAACAAGAATATATTCTATTATTATACAGAGTAGACAGAGTAAATAAGCTCAGATATGAAATTTCTACCACAGAAGACATGAAAATACAGGCAGGACTAGTTGTTTCTGCTCCTGACACACACACACACACACACACACACACACACACACACTCATGGAGCAGACCTGAAACATTTCAACGTAATGGAGAAACAAGCACACAGTATCCCTTTAAAATGACAAATAATCAAGTGCACAGACACTGCTGTCATTTATATGTAAATTAGCCCACCGTTTCTCTTCTCCACGTAGACCACTTCAGTCTCCATAAAGATAAAACAAACTTCTGATCAGATCAGACAAGATGTCAGATCAGAGATGATGATTATGAACGACAGAGTGTCAAATGATGCGTGACAAGATGGAGCAAGATGGAGTGAAATGAGCTAAATATGAAGGAATTTACAAGCAAAGGACGCTAACTGGAACTAAGGTCTGTTAGTCACAACACTAATGACTTCTTGTCCCCTGTCCCCCCCCCCCCTTCCTAAATGAGGAGGCTTTGATTAACAGCTCACTGCAGCAACCTCTCCTAAACCAACTCATGCACTTCACACAAGCTGACAATTAGATGACAAGTGACATCAACCTCACCCTGATAACTGTTGAGCAAGCAAAAACGTGACATGCACAAAGGGAGCTGCATGCAAACTCTAGTTTTCAGGAGCATCATGTTTTTATCCATCAATCAAGCACAAGAATGACATCTGACCATCTTACCATTTGAAGCACAAACACAAACACACACACACACACACACACACACTGGTTCTACATTGTAATTAAACACCAAACACCTGTGAAGGGCATGAGGAAGCACATCAGCCCCCTGGTTGTCTCTGACTGGAGCAGTTAATGTCATTTAGAGTGTGTTAGTGCATGAGAGTGCAGTTTTGCTTGACTGATATCTGTTTTTTAAAACGCATCTCTGTCAGTGAGCATTTCTGTAAGCTCAGCAGTTTATCGATGACTTAACAAAAGGCTGCTGAATATAAATCATTTTCCACTCCATCAGCAAGTGTAAAACAGATGTATTTACACTGGTTTTCCAAAGACATAGATGGGAATGACGTATTGGAAGGACAGCTACAGAAGATAGACAGGATACATCAGTGAGCCTGAAGCCTGACAAAGCAACTTTGCCATTAGGGCTGGCCGATAACTGGAACCACATTTATATCTTTGGCTTCATCACACGATACACATCTCATGGTTTTGATATCTCTAAAACACTGTAAATGTTTTTAGATGTAAATGTTAAAAGGATCGAAAATCATTTCAGATTTAATAAGTTGAGTTTACCTTCATGACAACTGTGATTTTTTAATTACTCATCTGTTATTGTTGTTATTATTATGTTATCATATCCCTGTTCGGAGTGTCAGGGATAAAATGGTTTCGAGAAGAAAGGAGACAGAGTAGCAGAGAAGTGAAGCTGAAAGCCATGTGAAATATCTGCATCATCGTGATGGGAGAAAGACACACGAACGAACCTAATAACATGAATTAATTTAGAGCAGCATGAATGTATATATGATAGAGAAAATAATTCAAATTTAAAATATTTCCGCTGTTCCGCATTTTTCATCCTGTTTGAAGCAAATTTAATTCCTAATTAAGGAAGAATTAACACTGTAATGTATACCTGGCAATTGCCAATCTGTCCTACATTTTATCACATTCAGTGTCACTAAATCAGTACAACTAATATTGCAATATGTTTTCCATGCTTTACTTTAATCTCTTTAGAATTAAGAGAGAAGAAGTGACCTTGCACTTAGAATAAATAAAATCTTTTTTAACATAAGTTGGGTTTTCTAATAAGTCATGTAGGTTTCACATGAGTTGAAACAACAATATCTGATGTGAAATATGTGATGTCTCTGTATGAAAGCGTAGTGTCCAGGAAGGCCACGCAGATCATCCCATCCATAGAAAACTTTCAGTTACTTCCATCAGTCCTAGTTGCCCGGAATAAGAAATCATTTGTCCCTTCGGCAATCAAAATGTTAAAACTCATAACTTAAAATTTAAAAGCTTCATTTATGTTTGTGAACAATTTTTTGTAATTTTAAGTGCAATAAAGCTTTGTCAAAGACAACTTTCTGTCTCAGTGAAATAGACAATAAAGATTTATATTATCTTAAGACCAAATTAGCTGAAAAAAATCCTATTTAATTTGGAGTTTTGTGCTGCAAGTAGCTCAAAACTCCTGAAATCACACGAATGTGTTCAAATAGGTCTGTGGACAACCCTGTGCAGATCATGCAGGTTAGCAATAGTCCCACTTAAAGTCCTTCTGGGTCGCTGAGGACGCAAAACGATGCTAGTGTTTCATACTGGAGTGCTTTAAAGATGCATTATGTAACTTTCCGACCTTAAAAGACCACGTTCCAGACTGATTTGATGGTACGGAGACATCCATCATGTGCATTTCTGGAGCCATCACTGCCCAGCAGCATCCGCAGCCTGACAAACTGCACTATACCACAGTTTCACCCGAAACACTGCATGATGTTGCAGCTGTGTTTTGCTTCACATCCTAGCAAACGGATACAAACACCAGCTGTATTGGATATACACCATGACTGATTCTGTAAACAAATGCAAGAAGACATTACAAGAAGAAAGGAAAATAAAGAGATAAAGTGACATAACATAAGATAAGACTGTCTTACTGGCTGGAAAAACTCATGTGAGAGGTGGGATGTAAGTTGGATGTGGAATTAGCCCATGACAAGGTGCATGTCACTGGGAAAATTGCAAAAATCCTGTGGTGTGTATACAGCTCAAAAATCTGCTCCTGAATCCTGGTAATCCTGAACTTCAGAGATAAAACTATCTCTATATTGTGAACACAAACCAAGTTCACAACTGATTTCAGTACATTGTAGGAACACTGGATGATGCAAATGTAACATGTCTTTGTTCATAATAGTCATTATTCCCAACATAAAGCAATATATTAGAAACTAATGTTATTCCCCAGCAAGTTTTTACATAAACCAATAAAACACGTCTCTATTATGAAAACATACAAAGAGCTAGATATACACTGTGTACAGAAAATTCCGAACTAATTATGATCCCTTTCCTTATTATATTACTAACTAGACGTACTCAGAGAGCACAGACCTCCAACAAGCCATTGTGTCAAATGTCAATGATTCTGGATACTATTTCTGAGTTTGTATGCAAATGGCAAAATAATCCCCATCTCTCCATAGTAAAGGCTCCATTAAAAAAATCCTGGATTCAGGCGGTTATCTGTATCACCCATAAAATCTAATCACTTGCTATTTATTACATTTCTGAAATTTTCTGAAAATTTCATCTGAATCCGTTTATAGCTTTTTGATTTACTAACTGATAGTCAGAAAAACCGGCACAGCCAAACACATGACCTCCACTTTGGCAGAGGTAATTCGACTAATTGCTTTTGCTCTGTCCGCAGCCTAAGTGTGTATGTTTACACACAGAGAATTATTCTGACACAAACCCAATTACCACCATCTTCTGAATTAAACACTGTCATTTAAACAGCTTTTACCGATTACCTTTACCCAAATAAAAGGCCTGATAAGATCACAGAAAAAGATGCCAGTATCACACTGCCTTCCCGATTATTTTGCAAATGGTATTAAAGTGTGTCAAAGATATTTTTTTCATCAAACTCATGGATGGTATAGCTTTTCAGGGCTCTTTGGATCACTGAAATCCATCTCAGACATCTGTGATTATTAGTTTGCCAGGTGAGCTTAATAGATGAAAAACTACTGAAAAACCATGTTTTTCAAGCAATATTGGAAAGAAAAAGGATCTTTCTGTGTCTGAAAAGTGTGAAATAGTTGAATGTCTTGGACAAGATATGAAAACGTTGGATATTTCAGGTAAACTTAAGTGTGATCACTGTAACATTAACAGATATGTTGCTAATTCGGAGCATGCGGGTTTGTGCAGATAAATGCGTAATGAGGAGGGTAAAAATGCCGTTACAAAGCAGCAAACAGCTGGTGCCGCTAAAGTCCCACACACATGGAGGTGTAGGATTCTCTGCAGAAAAAAGGAATAATAACCCTGCTTTCTTTAACAAAATAATCTTCATGCATAACAATGCATCATCTCACGCTGCAAGGAAACCTGTTGCAGCGTGAGATGATAGAAAATTCTGGCTGCTTTGGACATTAAAAAGAGAGAAAGTCATGGTGTGGCCATCATATCAACCTTTTGTAGCATCCTCAAGTAAAAGATCTATGAGAGTGGGAGGCGGTTCGCATCCAAACAGCAGCTCTGGGAGGATATTCTGACCTCTCCTACCCCTCGCATCCACTAGGGCCTCTAAAACAGAGCAAATCCTCATAGACTCTCACATTAAATAGACCAACTTCACCACTGAAATGAACATGTTTAGAGCCTGGTACAAAACATATTTTAAGTTTAATAGGTCATCTTTACATTCATGAAAACTGAGGGGGTGACTTCTTGATAACTCTTTTATTTAGGTGTTTTTTAATGTTGAAATTATAGGCGTATCAAATATCCGCGGCAAGAAGTCAGAGTGTAGCACAAACGCAGTTTTTTGTCAGCTAACAGCTAGCGTTAGCATTAGTTTTAGCCCGCCTACCTCCATTAGCTGGTTAACTCCCATTAAATCCGTGTTAGCTCAGTTAACTCTTAGCTACATCAATCACCAACCCCCAAGCTCACAGCCCCCCCTCAGCTCCAGCTCTTAGCCCATTTCTGTATTTTGTGAGAGCGATCCCGTGTGTGACGCTGCCAAGATGGTGTCCAACAAGCTTTACTTTTGTACTTTAGAAATCTACTGGGAGGCTCCGTCTATCTTTTATATACAGCATTATCTCATCTATTGACAACAAACTCTAAATGCAATCCACAAACTAAGGCTGACAAATAGTTTACACTGCCTTAATATTATATAACCACAGAAAGCTTTACTGTGTAACAAATAATCCATCTTCTGAGTATGTGCATTGCTCTTTAATGGCCATCGTTGCTACTGGTTGCTAATGACCAGAAATGAAGAAATATCTTACACGGATACAATTTCCCAGGCAGAACCTGTTCATTCGCCAATTTGAGACCATGGTTCATAAGGCCAAAATATGGATTTACATGTTTCCTGTCCCTCACACAAGATGACTTTTATAGCAAGTTTTCTTATTAGCATGACGACTGTACACACATTATATCCCCTATTTCTTTCACAGCAGTTTTCCGAGGTGTGTTTCGGATGACAATCAGCTTGTTCTGTGGTAAAGGAGAGATAAAACATGTCTGACATTACAAACAGGGAAAGCAAACCTGACCTTTATGATAGATAAAAAAGAGCCCACAGAGAAGTTACTGAAGCAGTAAACAAGCCTTCACTGCCTCAATGATAGTTTCAGATATGGAACAAAAATGAAGTATAAATAAGTGATGCTTGTACTACTGACCACAAATGAAAGCACTTAATGGTTTTTCTAGGCTCACAATGTTAAACGCTGATGTTTACCAGTAAAACCGTAGCATGTTTACTTTATTAGTTATAACATCATCCGCTTAACACTTAGCCTAATCTAGGAAAGAAGGATCTCCAAAAAGCACCGTTTTGCATTTAACTCTTTAGAGTATAATGAATCTAAAGTCTGGAACTGGTGTAATATCATGGTTTATTCACATCGTCAAAAGTATTAACCACATTTGCTGCAACCTGCACTGTAACAAATAACACTGGAAATAAAAACTCATGCAGCAATCCTACCAAAGCAATGTGGGGTCCAGATATTTTGACATATAGACTGTGGATGTTAAAGACGAAATCAGCAACGTTCTGACAACCAAACTACCGCCTTGCTGTAAGCAATAGAAACCCCAGGCTCTTACTTATGTACTGTGATCTATTTTTCACCTTCATTTAATCTAATTTGAGACTTCACAGGTTCAGAGTCTGCTTCTCGTGGCGATCTCCTGTGGTGCAGAACAAACAGTGGGAAAGGCGAGGGGTGAAATAATTAAAAATAATGACAGCTGATAGGAAGCAGCTCACACTGAAAAAGATGCTGGTCTTGTCACTAAATTGCCCTGCATGTCGCTGAATGAAAGCAATCATTAATTTGGGCCTGAGTAGAATGTAAATGGCAACATTTGCAAAAAAAATAACCAAAAATCTGAATCAGAATCCTATTCAGCGACTAACTTATTGATTAATTGATAAGTAGTTAGACTGAGTCGACTCTATTGTTGCTTTTTGTGCTTCACTTGAAAAAAAGGAGAAAACAGTCAGATATTCTGACACCTTGTGAAAAGATTTCTCCTACTGTTTTACAAAACTTTCTCTATCTCAGTGTGAGAATTTTTACTACTCCATCGTGCCTGCTTATTTTAAGAGCAGCGGCAGGGTGTGATAAAACACGGCAGAGTTAAAAATCCTAATCTGGCTGACAAGCTCTCGCCTCGTACGGACTCACAACCCAGCTTATTAGTTCCTACGGATAAATGAGAGGTTTTGAAAAAAGGGAGGGAGCAGGAAATAAACAACTGACTGATAAAAACAACAGAATAAGGACGAGAGACAAACCAAAAAAATTACTAAGTTTGTTACTTTAGCTATTTTCCAAACTGTCTATGTTACAGAAACACTGAATATGAGCAAAGCAATCCAAGTTGCTTTTGCAGTATCTTATATGTCTCCCTGGCGGATTTGGTTCGCTTTTTGCAGCACGCTTTACTCGCGTTAAGAGTTCTTTTGACTTTATTTTTTTTTGTTTCCCTAAAATAGTTTCAAATGCAAATTCCACATTTGGTTTCAACCTAAAATCATTCAGCTACTTAACTGACAAAATAACAAAATAACTATGTAACTGATTAAATAACAAAAGGAAATATCCCCACCTGTCTGTATATTTAGGTATACTCAATATACACATGGAAACATACAGGTTTTCAGAGAAAAACGAGACCTCAGGCTTGCAGAAAACAGCAAGTGTACGTGGAAGGTGGAAGGATACAGATGGACGGGAGGACAGATACATTTTTAAGTCAAAGTTAAAAGCAGATGAAACGCATTTGCTGAAAATGGTCTAAAATTTCATTTCATGTCTAAATCAATAGGAACTTCACCTATCTTCATTTGAACGCTTTAAAGCTTCAAATAAGAACTGCTCAGAAAATTCTTAAAATATAGTCTTTATTTGTTTAATTAAAATAATCTAGTAATTAAGTTTTATTGGAACATGTTTACTATTTATTACCATTATTATTATTATTATTATTATTTCTGATGAAAATATTGTAATGTAAATAGTCCTCTGCAGGAGGGGGGGCAAGAAACCAGTATCATATGGTGTACAACAGGGTTTTGAATAAGTTTCTACCATAAAGTGCTGCAAAATGTCTCAGAAAGGGTTTGTATCAAATATGCAACATTAGGCACTGAAATTAGCTTTTAAAAAAAACAACTGAAACACTTTGTGAAGGGGACATAAACAAATGTAGGTAAATACATACATAATATA
>JBAMHX010000009.1:9623874-9636970 GCA_037177515.1 Pseudomugil tenellus | reverse complement strand
TATCTACTACACATGCAGGCACACAAACAGACACACACACATTCCTCAACACAGACGGCTACATCATCCAACTTGTTAAAATACACACACGTGTAAAAAATGGGTTATAAGCGAGAAAAACTCTTCACATCTTAGAAGACAAGCTGGTCTCCTGTTTTTTCACTATATCTAACTCCTGAACGGTGACCGCAGGCTCGAGCGGAAAATGGCCTCCACAGCCATCTTATTTCCACCTGAAGGCCAACTTCAGCCGAGCCGCGTCACCGCCAGCCACCGAGTGGAGAGAAATACCATACTGGCGGGAGGTCGGCTGTAACTTTGTCTTTCCTGACAAGTGTTTGAGGCAAATGCACAAGGCCGTTACAAGCTCACTGTACTTCATTGTCTTACACCAGTGAACACAGTGCTGGCCATCCGTGGGTCTGACTGCAGTGTTCAGAGGAAAAAGCATGAAGTAACACTTTCTGTAGTGCAAAGAAGAGCAGGTCAGGGGACTGGAAAAATATACATCTCTGTCTCAAATGCAAGTTTCCTCTGACATCCCACCTTGATTGAACATTCTTTAAATCTCACAGTAATCTCACAGCACGGAGGCAAGAGCAGACCAGACAAATGGTGCAAAGCGGCAAGTTTTGCTCTGAAAAGGACCTGCATGAAGCTTTGTCAAGTTTAGTTGCCTCCAAACATTCTCTCCACCCCCCTCCCACGTCTAAACAACACTTACAACATAGATCTATGCAAACTAAACCCTTTTAAGGCCACTGAATTTTATAATCTTCTCCCTCAGAGCTGAGCTAGATATCAAACCTTTCAGTGTTTCCCGTCAGTGCCTCCTCATCCACATTATCTATTCTCTGAGCTGACACCCTCTGCAAGCTCCAGTAATCCGACACAGCAAACTGGAGAAGATGATGCTGATATGTACCAAATAGCTCCTCTTCCTTCCTTTTGCTTCATCTTTTCTGGTCCACTTGAGTATATTCAGGTTTCCTTTGGTCTTCATTATTAATCCCCACCATTTCAAGCTAAAGGGCATCTTTTCCAGTTCTTTACTGAATGTCTCCTTCTTTAAAACCGAGAAGGAGACACTCGTGGTTGGCTAACGACCAAGCAGGTAGACGACCACCTCGTAGGTGCACATCATGATAGCAGTGTTAGGAATCTGTCTGACGAGGTGGGTGGTCAGGCCGCGGTACAGTGCCCGGTATCCCTCCTCTCTGGGTACCGTCAGTAGAGTTTGAAAGAAGGAGCGGTATTTGCTGCCTTCTTCTCGTAGTCGTGTGCGGATAACTTCTGCAATTTCACACAGAGGAGAAAGAAGATTGTGTGAAATATATTACTGTGAAAGTATTATCCTTTAGGTCAGAATCATAAAAAGTAGAGCTGCACTGCAAAAACTAAAATCTAAGTAAGATTAAACATCTCAAATAAAGGACACATATGTTTAAAAAAAATTAAGCATAAGATAATTATTCTTAATTACGTTTTTTTTTAAAAATTTTTTTTACTTGCTTTAGGAATTCTTTACAGGTTAATGTTAATTGAAATAAGAAATTATCTGCCAAATGAACAAGAAATTTTATCTTATTTCAAGGAAAATTAACCTAATTTTTGTAGTTTTTTCTTGTTTTTAAAGACAGTTTTTGTAGTGTGGGCAAATTAATCGATTAATTCGATTTTTTTGTTCATGAAGATTTATTTCTACGAAAATCTAAATTGATTTCCCACAAATCCACATAAACACATCAACATGGCAGCTTGCAAAGAAGAGCTTGTTCCCAAAAAAGACTGGTTTGGTTTTGCAAACATGGAGTCGCAGCAATAAATGCAACGTTGCAAACTCTGTTTATGGGTTTTTGAAATTTATTTAAACACCTGAAACAGAGGCACTCAGTGTAGTGGGAGAAATTGTGCATCTACGAACCAGCTACAGCCTACAAAACCCACCATTAGAAAAACTACGGTAAGGGGATTATTTTCACTCTGTCCCCTAAGACTGGGACGATGGAAAGCCATCAAGGACGTGGTCTAAAACTCAAAAAGGAATCATTTTTGTTGTTTGTAAAAAAAAAAAAAAAAAAAAAAAAAATGAACGGTACGAAAAAAATCAATTTAAAATTGGACATCATATTGGTTTTTTTTTAAAAAAAAAAAAATAGATTTTACTTCTACGCCATATCGCCCAGCCCTAATAAAAAGTGGAGAAATGTTTACCGTGAGGATATGCGAGTGAGGTGGCACATGTCTTGGAGGTTGCTGCTGCCAGCATCATGCCTACAAAGTCCGAGGCATCCTTGACCGACTCGTCCTCTTCGTCCATGCTTGCGTGCGCTTTGGACTCCAGCAGTTTCCGTTTGATACTTTCATAGATGACAAAGTGGATAACAGTCTCAGAGATGCCGGCGTACGAAGCCGACATGCCTCTGTAGAAACCTCGCAGGCCGTCCATCTGGTACACCCGCCGCACACACTCAAATGCATTCATACGCCGCTCGCCTCGGTTTCTGTGACAAAAGTAGGATTTTTCATTTTCCTTGATAAAAGAAAACCACATTTAAAGTGTTCCTTCTGGACATAGAGCGGTTTGCGCTTCCTCACCTGGAGTCTAGCTGCAGACGGGTCTTTATCAGCCAGACGGGATTGGTGGCTGTGATGGCGGTGAACCCTGAGAAAGTTAAAGCAAGTCAAAGATTTAGAGAAATGCCTACACACTTGGAACACTAACACATCCAAAATAAGCTAAACTAAATATTTAATACTGTGCAAAGACAGAGAAAAAGCACTTCACAAAACAGGATCAATTGGCTTTGGCTTTTATTTGACTCCAATTCTTCTAAAACTGATATAGATTAAATGCAGACAGTATCTATATCAATTATGATTAAATTTGGATAAATCATTTAATGAGTTACAGACACAAAAAGGCATGCTCTTTCATGTGGAATACTACTCAGATGAATGTAAACTGTTTTATGTGCGTTTTTGCTGATGTTCCTGAACTAACAGTGCAAACTAAGACAAAAGGAAGCCAATCAGCAACGTCCTTTTCACTTCTTATATTTAGCTCTGCTGTACATTTAATTTCTCTTCATGTTGGTAAGAATTAAAGGAAAAATACAACCATTTTACTCCAAAACACATTATCTGACCAACACAACTGGTTTTATGTAAACTGGATGTGAAAGTTGAGTTAAATGCATGCTGATTATCAACCTGTATGTCTATTCAATGCCATCATATGAACCAGTGGTTCACTGGTAAGGCTCCACAAACAGAGTGTGGGCCTAATGTTGGCATAGTGAGCACAACCTCTAAAGTACAGAAAAATAGAAGATATTATTCAATTATTCAAGGCTTTAAGTCTCCAATAAGGATGTAGCACAGCTTTTATTTGTAATCGTGGTTTTATTTTTCCGCTTACACACTTCCTGTGTGCTTAATCTGAAAGCAAAAAACCTGCCGGTAATCAGGTCCCTGACAGATCCAATCAGAATGCACACAACTGAATGTGTTATTGTTGGTAGCAGTCCATTTGTTTGGTAGGTAGACACTACACAGTAATGCTAAACGAGTCGTGTAGGACCTAAAGCTAATTAACATCATTTTCTCTCATTACAAAATGAAAGAAATTAGCTTTAAAGTTTAGAATAAGTTGGAAAAAACAAAACAAGTGGAATAAAATATGGCCATCTGCAGGAAATGGCTACAACCAGGATGAGTTTAACACAGACACATCTAGTGTATCAGTGCAGTAGAGACCTATGTGAAGGCAACTGCGTGAGGATGAGGATTACACAGGTCTGCTGAAGAGAAGAACAAAAAGAAGAAGAAAAAAAGAGGGAAGTAGAATGAAGTAGCGTCTATGGCGTGTACTCACGAGGGAGGGGCAAAGCTCCTCCAGCTCCTCCCCGCTGCAGCTAGAAGCCTGCAGATATGGGGGGCTCAGATGGCGGGGGTCTCCCACCCAATCACGCAGGGGTGAAAGCTTTACAGTAAAGCCCTAAAATAGACACAGGCTTTTCTGTACCACAGTCACACACAAGCAGCAGTCACATCCACCCCAAACCCCACCAACCACCCCCATCCCACTTCCTGATCAAGCACATGGAGAAGAGATGGGAGGTGAGGGAGTGAGCCCCCTCCACCCATCTTTCTTTCAACTAAACACCCCCCCCCCCCCATAATTCTTAAAACATTTATCTTTCACTTTATCAGCTGGATAAAAAGGAAAATGAGCAGAAGCCAACTAATCCAAAACTCCAGCTGTCCCTCGAGCTCCGGGCAAAAACAGAAAAATAAAAAACAGAAAAGGCAGAAGACTGAGGAGCTATTCTGTATCATCACTGTTCCTATATCTGCTTTTAATCTATTTAGCAGAACAAGATAGAGATCAAACCGTAAACTATGAATGCAGTGAGGCTGCTGGAAATGCTAACCTTGCATTTATGTGTGTAAAAGATAATCATGGCAAAAAAAGATGAACTGAACAATGAATTAATGGAGATGAAACAATGAAGTGGAGAAGATAAAAACCGGGAATGACGAAATGTTGCATGTGTAAAGGTAAATGTTTAGACGGTTACGGTTTGCTCCAACATGTTTAATGTAGAAGTTTATCTATTTTTTTTTAGCAATTATAGATTTATTTTAACAACTAAAACTGTAATATGGAGACCTTTTGCTCCACTAATTAGGATAAAATCCTACCGTATTTTTCAGACTACAAGTCGCATAAATAAAGTCGCATTTATTCATAAGTCCTGCCAGGAAATATTGTATTATTATTATCCTTGGCAGAGTGTTGAGACGTAACTATGCCGTTGACATACTTCTTCAACCAGCACGTTGTTCTGGTTAGTGATGCTCGAGTTTAGTTTTTGCCAACTTACATGCTAAATATCCAAGTAAAGACGGGTTTTATTTAGCTTGAAAAAATATGGTTGAGAAACGAGTAAAACTGGCTACATGATCACGGGTTACGTTACATCACAAATTCAGGCCATGTTGCCTTCAGCCTGCGATGTTTTAGGAATATCCAGGTCGCGTCTGACTATAAGCTGCAGGAACAGTCAAACCATTAAAAAAGTGTGACTTATAGTCCAGAAAATACAGTAATCTATCTTGTAAAAATATCTTAGTAACTAATACTAGATGTTTTCTTGCATGTATGTCTATATTACACATGTCAGGGCTGACAAAAAGTCCATGAAATAACACGAGATGTACATAATTTGCATTTCATTTATATGCATAAATCACTATGTAGCTGCATACAGTTCCTCTAAATACAGAGTCATCTTCTGTTCCTCAATTTAGTGAAGACATGCATCTGGATATAGACATGCTGCAGCATGCTGTGATTATGATCCTTCTATAGACGTATAATGTTTGTACAAACGCTCCAGAGGGGTTTGACCTACATTCAGAGACAGAAACTTGCTTCACTTAGGAAATGAAGTGGGAGCAGCATTTCTCCACCAATTGCAAGGACGCCCTGAATTAAAAGCAGGGGAGGGTATATGGGACAGGAATCCACAAAGTTAGTTTGTAAAACTGGAAGCAATTATCCTACAATGGATTAGATTCAGCCGTACAGTTGTCGACCAGCTTGTGGCGACTGTGGCAAATGTGTTCACGAGAGACAAGAAATATGATTACCTATGGAATAAGAGCGTAGTTTGTTTGTGCAGTACAATTACAGACATATGTTTGACTAAAGATGCTTTAGAGGAGACTATAGAGATGTAAAATGCTAATAAAATAGTGTGCCATACAGAAATGTGTACACATGAAAAAAAGTTTCAGTATAACTTTTAAGATTAATTGTAGAAATATCATCAATCCTTTCGCTAAATATCAGATCAGACGGATAAAAAAGGCCTGTAGCACTAATAGTGATGATGAATGGTGACAAGACAAAAATGAGTGTAACCTGCAGTACCGATGACAAGGTTAGCATTTCTGTTGTGCTAACAAAAGAAATCCACACAAGGGTTTATCATTATTTTACTGTTAAAGAAAAAAATCTAAGCAGGGAAAGGGAGGTTTGTGACATGACTAAACAGTAGCAAAATCTATTTATATAAAAAAAAGGGCCTAAAACTAACATACCAGCAACAAGCACGATACCATAAGCAATGGTAATATAATTAGAAATGGATAACCATTATGAACTTTCTAATATTCATAAAAATCACCATGGTTTTCATCATACCAGTGTAAAGAAATGGGGTGCTACCTGACGCGTCCGCCCGAGTGCCAGGGGCCCCGGTTGACCTTTGTGGGCCGTGTTCTCTTCTCTATACACACAGAGCAAAGAAGGGGGCCCAGACCACACTGTTTAAGTCACAACTGGGATGTTAAACCATTTACAGAGTCCTCTGGAGAGGTCTCAAAATAAAAAAAAAAGATTAAAAAATTGGTAAACAGGGCAAGGAAAGGGGGAGGGGGAATTAAGAGGATATATATCATGGACAATGAGGCTAGGGAAGAGGAAAGCACAACCTAAACTTTGAGGACCATAAGGTTGTTTTTTTTTTTTGCTCATTTTCTCCCCATAACAGTGGAAATATATAATGTAATGTACAATGTATATGGAAATAAATTAGAGCCTGAAATAGCCTGGATGTTGCATCTCATCTGGTTGAATTTGAAAAAAATATGACTACTGATGTTAGAATGTGTCCCCTCTGTTATATGTAGACTATTTTCAGGTCAACATGTACAGATAAGATGCTGAGTCATCGACATAATGTTTGAAAACATTCTGAGTAAGGGAACTTGTATGTGTGCTCATAAACAGCAATGCTCCTTTTAACTGAGTTTGATCCTGAGAGTCTTAAATTGTGCTTTCTGATAAAATCAATTTTTTTATATCTGATATTCCTACACATGAAACAGCTAGATAATGCCTAATTATAACAGACATTATTATTTAGCTTTAGCATGCTTCAAGGTGTGAGGGAAGGGGCTGTGCCTGGGGGTAATTCAATATGTGAAAGTAAACTAGGAAAAGATAAAGAAAAGATAAAATTTGTCTAATGGAGACAATGAGAAAATTCTTCTAACATGTTTTGAAATAAAACCCATCAGTGAGATACACTGCCCAGGCAGACTCACAGACTGTCAAAGAGGCAGATCAAACAGGAACTAACAGACCGAAGGGAGGAGGAGGAAAGAGAGCCATCATTACCTGCCATCCCAGCAGACACCATGTGAACCTGGGTCGAGTCCGGCTCCAACACTCCATTCAGCTTCTCTTTAGCTGTTGAATAGGCAGCAAAATAGATCGCCCTGCAGGAGGAAAATAAAAAAATAAAAAAGACATGAAAGAAACAGAGGGGACATCATTGGGCATATACACGTCTGTACACTGCCTCAAGACGGTCCTTGCAGACTGATATTAACCATTCAGCAGAAAACTAAAGGGAGGAGGAGTTGCAGTACTGGTAAACCAGCGGTGGTGTCATCATGGACATGTTACTGTTAAAGAAAAGATCTGCACAAGAGACATCGAGCTGCTAGCTGAAATGAGCTACATGCTAGCTGAAATGAGCCAACATGCTAGCTGAAATGAGCCCACAGCTTTCCTGTCACACTTCCACTCCGTTACCCTGCAGCTAAGTCAAGTACCTGAACACAACCTCATATCCCTCCACATCAGGACTTCCTGAAACCTCCTCTACCTCCACTCTGTCTGTCTGTAATCAATTCATGAAATAACTGATGAAACTCAACTAGAACAAGGCTGCAGGTCCAGATGGTGTCAGTCCCAGAGTTGTCAAGACCTGCTCAAGACAACTATGTCTGATTCTCCAGCACCAGTTCAACACCAGTCTGAGTCAGAAAAGAATATCAGTCATGTGGGAAACATCCTGCCTTGTTCCAGTGTCTAAAGAACCACAGCCAGCTGAACCAAATGACTACATAATTTGAATTTCCCTCTGGGATTAATAAAGTATTTTAAATTTCATATATCTATCCAGTGTGGCACAGATTCAGACAGAGTTATAAGGATCATATTGCTGATGTAAGCACTGAAGGCATGTGATTATCTGTCAATCGAATGAAGATCAGTTAGGATTGACTATTTAGTTAATATTACTTTATTCATTCGTTGACTTCGGAATGTTGACCAGCCAAAATTATTAGAGCTCCGCTGTTAAATGATCAAGAAACAAAAATTGGGGCACCATGTAGGTCAGGTGTCTGAGTATTCGAGCCATGTACAGACAGCTCTTCAATGCAGCTGGCCAGGTGGGTCCTCTTGCTGCATGTTACCCGATTCTCTGTTTTACCTCTTTACATTACACAGTCAGATAAAGACTAACGAGCTCTAGATAAAAGCCTAAAAGCCAGAGCAGAAATAAATAGAAAAGATATGGAGGGACCATTATGTATAATTATAATTATTTTAGTAAACCTATTGTAATTATAAAAAGATAAATTACATTTTGCCCTATTACACACCAGGACAGATAATAAAGTCGAGAAACGTAAAGGTTATGAAAAAGAAGGTCACTGATTAGAAATTGTGTGTGAGAGACAGAGAGAAAGAAAGTCTTGTGGCACGCTCTAATAAAAGATTTAACTCCTCTGACCTTCGCTGTTCTTCATTCAATAAAATAAACCAAATCACAGGATTTAGTCAACACTACCGCAGACAGGAATTAAACCCAATGACCTCTAATTTCCACTCTAATTCTGAATGGAATAACAGACATGCACAATTGAAATCATACATAAGTGTGTGAGTGCATTTCTCACATTAGGGATGACGCTGCTGGTTAAAGCGGCCTTTATTTGTGTGCGGCTAATGAAGCCGATGATCTTAATGAATGCCAGCAGCATGCCTGCTGGATTGTACTCTCATTAGCCTCTAGCATTTTTTAAAAAATCTCTTTTAAACATCAGAGTGCTTCCAACGAATTATAACAAGAGAAAATAATTATATAGCCAAGCAAACCAAACCTTCCTCTAAAGCTACGCATTATCTATTGACTGTTTATATCAGCTTTGCTTTAAAAAAAATGCAACATTTTTCTGTTTGTAACTCACCGTGCAAACACTGATAATGACTAAAAGTACTATGTTTATATAATTATGCATTTCCTGCAAGATCTATTCAATATGTAAGACCATGGAGTCAGAATGTAAACCAATCACTTAAGGTACACTGAGATTAACAGCTTCAGAGGTCAGAGGCAGGAAACATGTCTGTGCATTTTGACCGTGATGGCAAGTTCATAAGGTTCGGTCACTATGTTACACCATGCACATATAGCAGAGAGCTACAGCTGTTGTGATCGGTCATTTCAACAACTTCACAATTAGCCCGCTGGATTTACACAAATGCCCAAGCTAAAGGGCTTTTCACCCATCTGAGCCTGACTTAAAGGTAGTGTGTAAAAACAAGCACAACAGTTCTTTATTAAACACAACAAGAACATCAGAAGTAAAGTGAGATTTGATATCTAGCTTAAGGACATTTGGACATCTGGACAGGAGGAAGCACGAACATGACCACTCGTAGAGAAAAACAAGGGAAGCTATGGCTCATACACAAAGACGAGACCACAATAAACCAATGAGAAGAGGACCGCAAACGGTCATGTGATTCAGCGGTAGCTAGGGAGAAGCAGACAGTTCAGAGAGGGGAATTGAGCACAAATGCAACTGCCTTACTATTGAGACTATTTATAACAGGGACAGCTACTGTCACATGACTAAACTACCACAGCTGGCCAGTGCCTGATGCTGCTTCATTCAGATTTTGATTGAATGAGTCCAAGCTGGCACACAACCTCCCCAGATAAGCTGAGAATCAGACAACCTCTTCATTTCCAATCAGATCTGAAACACAGACTTGTCTTCTACTGCCATGCGTTTTACAGCTTCTCCTGTTCTCGCAGCCTGCTATTATTTCTGCCGACATATTCGAGTTCTGATTGAGCAACACGCTACAGAAAACATTCAGATTACCACATTTCTAGGCAGCACTGTATTGACAGGTCTGAAGCATCGTGCTTAGTAAATGACGCAGAGATGCTTTCGTATTTGGTTATCAGGTCACATTTGCACAGATAAAAATGGACTCAAGCTGATTCTGTGTTGTGTATACATAAGAGATTGTGGTGTCCTACTTTTTGTATTGTGAATGATATGAGGGACGTGAAAGAATGCGTCATTTTGAGTTATTTCTTTTAGATTTGTGTCACACTGCTTTAGACATAGGTTGCCATCACTAAGAAAAATGAATAATGCTTTATTTGCAGAGTTTAGCAAGAATTAAGGACATTCAACATGAACCTCTAGTAACAAATAATATCACTTTGTACACTTTCGATGCTGAAACTGTTTTGGAACTTACTCAGGGGGCCTTCTTATCCCTTTAAAACCTCTGTGTTTAAGATAACAACGGTTCAAGACAGACAAGAGAAGCCACATAACACACCCAAAAACCCTGCAGATAATCCTTTACATACCTGGAAGGTGCCACACCCACAAGGTTTGGACCCAGTCCTCTGAACAGTGAACGAGGTCCTTCTCTTTCTAGAATTAGCCTGCAAAGAAAGCAAGCACAAGTTATACTCATCATGTATTATAATAAAACACATCAATGAGAACCATTTAATGAGAAACGCTCAAATGTTTATGTAAAAGATGAATAGATTGCTTCAACTCTGTTATGTTTACTTATCAAAGCGATTAAAAAAGAAAAACTGATATGTTCTATGTCACTAGAAACACTCTGCTGTCACCTTATATGGTTGTTTATGGGATAAAACGGCAAACGGAAGAACTGTATAATTCCCGTAGCAGAGACAGTTTTCATTTGTTGCTTTGTTTACTGCAGTGTGGAAGCCCTGCTTGATACTAGAAACTATTACACGCACAGCTAGATCCTCAGACTTGCCATCACGGGGGTGGCACCATTGGCATATTGCCAGAACCAAAATAAATGGGCTAACACGTGTCTTCCCCCTGCCTGTGTTTATGGTTATGTTATCTGGGCAGTGCACGTGTTTTCCTTAGCGAGTTCAAAGATTCTTCTTTTGTCTCTAAACTGATCCCAATACTCTATTTCAGCAGAATTTGGATACACATTTTCACTGACAAAGCCATCCAGTTGCAAGTCAAAGTCTGGTTTCATTCTAAAGGAAATAAGACATCCATATGACACACAAACCGTCCTCATGATCAGCCGGTAAAATAGCAACTAAAGTTTAATTAAACTCTTATAACTGAGGAGCTCTGAGCTCTCTTGGAAAGGTTAAACAGCCGTGTTTTGTTGGTTAAACACCAGGAGCGTCCAAAGTCAGTCCTCGAGGGCCGCTGTCCTTCAAGTTTTTAATGTATCCCTGTTTCGATGCACCTGACTTGGATCCAGTAATTTAAGTTCTGCACAATGACTGGCTGATTTGACTCAGATGTGTTGGAACAGGCATACATGGAAAATCTGCAGCATTGTGGCCCTTTAGGACTGGAGCTGGACCCCCCTGACCTAGATGAGTGAGGAACGTGTTACCCACAGGCGCAAATTTCAAATCATTCACCTTTGCTCCAACAAGTATCTAGGTCTGCACTTCAGTGCATGTTTGGCTCGTGTGTCAGTCATCTCCTTTCCTTTCACTTGATCTGCCCCGCTTCACTCTTTCATGGTGCTTCATTTCTGCTACTAGTTGCTCACGTCAAGCACAACACAAGGAATTTTGGTTTATGTTGAGCATGAAAACAAGCAGAGATCTCTCAAAACTGGACGTCTCATAAAACAAAATCCGTAAGAAAACGCGGACCAACAAAGAAAAAGTTCTAATCATTCCAACTTCTTTTCATTTGAACAATGTCCTCTTTGTTCAAATAGTGTAAAAAAAGCTAAGTCCAGTAAATCATTGTGAGGACAAATCATGAAGTGTCAGAGTGCAAGTTCCGCATTTTCCCGATATATTCTGCTGAATCTGGATTTAATTTAAACCCCTTAGTAAATAAAACCTCCTTTCAGCATTTGTAAACGTAAGCTCTGATGTTGCATCAGATAAAAAGCTACTTTTTTAAATGTAGATTCTCAATTTTCATTAAACTTGATTCAGACACTGGCAATGGAAAATTCCACACAGCAGCTTGTGAATTATGCAATATGCTTAACACTGTGTGACATGCTCAGTGACACCACAGAAGGAGGTTGCCAAAAAACCCACCAAAGTAAAGCTTTGTAGCTTAGCCACTCTTATCATTTACTTTAAAGCTGCTAATTCCAAACTGGCATTAACTATTAAAATTTCAGTAGCTAAAGTGATGCACAAGCGTTTCTGAATTCCCCTACAGTCTCACTTCATATTTCAGGCGACCTCATATTGTTTTAAAGATAAAAAGAGTTACTAAACATTTTTCTGCTGTAATCTTCAAGTGGGTTACCAGTACTTTCCCTTCCCTTAAAACTATCTAGTAAAAGAGGCAATCTTGTCATAAAATGAGAAGCAATCCTCTTCATTTTATGGCACTACAGTTTTAAGATTAATATCTGCACCTCTGATTGTCACCTTTGTAATACAAGTCTAACAAATAGTCTTCATGTTCATGGATTATTCTTATTTATCTTGTTTCAATAAGTAAAAAAGCTCTAGCTTTTGCAATTAATTTTGTAAATAAATCTATCTTGTCTATCAAATTGCAAGTCAGTCAAATATTAGAAGTTCATCACGGGGAGTAAAACAGGGCAACATGAAAGGGATGTGAAAAAACTATGAGATAAGGATGACAGCAATTAGAGATGTCATGAGAATGAAATGTTAGTGGATTCTTGCATTTACATTACATTACATTACAGTCATTTAGCAGACGCTTTTCTCCAAAGCGAATTACATCTGAGAATAAGAACACAAGCACAGAATCAAACAGTAGAGACATCATAGATAAGTGCATTCGAACTGCTGTAGTGTATTTGAGCACATGTGTTGCCTGCAGTGCTAGGTGCACTAATTTTTTTTTTCCCCTATGTTAATTAGATCATTTGTAACCTGAATGAAGATTATTTTAATAAATCTTCCACCATGATCGGATTATCTCACCTTAAATTAAATGAAGGTGAGTAAATATA
>JBAMHX010000009.1:9577560-9610142 GCA_037177515.1 Pseudomugil tenellus | reverse complement strand
ATTCTGTGCTTGTGTTGTTCTTATTCTCAGATGTAAGTCGCTTTGGAGAAAAGCGTCTGCTAAATGACTGTAATGTAGTAATCTGGTTTTGTGTCTCACTTTCATCTCATGCTATTCTCAGGTGTCGTTTCGGTATCACTGTCAGTTGTACTCGGAGTGGCGGAGGACCAATCAGAAAGTGCGTCTGCTCATGCCCGACATGAAAGGAGCGCACACCACCCAGCGTTCAGTGCCGACCAAGTCGACCAAGAAAATGACTGACGAGACCATCGTATGAGTGCAGCGTGGTGGCAAGAGGAATATTTAAAAGGAAGCTCACCCAAGCGCTCTCTAAACACACAATTAATCATGAAAATGAACGTTTGCACTTCATACAAACCATTCTGAGGAAGGGAGAGCTGCTTTCTCCTCATGCTTATTGAAGCACTTGATGAAAACTGCCATGGTTATCGACTGATGACAACGACGGTTGTGGGAAGAACTCATTCCAGAGTCGGTGTAGATGAAAGTCAAGTTGTCACCAACAGCTAGTGCTGGGAATTGATGAGATGATTTGTGGAAAATGGACTAACCAGCCTGACTTTTTACGTCAGTGACACAAACTTTACGAGATGCTAAGACACAAACTAATGTAGCAGGATATAAAACCGATTCAGCATGCTACTAAAGTATAATATGAAACATATTCACTACCTGTAATCCCCTATTCCCCTTTCACAATGTATTTAGCTGGTTTTGAACAATGGGAAAACAATAACCCTGCAGAGGATAGTAATCTAAAAAACAAGTTTGACTAAATCTAGCTGTGAATACCATTTTTATTTTCTTTGTTTCACAAGTACAGGGCGACAGTCACTCTTTCCATTGTCCTTTGTCTATAATCTGAACTCCTTTCATTTTCCAAGTAAAGCTTTTATGTTGCTGTCTGAGGAGCGAAACTCAAATCATCTTCCTGTTGGGAGCAGAGGCACCATGATTTAATCACACTTAAACTATTGTAGTTTTTGGATAACAGTTGGCATGGAACTGCAGTGTGGTGATATACAAGCGAAACTGTATTTAAAGTGTGAAAAAGTGTTTACATTCTACTTGGATGACGTCTCTTCTGTTGTCAAAAGTGCATTAGCAAACTCCGGTAACTCATTCATTGACTGAGCTGCCTAGCAACAAACAGTAGTAATGTTTTGCATCACAACAGATGCAGTTATAAAGGAGAAACAGTATTGGAATGATGAGATCACAGCTCCTGACTGATACAGTAAAACCCATATGTATTAGAGCCGGCCGGTGCAGAAGAAAATGTGTTTTGAGATGTCAGTTGGTGTATGCAGCGTATGCTAAAGTATTTTGTGTTATTGTAGTCTTCCTGCTTCATCCCCTGGAAAGTTGGGTTATTGTGCAATAAAACATGAGGGACTCCCAGGCTTAGCGTGGACTCTGATCTGCTCGCTTTGGATGTTAAAAGCTTTTGAAATGTGTGTAGCGATCAGGTTGTGTAGGAGTTGTACTCTGAGACTTTACAATTCTCCTGTCTCATTATTTTTAGACCAGTTCTATAAGTGTCAGAATGCTCACGCTAACAATTAAGCATTTTTCAGTAGGAGTGGAGGCTCTTACCATATATATGTGCTAAATAGTTTTTTCTCAGCTACATGTCAGATGCTAAACCTGCCTTTGCTATGCAGCACTCGGCAGTGGTTTATGGCAGGTCCATCCATCCATTTTCTACCGCTTATATACCCGAACGGGTTCGCGGGGCGGCTGGAGCCAATCCCAGCAGACAATGGGCGAGAGGCGGGGTACACCCTGGACAGGTCGCCAGCCAATCACAGGGCCCCGCATATAGGCAAACAACCAGACAATTTAGAGTCTCCAATCAGCCTATCCCCAAGCTACATGTCTTTGGCCAGAGAACCCGGTGAGAACCCACGCTAACACGGGAAGAACGCGCAAATTCCACACAGATAGGCCACCGCCCGAGCCGGGGATCGAACCAGCAACCTGCTTGCTGTGAGGGTACAGTGCTAACCACCTCACCTCGGCAGGTTAAAATTTAAATTAAAAACATGCAGTATGATTGACGGATAAGGCTTTTTCCATATTTAAAAGGTCAAACCTCTATTCCCAAGCCTTGAAAACTAAGGTTGGGTGAATTTTACCCATGCTACATTTGGTTTTGAATGGCTGTTCACATGCTGGTGTTTGAGGGTTAATAATAATTCAATTAATATTAATTTCAAATGTCCACCAATTTCAACACTGTACAACATGATTTTGTGCTTTCATCTCTTCAGATAATAATTTACCTGATGTTTTAAGCTGCTATTTTAAGCTTTCTTTAGCATTACAGTTCAACTGATTCAGCACGAAAGTATTCACACTGCTGTTCTGCAAGAACGGCAAATTTTTCTAGCTTTAGTGTGATCCCATACAGAGAAGGTGTTTCTCAGCCAAAAATGTCCAATGAATGAAAATATGTCAATTTAGGAAGTTTCTGTCTTCACAAATACAGTATGAGAAGTAGTTCCACTGTGTTTTGATGCAAGTTGTTGCTGTAAAATTTGGGAATAATAATAATGTGGTGCAGTTTGTGTACACAGCTTAAGAAAGGACACTGACAATATTGTAAAATTTAATTTCATGGCATTAATATAATGTGTGAGCAGAAAAGCTATCAAAATCAAAACGAACAAACAAAAAAAAAAGAATATATTTTACACAAAATGAAAGAAGCGTCAGCAGCATCACGACCACTTTTGAGATGACTGAAAGAAGAGGAGAGAAACCCGAAAACAGGACAGCTGATACCGATGAAACAGACTGGTTTAAAAACCCAGGCTTCCAGTTTGTGGCAATCTACCCAAAGATTGTGTCTAAGCAAACAAGGCTGTTCTGCTACTCTATCATGGCTGACTAACTGTGGTAGCTGCTAATGTTGTACCGTCAGTCCTGCTTTTTGTCACCAGAGTGTAGCGGACTGTGCCTGGGTCAGATTACAATTTGAAATCAAACTCTTCTCACTGGGATTGATCGTAGTGACTAAATGGAACGGATTCCACTGATCTGAAAAGTGCAGATTCTGACAACGTTGCACCTGGGGCAGATGGAAGCACATTAACACTGTGGATTTCAATTAATAATTGACCCAGGTGAGGAGGGATAGTTGCCATGGGTTACAGGTTCTGACAGCACTGCAGCTTGCTCCCCCTCTGGCCGTCGGTAGTGGGTGGGACGCTGATGTCCACCACATTGTTTCCTGGGGACTCGTCGTGGGCAGATCGCTCTGCAATCTGTTTCTGCGATACGATGCGGTAGATTTCTGTTTTTCAAAAGAAAAAAAAAGAAAATATGGACATTTACTCAAAATGTTCTATCTTGTTCTACTTGCACCTCATAGAGTCACCGATCCAGCTGAAGTGCGGTACCTAAAACTGGAACTTTGCAGCTACAAAGGGGAACTGAATCTTTTAGAGGAAGTTGCACAAAGTTAAAAGGTTTTTATTTAAAAGTTAATATTTAGTAATTCCCATATGACCACTACAGAAGTCCTGCGGTGCTTTTGGATCTACCTGTACATGTAGAACAGGTGTGTTCACTAACAGGTTCGTTTCCTGGCAAATTGACTGTGCTCATTAAATTCAACTGGTTTGGTTACAGAGTATAAGAATAACCTTGAACTGATTAATTTTTCAGCTTTAAAACAGAATCATTTGTTGATCAGTAGCTGTGCTGGGAACTGAAAAGCACCATCATTAATAGAACAATGGTTCACCATGGCAACAGATGACAGGAAAATAAAGAGCATCAGCTCTATTGGAGTTTTTGTTCCAATAGAGATGATGTTTGTATTAAAAGGAAATTACAAATATTACATTTGTCTAAAATTACTGCACAATTTATATGTTTATCTGTAACAAGACAGGATAATGTAGATGATAATGATTAGACTATAAATTAAACAGATACAATCATTTTTTTCATTATTCGATTTATAAAAAAGAAACCATCTGTAACTTGGAGTTTCTTTTCTGCTCTTCCCTTTGAAATGTTCACATTATCGTCAACAGAATATGCCAGCTACGACAGGCATGCATCCGTGTGACTGATCACAAAAGGATAAATGAGTCGTCTCTGTTGCCATATTACTGACATGCTAACAGAAACAGGTTTTGATGAGCTTTGATACTGTGAGGAAAATACTTAAAGCTTTGCAAGAGTACCATACTATGAATCTGCTGGATTCACAGTATCAGTTGCCATAGTAACCACCTCTCTTTCTAGGGAAGAAACCCCAGTGTTTCCCTCAAAGTTAAATTTTTTGCTGAATCTGCTTTAAACAATCCACCCCCGAATGAGCATGCAACGTTTTTTCATTTATTATTCTCGCGTAGAGCATTTCCTCTGTTTGCAAGCATACCTGTGAGGATATTTTTGAAGGCTTCTTCGACATTTGTTGAGTCCAAGGCTGAGGTTTCTATAAATGACAGATTGTTCTTCTCTGTGGGGGAACAAAAACACTACTGTTCATTCTGCAGACACTGAAATAAACCCTGCCTGCAGATAGTGGACACCGGCGGTGGTTTGTTAGAGTGTGAAGGAAGAAAAGATAAGAATTATAGAACTGTATTAACACTTTATTAACTACTGACGCTTAAAACTTGTTTGTTTCTTTTATCAACAAACACTTTATATGATGTTTATGAAGTCAGGCATAAAAAAGAAACAGGACATAAAACCAAAATGCATGACAATCTCTAATTATGTTTTAGATCAAAACATAAAAACTATCCAAAGACAGTGAAACTCCAAGAGAAGATATTTGAAAGATAATCAAGCAAACATACATTTTTGGAATAAAAATGTCTGTTTTTTGTGAGTTTCAGTACCTGCAAAGGCCCGGGCTTCATCTGTAGGCACAGCCCTGAGGTGGCGCAGGTCGCTTTTGTTGCCAACCAGCATGATGACGATGTTGTTGTCAGCGTGATCTCTCAGCTCCTTCAACCAGCGCTCCACATTCTCATAGGTCAGGTGTTTCGCTATGTCATACACTAATAGAGCTCCCACCGCTCCTCTGTAGTACCTGTTGCGCAACCAAAGACAACTTTTACTTGTCATTTTTTGTCTATTTTGCACATTCATTACATTGTGATTGCATCAGGACTTTAGTATCCTTATAAAATGCGAATAGACACGCTATTGCACATGCAAGCCGCTGATAAGAAGACGAATGCTGCATTATGAATAAAAAGTGCTGATCAAGAAGTAACACAGCCATTAACTAGGTTGCTTATACCTGTCTTATTGAGTGCTTCACACTCACCAAAAGCATTTTCTGACATTAGCGCCTCATCTTAATGACTGTTTAAAATGATAAAACTACTCTGTTTTGAGGTGTGAAAGCAGATGGATAAGGACACCAAAGTGTAGAACTTATTTATACATATATTGTACTGAATATTCTAAAAAAGATCCTTGTGCTTGATACGTCATTAACATAAAATAAGATTTGTTTGAGATTTGAAGCAGCAGCTGCCTTATAACAGTAGGAGAAATCGCTCATCATCTGCATCATACAAGTGATGCTGTCTTAAAAATGGAGGGTCAGCGGGTACTGCACTGGTGTAGCATCTCCTCACACAGTGCGGTGTCCTTTTACACAGGGGGGGGGGATTTATCTGTTCAACACAAGGTCAGACTCACGCTGAGGTGATGGCTCTGTAGCGCTCCTGTCCTGCTGTATCCCAGATCTGAGCCTTTATCGTCTTGCCATCCACCTGAATGCTGCGCGTGGCAAACTCCACCCCAATGGTGCTTTTGCTTTCGAGATTAAACTCATTTCGCGTGAATCGAGAGAGCAGGTTACTCTTCCCTACACCCGAGTCTCCGATTAACACAACTGTGGAGAGAAAGAAGAGGAGGTGAGTACGTGTTTATGGGAGAGGCCCTCGTGCACAAAGCAGTGAAATGTTGATGTCAACTGTATTAGTAGGAATTTTATTACACCAATTTGTGAAACACATGAAATTCTCAGCCATCCTTAAAATGTCACGGTAATGGATACTTACAGTATGAGGATGTAAGAATAAAAACAAATAGCACATGACATTTAAGACTGACTCCAGAAAAAGAAAAAGTCCCTTTTTGGGGCATTTGGCAATTTTCTTCTTGACTATAACAGTTGAATGTAAGGGAGTCCGTGGGTTGAGCTGCTGTTCACAGCAGCAGAGGTGGAGTCCCTTTTTGTTTCCCTTCTCACTCCAGAAAAAGGAAATAGAGCAGAACTTTGTCCTCCCAGTCAGCATCGGCAGCCCTGGACTGCAGGAAGCTGATAACTCGCTTCATCAAAACCGGAATCGACAGTTTCAGGCCGCTTTGCCCTTCCTGTTTCGGACGGGTACACAGACGATGGCTCGGCCAGAGAGAAGCACAGAGGGAGGGAGGGAGAGGCAGAGATCCCTCGCCTCCGGCAGATGCCCCATTCATCCCACAGAGGATACTTTGTTACATCTAAATGGCCTTTTGGCTTATACAGGCCTGGGATGTTAATGTGCCACAGGAGCTGATATCACGATCAAAGAAGGCATTCTGGATCCAAACACAAACCTGGGTCTGGTACCATTTTAATCACAACCTCTAAGGCCTACTGGTTGCAGAAAGCGCTCATAGATGTTGTCAATGACTATAACAATACATCATCATGTGGGAATGAATGCCATTGATCAGCAGAGGTAGAGGCTAATGGGCCTTTAACCAACCTTCAGAAGAGGAGTAAGGTAGAAACATCAAACATGGCTTGATAAGAGTGGAAGCTGTGGAGCATTTTATCCTGCTTTATGAGTTAATAAAGTTTAATAAAAACATTGAGCACGGATTGGGTGTCGCATGCTTTATCTATAAACATAGCTGCAAGCGTTACAGCGTTGTGATGTTATAATAACAACCGATCATCTTATCCAGACAGCCTCTGAGAGAAAAACCCTGTTTGCTTTGAAAATGCACAAAACGACACATAAACAGATTCTCACACACAACTGGAAAGCATCGCTTTGTTGGGGTGAGCCGGTGAAAAGGGGGTTGCACTCATCTTTTCTTTCTTTAACCTCTTTTTCTTTCTTTCTTTCTTTTTTTTTTTCTTTTTTTTTTTTTTTACCTTTGAACAAGAAATCGTATTCGTCGTCTCGGTTCCCCATTCTAGACGAGGCCGCTCCAGCGCTTGTCTCCGGAGGAGGATGAGTGGAAAGTATGAATCTGAATCGTTGCTTTATGACAGAAAAATATGGTAAAGGTTTGAGTCCAGACTCTGCGCCAGTGTCGGCTGTCAAGGCGAGCTGGCCGCAGAAAAGGAGAGCTCTCAACCCTGCAACGGGAGGGGAGGAGTCCCTGCACTTTGCATACCTGCCACATGGGGGCGCTAAACCCGGCGTGCCAGCAGATACACGCCATTCATAGATCCTTCTCGGTCATTTTATGGTGAGGGATAAATTAATGGGCTATTTTATTGCATTGGAATTTTTATTTTTAAAAACGGCTAAATAAATAATAATGAAAATATCAATTAATAAAGTCTGAAGTCGTACAACTAGTTGTGTGTAATTAAAAACAACAAATCCATTAAAAAAAATGAGTTTAATCCACCAGCGGCGTGTCAGGCAACAGAAATCATTCACTTTACTGAAAATATATTATGTTAGACGTTGGATTGTACAGTTATTGTAAAGTCAATGCTTATGACATTTCTAATAGTTTTTAGGAGGCGTGTACCTTTAAGCTAGTGTTGACAGCTGGCCCCGCCCCCACCCCATCTGGTGCTCCTATTGGTCGAGTGGAACATCAGCTGCCGCAGCAAAGGCGCACGTGCTTCCCCCGGCGCATTTCAAGATCAAGATGGCAGCCTCCGTGTGTCGGTGCTATGAGGTTAGTCAATTATTTTAAACTTTCGTTACAGTTTCCAGAGCTGAGGAGCGTAATTTGGTACAAGAAGTAGGTTTAGATGTATCTTGAGCCAGTTTTTATCATATGGCGGTACCCGAACTCAGATTATAGGTTTTGTTTTATAGCTACATTTAGCAGCATATATACGTTAGAAGAGGCCTTGTTGCATCAGAATTACAGTGGAGGTTGACAGCATTACTGCTTAGAAATATAAACCAGGTTTGAAGCTTTTAGTGCCTTGTTTAGTTCGGGTAAGAACTGATTTATAAACGAGTCTGTTGGTAGTCTTATTACCAAATAAGGAACTTGTTATGACACGACAGGTAATGGATTTAGTAATTTAGTTTATATTAAACATGAGTGGGGAGAGTAGCTTTGTCAGATGTGTAAAATTTAATCAGGTAACAGTAATTTGTGCAACACTGGCAAACATAGATCATCATAAAAAAGTTTCCACTTTAGGAATCTCCCATCTAGGACACAAAGCTGGGATAAGTTAGGGTCCTACAGTGAAATTCTGTTGGGAGGACTCCCTGTAAACGTACCAACAACCCAATGATGTAACCTTTTTGTCTGCTTATCTTGGGGTTTCATAGTGTAGTTAGAGTTTTTCTTTTTAGAAGGAGAAATGCAATAGTTCATTGATTAAAAAGGACCCGGGTAGTTGTTAGGAGTTCTGGGCCCTCAGACAGAATGGACCCCTGTACCCCAGCACTGTTGACACTTCTTTAACCTGTGTATTAAGATGGTTTTCACTGTTTTTGAGTGCCTGACGCACCCATTCTTTTTTTTTATGTAGTAGTTGTGGTATTATTATGTAAAAATGTATTATTAGTTGTATCATTTATCTGATTGGCAGACTATAGGACCCATAATTACTTAGAAGCACATTGTTACACATCCGGTTGCAAATACATTTACAAATAACCACTCACCAAGTTAGTAGTGGGTATTTTATCATCAACAATCAAGCACTGATGTGCAAAAAATAACTTAAGTTTCCTGGGTCATGATTTGTTAAACTGAAATCACAAAGGTAGAAAATCACATATAGTATTAATTATTTTAATTTTTGTCTGTAAAATAGACAGCATATTGAATACAAAGAAAAAAATGTCTTTTTTTTATCTTAAGTTAAGTTTAAGTTGAATATTTGTTTTTTTGTTTGTTTTTTTTTTTTTTTGCTCCCAGCTTAACTAAATTAAATTATGTTACGGTAGGAGCAAAAAAAATACTTTAGTTATGTCACCTTTGTCTTTAATTTCACACTGGTGTAAAAACAACAAAAGAATGTTTTAACATTATACTTTTGTTTTTGGATTTAAGTTACCGATATTTAAATGTTTTAAATTTTACAAGCCTTCATTTGAACACATTATAATAACAATTGACTTTTGCTTTAAACTAATAATTACTGAGGAGAACTCGAATGCATCATAATGCAGTTCAATGCAGCCACATGCATGCTTTAGGCTGTGCTGGGTTACTGACTTTGTGCTGTTGTGGCAGCTTAGTTCGGTTTAACACATTTGGATTCAGCATCTCTTCATTCAGTCTTAAGTCCTTAAATTATCTATCTTGTTGTTCAAGTTGTGCTAAAGACTGTGTGAAACAGTCCACTCTACCTGGCTTCAAAATGAGTAATGTTCAGTTAGCTTTCAAAGAAAGACAAACTCTGATCCTCGAGAACTACAGTCTGCAAATGTTAGAGGAGTTTCTTTGCTGCAACACACATCAGATTTAATCAATAGACTTGTGCAGAGCTGGCCATCAAACTCTGCATAAGTTTGCTAATCACCCATTGATTCGAGTTAGGTATGTTGCAGCAGGGAAACTCCCAACTCTGATGGAAAAATGGCACTAATGTAAAAAAATCCCAATCAGTCTATGTGAAAGAAGATCCTATGATGGTTTGGAGATAATCGGCATGACATCTACACATTTAATATTTGCTTTTTAATTTATGACCCATTTATCATTAAAAAGTGCAAATGTGTGAAAGTATAATCTTACCTGTCGCTCCCGTGCAGCTGATGGGCAGAAATGCCATGGCATACCTCTCTCGGTCTCTGGTGTCTGTTGTTCCGAGAGGAGATGCATACAAATTACACAGGTCGCTGCCTGCAACTTTCCAGGTACAGAAATGCCCATTTACCTTCTACCTACTTTTTTATTACACCTTTGAAATTATTCACCATTTATTATAACTTCACATAAATATTTGTTGTAAAATAGATGTAAAGAAGGTTTAATGTTTTTTTTACTGATTGTTTAGTTTTAATGGTAAAATTTGATAATGCATAGATGATGATGAATGATGATTGTGTCTTTTGTCGTTAACTTCTTCATCAACGTTACTGTCAAACTAAAACCTGTTGTTTTACGTGTCTCTCTAGATTCGATATGCTTCTGGACGTAAAGGCTTTCTGGGAGAGTTTGTTGATAGTCTTCGTCAGGAATTCAGTAAGAATCAGGAAATGAAGGAGAACATTAAAAAGTTCAGAGAGGAAGCCAAAAGGCTCGAGGAGTCTGATGCCCTTCAGCAGGCCCGAAGGAAATATGTACGGATACCATTTGGCTTTATTTTAGTTCAGGACTATTCAGCTCGGTCCCACGAGGGCCGCTGCCCTGCAGGTGTTTAATGTATCCCTGTTTCAACACTCTAAAATCAAATTAAATGGATCCAACAGCCTATGAAGTTCTGCACAACGACTTGAGTCGGGTGTGTTGGTGCAGAGTTACGCTGAACTCCTGCAGGGCCGCAGTTGGATAGCGCTGTTTCTTTTAAGATCAACTTTACGTTTGTGCTTCATATTTTAACTTGTAATAATGCAGGAGTTTGTTTGAGTCAACTTGCAGCCGGAATTTGGATTTAGATTTTTTCTTTCTTTAATTAGAAATCTATTGAGGCTGAGACTGTGAAGACGTCAGAGGTGTTTAAGAAGACTTTGGGCTCTCTGTCAGAGACTGTCAAAGAGGTAAGATCAGAGGAGAAAGCACTTCTCAGCATAGATACTTCCCTCAGAGACGTTTTGCCTGAGTTGAGCTTTGTCCATCTATCTTCCGATGATATAAAGCCTTTAAATCAGGAAAATGGTCGTTTTTCTTATTTACTTGCTAAATTTAGTATTTGTGCTGCTTTCATGCCTGAAGGGTCTTGATGAAGTGAGTCGTACGGACATTGGGAGGAAGATGAAGGAGGGTTTGGAAGAAGCGGCCAGGACGGCCATGCATTCTGCAGAGTCCGTCTCTAAAGGAGGAGAAAAACTTGGCCGGATCTCTGCTTTCAGGGCCATCTCACAGGTCAGTAAGGAACACATTTTCACATTTTTCCTCCTCAACGTAAATACAGACCCCTCAGCTGAAGTGTTAAAGTCCATTTCTGCTTCTAATGCTAACCTGGATTTAGGAATTCCTCTCTCCTCCTTGTCTTTCCCGAGATTCTCGTTTGATTTTTTCCTCAAAATGTGCTCAGTGTTCATAAGTCTTTCAATACTACACATGCCAGTATGAAAAAAATGTGAATTTGTCATTATGTCGATGAGACCGGCAGGTTTTGGGCGAACAGGTTTGACGCAGCGCTGAACAGAATCCTCTTTATCGTCCTTATTTGTGATGATTCAGACTTACATTTAGAGAATGACACACGTCTGTGTCTCAGTCAGTCATTGCATCTGACATTCTGGTCCATACTCGTTACCGCTTAACTGTAATGGGATTGATTAGTACTCCTTGATTGATCCGTACCCAATGTCAGCAAGTACTTCAATTTAATGTACAAATTACCTTTAAGATTTGACTTAAATTATGTTTATTATAAAAAATCCCCAAAATGAAGTTTGTGTGTGTTCTGTGTAGAGTGTGGAAAGCATGAAAAAGGAAATCGATGTCGGGGATGCCGGCCCCTACAGGGCTCCTGCTCAGCTGAGGATGAGGAGCGATTTCTCATTTAAAGGAGCCGACAGCAGCACCAGAGTTTTTGAAGCAAATGAGTGAGTAGACATTTCCACTCATTTGCTTCTGTGGTTGAAATAAAAGACCACAAGTAGCTCATTTTAATTTAACACTATTTCCATGTCAGTGACTTTAGCTGTTGTTTTCAGCTCTAACTGTGTGATTTTCTTTCTTTTCTTTGCCCTCTGTGACATAGAGAAGCTATGGGTGTTGTTCTCCATAAAGACTCAAAGTGGTTCCAGCAGTGGAAAGACTTCAAGGACAATAATGTAGTTTTTAACCGTAAGTGAAGTATATTACAGGAATCTTACAGTACGATGCAAGTCGCTTTGGAGAAAAAGCGTCTGCTAAAAGATTAATGTAATGTAAATGATTAATTTAATATAATGTACAATAAGCTCACGTGCAATTTCATATAAGGGCAGCAGGTGGCAGCAGAGTGTTTGCAGTGAAATCCGCTAAAAAATGTTATCTCATGGCGAGCGATGTGCTTACTGTTTTGGTGCTGACTTTATCCACATCTTTACATTCTTGTTGTCTTCAGGATTCTTTGAGATGAAGATGAAATATGATGAAAGTGATAATGCCCTCATCAGAGCATCCAGAGCTGTCACAGACAGAGTCACAGACTTTTTAGGTAATTCTCTGTCACATTTAATATTGATTTAAAATGATTTATCAATTATTTGATTTAAATTTTATCCATATGTTTTTTCATATTATATTTTTCATATTATAAGTAAATTGATAAATAAAGGGGGAAACGGTATAATATATGCTCCATGTTGTTTTGTATTCAGATAGCAGATCTCATTCCAGGCTGTGAGTCTGACTGTAGCTGAATTGTGTTTCCAGGTGGTCTTTTTTCCAAGACAGAAATGTCCGAAGTGCTGACAGAGATCCTAAAGGCCGACCCTAATTTTGACAAGGATTCTTTTCTCAAACAGTGCGAGAAAGATATAATCCCCAACATCCTGGAGGTAAGCAGGGAGCCTCCCATTTCTGTTTAATTTGCTTTTACTCATGCATACTTGTTTCTTTAATCACTGCAGCGGGGATATTTTTTGACAAAAGATATTAAGAGCAGAGTTAATCATGAAGGTTTCGCTTCATTACATAATTTTTTCCTACTTATTTCAGCTCCGACCAGATTCTGTAAATGTGACTAGTCAGATGTTTGCAATCAGAACAGTGTCTTGTGCTCCCTCCTTCTACTTTTAATAATCTGAAGTTAGGATGAAGCTGGAAAGAATCTGCAAACATCTAAATTGACATAAAGTTGATTTATGTAGTGAAAATAAGTGATTTCGCCTGCAGAAAATGTTCTGACCTTTTCACATTTACATCAGCAAAAGTTGCTACAATTATCATAATTTGATTAGATAAGTGTAATAAGATAAGTCACTATAAAAAACCTCTGAGATGTGTTGTGATTTCCTTTCTGCAGGCTATGATCCGGGGAGAACTGGATGTATTAAAGGATTGGTGCTATGAAGCTGTAAGTTACACACCATCACCTCGGTATTTATATTTTCTGTCCTTAAGCCCTCATCCACTCCAGGATTGACGCAGGCTCCACGTGGACTGTGGATTAGCACACTGTTGTATTAAGACTCCACATTAGGGATAAAGAAAATGACTACATTTGACTGGTAGACAACAAAATGTGTAGTTTTTCATTAGCAGCTGGCAAAGTTTATATGACGCTTAGTGCAGTGAAGATTCAGTTCCTTTGTATTTTTATTAGTTTCATATACACAATCAACCAAAATCTATTTTGATCTGACCGGTTTGATGTGTAAAGTGTAATATTTCATGCTTTGTGCTGTCAGACATACAGTCAGCTGGCCCACCCCATCCAGCAGGCCAGACGTCTCGGGCTTCTCTTCCAGTCCAAAGTCCTTGACATTGATAACCTAGATGTAAGTTCTTTTACTCATACACACCAGAGTCTTAATTAGCACAATTATTTTTCATATTAAAGGTCAGGGTTTAAAATGTTTTCCTGCTGCAACTCACCTGACTCAAGTTAATTAATTACCCATTCATTTGAATTTGGCCCAAGATGTGGAAATGCTTAAAAAACACATTTTCTGGGAGTTTTGTGATTATAAAACAGCATAGCAGTCCCATCAACATGCAAGGTCAAACTGCACAGAGCTGGGGTTGTGAGTACGGTTCATCCAACAAAGTTTGCTGCTGTATTCCAACTCAAGACTAATGAAACTTTGCATACAGTTAAATTAAAGCTGCATCCAGATGAGTGGTAGGAAAAGAAGCAAAGCTCTTTTTTTTATTCTGAAAATTCAATGAGGCAGAGAAGAAAAATTACACAAGCAAAATATAATTATCTTTATGAAAAACAATCATATATGTTCACTTAACTCAATGACTTTTACTCTAAGGAGCTTATGAAATCACATTGTTGCAGATGTTGTAACAACAGGTAGAGATGGATTGCTCATTGTGTTTTCCTTTTTCTTAGCTGGCGATGGGAAAGATGATGGACCAAGGACCTGTGCTGATCATCACCTTCCAGGCTCAAGTTGTCATGGTGATCCGCAGCCCCAAAGGAGATATTGTGGAGGGAGATCCGGTAATCAGTGTTTCTGAAGAGAGAATTTAATAGATATGATCAGAGTTGCCACAACAAAACAAATACGCTAGCTGAAATCAGATCAGAGGTCAACAATGTAAGTTTGATGCAGCAGAAGGATCCAAGCTCATCTAATTATTTGATGTAAATGTCTAATGCATCTAAATTAAGAAAAATAATAGTTTATAATGTGAATTGGACCATGCAGCCGTGCTCCAGTAAGAATACTAAGAAATACATTAGCTAGGTGAGCCTCCAGGGCAGGGAGACCCCTACGAAGATAAAAACTGTTGGACCGAAGCTTCCCTTGCTCAGACGTGGCTCACTGGAGGCCCCCCTCTGGAGCCAGGCCTGGGGGTGGGGCAGGAGGACGACCGTCCGGACCTTTGCCCAAGAGGCCCGGTCGGACTCAGCCTGAAGGGGTTACGTGGGCCTGTGATGTCACAACCTGCAGGGGAGGGGGCATTGTGAGCCAGGTGGGGGCGGGATACTGGGGGTCTAATCCCGGTTGCAGAAACCGGCTTTAGGTACATGGAACGTCACCTCTCTGGTGGGAAAGGAGCCTGAGTGAGGTGAGTGAGGTTGAGCGGTTCTGGCTACATATAGTTGGACTCACCTCAACGCAGAGTTTGGGCTCTGGAACCAGTACCCCCAGAAGGGTTGGACTTTCTTCCACTCTGGAGTTGCTTCCAGTGAGAGGAACCGAGCAGGAGTGGGCATACTGATTGCCCCCCAGCTTGGTGCCTGTACATTGGGGTTCACCTTGGTGGACGAGAGGATAGCCTCCCTGCACCTTCGGGTGGCATCGAGTGGGGACCTTTGGGTGGGGACTACCTCGTCCTCCTGGGCTTCAATGCTCATGTGAGCAATAACAGTGAGGGAGGGGCATGATTGCGAGGAATCAACCCCCCCCCCCCGGTCTGAACAAATAGCATGTTTTAGCACAAGTGTCTATTTTTGCTGTTTGGTGATGGACTTTGTAGTTGAAGGATGCAATCTAGCTGAAAGGGGGGTTGGCGGGGGTCCTACAGGGGGGTCCTGTATGGGAGGGATACGGTGAGGTCATGGAGAACAAAATTCTGGTCCACCATCCAGAGACTGAGGAAGAGGAAGCAGTGCTTCGTCAACACTACACAGTAGGGATGGGGAGCTGCTAACCTCGACTCTGGACTTTGATGGTAGGTGGGGGGGGGAATACCTCCTTAATCCTACCAACACCTCTCCGTATGAGGAAGCAGAGCTGGGGGGCTCTACGGTGGGCAGCAGGAAATGAATGGATGGACATTAGTTTCTTAAATCAGTGCTGTAGATGTGAAATTGAAAAGTCTGGAGAAGCTCTCGAACCGCTTCAAACTGACCTTCTGCTCTTCTCCCAACAGGACAAAGTGATGAAGATGATGTATGTTTGGGCCTTGTGTCGTGACCAGGAGGAGCTGAACCCGAATGCAGCCTGGAGGCTCCTGGACATCTCCGCCTCCAGCACTGAGCAGGCCCTCTAAGAGGAGGATTATGAGTAGGAAGCAGGTGGAGGGCATCATCTGGCACACAGACTGAGAAGAAGGGCAGCAGGTCTAAATGGACCAGCAGCTCATGCTGTGTACAGTACATTATCTTAATGCAAACCTGCTCCTTTGTGACTGTGTTTGCACACATTCCCATCAGTACCCAGAGTTTCTGTGCAGTAACACAGATCTGACCACGCTTTGGCACATGCATATACAAAACATGCTCATGAACTCCATCCATATGGATCGTGCATCCCGTTCCAAGGAGAAGTGTCTGACCCTGAACAGCACAGTGCTTGGATTGACTGGAATATAAATACAGTTATACATTTTTAGCTGTCAGCTGTCAAGAGCCATCCTTATACAGCACATCTGTAATCTACATGTGACGAATCTGTCACTGGAGGTGGAAGCAGCGGCTGCTACTGTTTAAGGGATGTTTGATTTTAACTGAACTGCGATCTTACAAGCCTGTTTTCTGTTTAAGAAAGATTATTTAAAGAACTGGGCTGAGTTACTACAGTGTAGATGTTGTTGGCAAAGAAATGTGAAACAACCCTTCCAGTCACCATGAAGATAGATGAGAGAAGTAAGGAAATAAGCTTAGTTAGCTTTTAATCACATCAGAGGTTTAAAAATGAAAAAATGATGGAGATTTAAATGTTAATAGAACGTAAAGATCCATTTAGTCCCGTTTAATATGAAACATGCGTTGTGTGGAGTGACGGTGTTTAAACTGGTACGTGTCGATGCGGAGCATTTGTCTTCTATGTTACGCCTTATATTTTTGTCTGCATTTTATTTTCAGCTTAACACAAACATATCAGATGTTGAACATGGTTTCTCTAAGCCTACATGGGACCACATCCAGCTTTCCATCTCAGAGGCAGCTTCTTTAATGGAAGACCATTTATTTCCTGACGTTCCCCTGTTTGTCTAACTGAATGCTTCTTTGTTTACTTGAATGGATGTGGCTTTTGAGATGTTAAACAGAGAAGATTAAAGCTGAAGTGAATGAGTTTTCATCATACAAACTGTTATTGAGACGTGTGAGACGGTTCATTACTGATAACACTAAAAGTCACAAATATCACTGATTATCACACATGAGTTCACTTTGTCGGGAGTCCCTAATTTGTCTTTATGATGTGTGATCCATTCAAACCTACCAATGAGGTCAACCTTCCACAAAAAAGTGCACTTTCAGCTATGAATAGATGATGTGTAGACTAAACTATTTTGTCATGATTAATATTGATGATAAAGCAGCCCAGCAAAGTGTTTTCAAATTATATGGTTCATAGGCTCTTCTCTAGCAACAGACTGGAAACTTTTCTCCCACTGCTTGTAAAAGATCAATAAATCACATCTGGGCAGCAGATTAGCAGCTATTAGCATCAGTACAGCTTTCGCTGACTACTGGCTCATCTTTCCAGTCTGCGTCTTGTATCTTTTGTGCTCCAGCCATTGAAAAATTATGCTTGCTAGAATAATTTCATCTGTAAATGTACATAATGTATGTTATATTGTTATTCTATTGTATTAACAGAAGACAGAGTTCTTTGAGTTGCAGCAGGCTGCTTCATAAGTGACAAGAAAACCCACAAAAGATTGTTTTTCTATTCAATGCAGTAAAAATGCGAGTTGGCGGAATAAAAGGATCTGTATTATGAATGCACTGTATGTCTGTACTCACAGGAGGGAATAAAATTCTGCATCCTGTGTGTGTCTCTTATCTTAGAGCTGGCCGGCCTTGAATAACTCCCAAACCAATTACTATTGATACTGTATGATAAACCAAAAGATCAGGTTGGCAGATTCAGTAACACCCTACATATGGCACCTGTCTACTGGGATGTTCTTGTACTAACTAGTGCCCTCCTTCCTCCTGAAGCTGCTGAGAAACATCTCTGAACAGACCCAAGTCTCAGCATTATAAGTTAATGGTATTATAAAGCTTTTACAAATGTTATAAAATGTTTGCTTTCTTTTTATTTACATCCAAGTTTGAGAGCAACACTGCTTAAGTCTCATACAGAGACCAACTAGGAACTTTAGCCGACATCAGATGAATTTTAGAGCTTTATTGTGCAGTGCAGTGAAGAAGAGTAACACTATTATGTGCAGACATGTTTTACATTATAAAAAATGTCAACAGAGTTCATGAAATGCTGTATATATTTTTTTTAAATATTACCCTTACAGGTATTTCTAGGAATTACAAGTCATGCAACTTGGTTTAGATTATGGATGAGTTAAAGGAAAATATTCTGTTGTAAATAAAGTATGTGCACACAACTCAGCGTAACTCAGACTCATAGGTCACAAGTATCCTCCCGCAGTGATCTATGTCACTGCGCCACATCCTGACCTCAGACTGGCTCATAAATTAAAACAAGGATAATAATGAAAACAATTATTTTATAACCATATAGGTTGGAGACTCGTACCAATTATGTGCACCGCAGGAGCACCGCTCCAGGGAGATTAGGATATGAACCTCTTCAGGGCAGTGCTACAATCCACTCACTATTAATTAAACCAACTGGGAGAGCCCACGCCGCCTCAGGCAGGGGAGATGTGGATGCGAACGGACTGCAGTCTGTCCCAGTGTAGAGTTTTAATTGTGCCAATTAATTACATCTCACAGTGAGTATCTGGAGCTAAGCCACAGGTGCATTCAGGTAGCTCTGTTTGTTTTGCTATGCATGTTAATCACATAATAACTTGCACTTCAGCAAAACCTGTGATGTATCAAGTTTTCTTATGATCTAACAATCAGCTCACTGAGAACCTGATAACTTTATAGCTAATGTAGTTCCTTTTAACATTTAAAACAGTAATAAAAAGACCTGCAGCGTGGCAGATCTGGGGTTGTTGGGGATACATGGTTTAAATGTAATGCAGTAAAAGTTAGTTGGAAGCACATTTTGCTTTTTTTAAAATCATTAAAAGCTGACAGAAACATCTGATTTAAATTCATGATTGAAAGTCCCGAGAAGGTTCTCCTAAAACAAGTAAAACACTGCTGAAAAAAATATGAAATTATGTATTATAATATATTTTATTCATCCTTATGTGTGAGAAACCCTTTCTGTTATCATTTTATTCAAGTTTACTGACTTCATGACCCAAATTAGCTTCATCTGGCTTTTTATTTGTTCTTTAAACATCTAAAACTCCTGACTAAATTGCTGAAATAACACTATACATGTGTTAAGGAAATTAACTTAATTACTTTGCTCTTTATTAATGTCTAGCTGAAAGGTCTGACCATAAGGCTCCTAAACTGATGTCATTCTGACCTTAGTAAACCATCTGCAAGGCCGGCGACCATCCATCAGGAAAATATTTAGACGAGACCTCGGTTTTGTTGTCATATCATAAAAACTGGCACCAGACTGACGCACACAAGCAAAGTGTTTAAACGAAGGTGTTTCTAAGTGACTGAGGAGAATAACTTCAGATTTCTGTGTGACAACAGATCTCTGGAGGGATTCTCCCCGGGTTATAACCTTGTACCTTGTCTGTATGTCTTAATGTTTTGTCTCACTCCATGTTTTAATGTATGTTCAACTTCTTTTATTCTTCATTATTAAATTTATATTCTTCTCAATCTAAGAAACCAGTCTCCTCGTCCTTGACAGGAAAAACGGCCATTACACATGTACATGTTCAAAAATTGGCTCTTATATCTGCACCTTCCACTATGATGGATGACTCAAAGAAAGATGTGATCCCTTCTTTTATGAACAAATACAGGCAGTTATACACTTACACATCATGTTTGCACAATAAAGAAAATTAAAATCGTAAATGACAGTAAAATAAATGAGTCAAATAATAAGAAAAAAGGAAAAAAAGAAACAAAAAGAAAGAAGCAGAAAAAATATCAGATATCTGAATAGAAATCCACGTTTCAAGCTCTAAGTAGTCAGGAATGAATGCATCCAGTTCATGTTTTAGTTCATCTGCATCCTTTAAATGAATTGTTTTCAGTGTTGGTCACACATCCACTTACTTAAATGAGAAAAAAAAAATCACAATCCTCTGCCAAAAATATTTAATCTGAAAACCTGTAGTAACGTCAATAGCAAATGTAATCTAGTATTTACTGGTAAAAACTCCCAGAAGCCACCTTAGTTGACCTATTTGCTCTCTTACACAATGGACACACACGATTCGCGACCATGGAGGGCTGCAGGCCAGCGGGAGGGAGGGATGGAGAGATGTGGGGCGGATCCCGCAAAGGGAGAAGACCTTAAAGCCTGCCTGAAAGCAAATAAAGAGCTGCAGGAAGTTCGGAGCAGAAGCCGCAGCTTTCCACCTGCAGGACAATCTGCACACATGTCCTCACCTGTCACACCAGCCTGCGGGTGAGTCCAGATCATCTTCATCCTCTTTGACATGAGAATAATGCGATAATGTGTTGGTTGCGCGTGAACTTTAGCCGGAATCACCGTCGTGTAAGTTGCTCACAACTTGGAAACTGCTTCATGTGATTGTTGGTGAGGTGAACAGCTGGATAGCTTTATATTAATGTTACTGCTCAGAAACCTGTTTTATGGAATAAATCCATATTTCTGCAGTCATGTTGTCTATAAAACCTCAATCTGGCCTTTTGGAGAGATTGATCAATTTAACAGTTGAAATAATTTAATTGTTTAAATGTATTTATTATTATTAAAACTGGGAAAACCTAGCCTTTGGTTTGATTTGACTTCTCAGAAAATACTGTCTGCACTATTGAAGCCCTTGACATTTCTAAAGCTGCTGACATATAATCCTCGATAATAAATGAAAGGTGCAGGTATTATGGGCATGAGGAATGCCACACGTCACTATATGTGACCTTCACTGATTTGGCTTGGTGTTAATACCTGCTTACATTTTGTTGTTATTGCCGTCTTTCTTTTTCTAAAAAATAAACATGATTTTATTAAACTTTTCCACTTTAATTTTCTCTTTAGTTGCAGTTTTATTTAAACAGCATAAATGAAAAAGTGATTGTCCAAAGTTGGACTACAAAAACTGGCTTTAAAAAACAAGAAAAAAACCTACAAAAATTAGGTTAATTTTCCTTGAAATGAGATCAAATTTCTTGTTCTGTTGGCAGATAATTTATCTTATTTTGAGGAACATTAACCTGTCAAGAATTCCTAAAACAAGTAGAAAAATCTTTAAAAAAAATAAAACTACTAAGAAGTATTATCTTATGCTTAAAAAAATAAGCATACCACTATGTTTCCTTGATTTGAAATGTTTAATCTTACTCAGATTTTGCAGTGTGCATTAATTTCCACTCAGTTGCATCTGTTTGGCCGCATCCTTGTGTTATCATGAGACTTTGTGATCTGCGAAGCTGATGAGTGACCTGATCTGGTCAATATATGAAATCCACAACAGTAATGTGCTAAACAATGCTGTGGATGAAATGATAAGAAAAAGAAACAAGTTTCTGTGTTTTACTAAAAAACAAACATGTAAAATAGAGGAGCTGTGTCGTGCAAAAAGTTTGTCTTGATTTATTCTAAGAGGAAAATTAGTCAGAAAAGTGTATATAATATAATAAAGTCTTTCTTTTTATGGAGTAATCTATTATGAGTTTTTTCCTCTGTACTGACGGTGTCTCATCATGTTATGTAAACCTTATGTTGCCCAGATGGACTTCATATTAACTTTGTCACCTGTGTTTATGTCATTTTGCTTCCTTACATAGAAACACGTATAGAGTCCAGTCCGGGTGTAATCACAAGATTTTTGATCATTGATACTGAGACACTTTCTTTCATTACACCTTTAATTTCTCCATCCCAGCTTGGCTTCATAGTCCCAACATCCTCAGAGCAGGAGGAGTATAACATGTCTTTGCAGGGTGTTAAGGAGGAAGATGACATCTCCTGGAATAGAACATGCTGACTGGGGAAACCACCTTCCACAGGAAATGTATTTCCAGTCCCTGGCCCATTAAAGAGGCAATGTGGAGGGTTTCTGAGTAGGGAGGCAGATCTCTCGGGATCTTCTTGACATGTTTCTCCTCCATCATCAGACTGATTCATTTAGCTGTGCTGAGTTCAGGAGAAAAGCCGTGCCTCTGCCTTGTGTCAGTTATATTTTCTCACATGCAGAATAATGAAATGAAATAGATGTTTTAAAAAGATGCTGTGATTTTTGCTTGATGTGACCTGAGAGGATCCCAGTTTCCAATAAAAATCTGAGTTTCTTTAAAACAGTGAGCATCTTTAACCCTCCTGTTTTTATTCTGCTACTCCGAATGCTCTAAACTCTCAGGTTGATTCTTAAATTTACTTTTTCCATCTCTTTCTCTCATTCTTAGGTTTCCTGATGACTAAATCCTAAAATTAAGATGTTCCTGGTGACTCAGGTTGAAGAAAACGATATAGAAATAGAATCTTTTCAGAAAATCAACAACTCAGTGCACAACCACAACATTGAAGCAATTTCAATGTAAAAACATCCTCCAAAGTGCTCCAACTTGGATTAATTACAGCCTGCAAACAGTTATTTATACGTGGAACATATTCAGATACATTATAAAGTCTCACTTTGTAATTACAGTCGAGGATTTCCCATCGCTTCTGATAAACAACACTAAAGAAATAGAGAAGTTTAAATAAAGAGATAACGAGGGTATGTGTTGGAGAAGAGACACTGAGGAGCACCTGAACACCAAACAGTTACATCTAATTAAACCTCAGTGAGCATGTCTCAGCTTGCTGCTCAGGTTACCACAGGACTTTTTCATTTCCACCACTAATTTGTACCACGTCACTTCTGTTTGCCTTGTGCTTCACTGGAAACACTGCACAAGACAAAACAGCTGCAAGATTTCCCTCCGTTGCAAAATGAGCGACACAACCTACTGGGCTGTTGACTACGACCTGTCTTCTCCCGCTCCACCTGGGTTCCCCAAGGGCCAGACGGTGCTGCAGCCTATAACAGCACACCCAGAACAGGGAACGGCCCTGTGTTTCGTGGGTCTCCTCGTGCTACTTTTGCTCTTCCTTGTGGTCCGTTGCGTGCGCATTTTGTTGGATCCTTACAGCAGCATGCCATCATCATCATGGATGGGTCATAAGGACGGTCTGGACAAAGGACAGTTTGATTATGCGATAGTGTGAAGAAACAAAGCGACTAAAGAAAAACAGGAAGATTAACTTTAAGATTAGAGGAGAGGATCATTTATTTATGCATTTTTGTGATGTTCTCTCTTTAGATCTTCAGCCTCTGACAATAAAACCTGTGGCAATGTTAAGGACTGTTGTTTGCTCTGTGTAAGAAAAAAAAATAAAAAAAAGTTTTATTTAAAGATAATATAAAACATGAGTCGCAACTGCCTGGACATATAAGAAGGCACAAAATTAGACTCTTACAGTTTGTAGATGTGTTTTGTGGCAAATATAGGAAGATGAGAATGATCAGTATTGCTACATCATCCTATTATTTCTCTTGATCATGTTGTTTTGTAATTCTATTATAATTTTACAGATCCCAGGACTGATTCAGGAAAGGAAGGGCTGCTAAGAGAGATGTCTTTATTGGATGATAGAGAAATTAAATGAGTTAAGGGCAGACATTGAAGCCATTTCGAGCTAATGCATTTAATAGCAGCTGTAGAGACAAGACCTCAAACTCTAGCTGTTGTTTCTCTGTTCAAATATAAAGACAGAATTCACATCTATACTGCAAATTGAGATTTTTTTATTTGTGTTAGTTTCTTTTTTACAAAGCACAAGAGTTATTACAGCATCTTTTTTCTTGGGGTTGGGGTTATATTATAAGTCAATATCCCTTTAAGAGGCTTAGTGGGCGCTTGATGTGGAGGATCACAGCTCTGAAAGAGAACCAGCTACATTACGTTATGATTATGAACTGTGTGTACACCAATGCCTTCCCTTTAATCTGCTTGGCCTTTAAGCTCCATTCAAAGCACCAGCCAAATCTGTTTTGCATTGCCTGCAAGAAAAAGAGTAAATCTGGTTTTAATTTCAAACTAATGATGTTTTTGCTCTAGTTGTAACTTCTCTTATAGGTTATTTCTGCTCTTGTCCTTTAGAATATGACTCTGGAAGGAACTGTGTAGACGCTAATGTTGATGGTGTTTGCTGGTCCAGTCCCACATTTGTACATTTGCGTGGATACAAAAACAATGTAGATATATTCCTGACCTGTTTTTATTGAATAAATGCTTTGTCCAGTCCTGTGTTTTTTTTTTTAAAAAAAAAGTCATTTATAGCCCTGCAGAATATCCCTGCTGCAACTCAAACACATCTCCGACATCACAGCGCCCACTATTGTCCTACAATCAATAATAGCAGGATTCAGATCAATCCAGATAAGTCAAATGATCAGCTGGGGGCTCTTAAGAAATACATTAGATTAATTTATGAGTGTCAGCTTCCACAATGTGGATTACATTTAACAGGATGACAAAGATGTGAGCAGTTTGAAAGAGTTTGCCTCCAGATGTCAGACTGCAGAAAACATTGAACACCTTTCTATCTGGTTCACTGGGACCTCTTCTGGATACTTTGAGAACAGCAAGTACTCAGATGTGCTTCTTCCCACTGATGATTCATGCTGTAGTAAGAAAGGATTTGAAACAATACACGTTTAATCCAATGGTGAGTATGAAAAAAGTAGTAAGTAGAAAAGAAATTGAGTTGAGTAAACAATATTGTTTTATTCAGTATAATTTAAGGAAAATAAACAGCTTGGATGATAAATCATCATCAGAGGTTTCCTCTGTCCCTCCATTACATCATAAACTCAAGCTAAATGTCCAGTATCTCTAATTGAGCAGTAAGCGCTTGCTTTGGTGCAGAAGTTCATGTAAATCAGAACATAATGACTTTTCTCTTCCTCTCTACTCACAGATAACATCACTGGACTTTTTTTATAAGTTAATACTTTAACCAGAACTTGTTAGAGAAAGTACACACAACAAGTGTGTAAACCCCATGGCTACAAAACGCAATAAATAAAAAGATGATTTTTACTTTGTTTTTCAGTGTCTGAAATATATGTACAAAAACAAAAGGCTACCTTATTTTTCATACTATTTATTTTTCAGATTTGTTTGTTATTTTTTTGTTTGTTATTTGAGCTTTTTCACTAATTTCCAATAGATTATTATTATTATTATTATTAGATCCAGTACCATTTTGGAGTTTTCTTTTTTAAATTACTTTATTACATCACTAAACAATTGTATATAAATCAATCAAAAATCAAACAAGTCAACCTAAAGGAATGAACGAGCATTGTCTACATACATTAGACTCTTTGTTACTAGCAGGCTGTAACAAACACACTTTGGATCCATTTCTTTAGTGTCAGCTACAATAAAGCCAAAGACAGTTTGACAGATATTAGATATTATTTGGAAATCAGTAACATAGTGATTCCTAAAGTGATGTGAGCTGAAAACAGACGTTGATATTATGTGCATAAAGTTGAAAACACTAGGTGAATAACTGTAGTACAAAAGAAAAAGTTGCATAAAAATCAATGTTGAGCAAGTGACGATTATCTGAATGAGATGTCCTTTAGATAAAAGAAAAAAAAGATGTTGCACAGAACCTGAGAGATGCATGTAGACTTCATTGTTAAGAAAGAGCTGAGGTATACCAAATGGTGAAAAATAGACTGAATAGTAACAGGTTTTATAGAGTGGCAAGTCTTCCCCAAATCTATATTTTACTGAAGCTATGTGGGATCATCTCAACAGCAGACAGATGTGGGCACTAACAAGAAAGTCTTTCTGTGCTGTTTCCATTTCTATTTGCACTTGCTTCGATAAATTGCTCCAACTGTTTACCACTTTCCTGGCCATAAATAAAAATAATAAGCGGTAACTCCAGACTTCTGCACAGAACTGTGTATGAGGACACAGTTTACACAAAGAGAGCAGCCAGACTTCATTAACTGCACAACTCACAGTCTGTTGGATGGTTGGATGCTCAACGTAACACTCCCAACCTCATTAGTCCGCCATTTAATAGGAAAAATTTTGCTTCACTGAGTTCTGACTATTTACTTCCCTGACAACATGACACAAAAGGCCATTCAGTTCCTCTCAGCTTTCCACATGCTGTGAGCACACAAACGCATACATGCAGATATGCAAATAAAGCTGGAGCAGAAAAGAAACACAACCTCAGACTAGCTGAAGGCTCGGCTGATATGAGTAACTCATTTTCATATATTTGACATGTGATATCTCTGCAGTGGAGCACCCGCACCCTTTCTCTTTGGGGGAGGACAAAAGCAACGACAAACACGAACAGAAAAAAAACACTTTGTAAACTAACTCAAACAGTCTATGAACAAATGTTATTCTACAGCATGAGTAGTACAACTACACACAGAGCAGCACACCCAGACACATGTAAATCATTGCTTGTCTATAAAAAACATTACAGTTTCCAAGTACAGAAAAGGTCTTTTGAGGAGAATTTACACGGTGCTGCACTGATCTGCATAACAGAAAAGATTAATCCAACAGATAAGAGTAGTTATGTTTAATGCTAATACAGGAAGACAAGCCGACTAACTGTTGTTAAGTAATCTGCTTGCGAATTGTCTCCGTGTGGAAGAAGAATGTCTGTTTTAAAGCTGTGTGTGACATTTAAACTGTATGTTTGTACGAGAGCAGATCCCTCGGGATAGCACACATTTTTGTTTGGGACAGAATTAGGAGGATTTCACGGTAGGATAAGCGCACCGTCAAACAGGTGTGTTTACCTGGAAAGTGTCCTGGGTCATCAGCCGGTTTCCTTGAATGCAATCCAGAGGAGGCTTTTATGAGGATAATATACAGTGGGACACAAAGACACTACAACACATTTTACTGTGAATTGATTTGTTGTGAATTGACTTTAACTCTATAAAGCCAACCGTATCATATGTGATGTAGTTTATGAGACATGTTGCATCACTTTATGGTAGAAACTTTGCTCAAAACCCTGTTGTAGACCATATGATACTGGGCTCCTGTCCCCTGGTGAACACCAGAAAGCAGAGGACTACACTGCAACAAGTTTGACCTATCACATGGTAATAAATAGTGAAAATAACCCCCTAAAAATGGTTAATTAAGAGTTAAATAAAGACTTCAGATAAAAAAAATGACACTTTTCTGTCCAGTTCTTTGGTTGGATTTTAAATGTTTAATTCACAGCCAAACTTCTTTTGCCACTAATACATTCATTCATTCTCTCTCTCTCTCTCTCTCTCTCACACACACACACACACACACACACACACACACACACGCACACAAGAAAGATTTGGCTGAGAATATTTGATATGTTTTTCATTTGAGAAACCCACATATTTAAAAAGTTGCTGGTCCCACAAAGGCATTTCCCAACAATTTCAAAATAGGATATAGGCTAATCAGACATTCCAAAAATTTGGAAAGATTTATTCCCATTTTTTCTTACAAAAAATACATAGGCTAATCCACAAAACACACATTCCCTACTTTTCATTTTGAATATCATATATGATATACTTGATGTTTTCTAATTTAAAAAAGGATGCTATGACATAAAAACAACCTTAAAGCCAATTTTCCAGGTAAAAAAAATGTGACGTCACACAGAAATAAGTTAGAAGAGCAGCGCAAACCGGAAGTCTTCAAAATAAAGCATCGCTGTGCTTCTGTTAGATTTGCTGGAGAAGGAAGATGGACTAAATATCTCTACCTGCTCCAGATATTTCCTGCTTTACGGACTACTTTCATCACATTTTATTGTGAACGTTGTGTAAACAGTCAAAGTGACAAAGCACCTGCTGCTTTATGTTGAAAACTGCGCAAATAACTTCCTGTGACTCCGCCTAGCTTAACCGATGCTCGTGCGCGCGACTCCTCAGTCGTCGTCCGGATTCAGCGGAGCGGAGGCGCATTCCCCCCCCATCCTGGCCCCCTGTTTTAGCGCACTTCTACACTTATCTTCACCGGATTGACCGTAAAACCGTCACCACAGAGCTGCTGGGAGGTATGTCTACCTCATTTACCGAGCATCGTCTCTGTAAACGTTTGCTTTCATCGAGATAAAGCCACTGTAGTCCAGCTGCAACGCACTTTGATTAAAAGCATGCCTTTGCAATATATGCAAAATCCATATTTATTCTGTTTTTTTGTCATTTAATGCTCGCGTTTTTCCTGACTGCTTCATGAACACGGTGGGATGTAAGAACATCTCAGACCGGGTCATGTTGACATGGAAACCGCTGATCATTTCCTGCCAATTTAAAAACATTTAAAGATAAACTTGTAAGTAAGCTTATAATGTACCGTAAGAGTGTTGTTCTCGCGCCTACACGTGACACCCTACCCGAGGATGTGCACGCGAGAGGTGTCCTCTGAGACCTCCCATCAAAACAAACTCCACGCTCCCCAGGTTGCGCGTGCCAGGCTGACACCATGTTCTCTCGTGTCCATCCTCAGAAAAATGGAGCTGCTGCCGGACTTTTGGAAGGAGGACTACTGGCTTCCTGCTGGTGTGACATGGGAAGATATGGAGCATCTGGCTCACGCGGAGCGACCACTACCTCAGGACCTCCTCATAGCTCTGCCCCTCGCGCTGGGCTTTGTCGCCCTGCGTTGTGTGTTTGAAAGGTACACAGCACACCTGAACGCTTTGGTGTGGAAACCTCGGGAGTGTAGGCCTTACAGGGGAGAGTTGCTCTCCTCTCAGCTGTAAAAAGGACTAAAAGTTTATCGCTGAAACAGGATTAAACATTGCAGGTAGCAGCGGTGCTTTGTAAGGTGATATGAACAGCTGAACTGGGAGAGTGGGACAGAAATGGTTGTCATCAGAAAATAAAGCCTTTGCGAACTGGAAAGAGAAAGACAGACAGCAGGGAAATGATAGAGACCAAATCCTACTACATGTATTGAACTTTATTTGATTTTCTTCCATTTATCAGCTGAGCAAAATGCCATTTTTGGTCAAATCAAGTGAAGTGAAGACCGCTTATTACAAATGCATAATAAGCCTCACAAACATTGACACTAACATTTCCTCACATTTTGTGGTGAATTAACTCCACGCTCACAGCATTTGCAGCATTACCAGGAAGAAAAGGTGTCACAATGATCCAATTATTCATAAAATTAGCTTGAATATCATTAATGTTGTTTCCAGCCTCATGGTGATGTCTTATAACATTGTGTGATTTCCTTTAAATAAATATATTAAAACTGAAACAGCTGTCACTTGGATTGTTGTGCACAGCATTAAAAACACTTGTCCCACATCATTTGTATAAAACATCTTTTGTTCTTTTATTCCTCCAGGTTTTTGGCTCCACCCATGGCCAGATGTTTAGGAGTGAAGAATAGGTTACAAGTGACCGCTGCCCCCTCCCCACAGCTGGAGTCGTTTTACACCCAGAGGAGCAGGCAGCCAACACAGGTGAGTCTGAAGAGGCGTCTGAAAGCAGGTAGACATGTTTAAAAAGAGCACAACTCAGGGCTGACTGTGAAATGTCATTTGTTTAAAATGTTGTTTTTAAATAATACTGAAAAACCATTAACAGGGAAACGTAAAGGGATCATTTAAATGTGTTGGTTAATTTACCTTTTCTTAGGCAACTTTTGTACTTTTGTTCTGTAGTGACTCAACATTTTTAAAATCAAACAATATTTTTTTAAAAATAGTTAATGAAAATAGTGAATATTTTCCATAAAGAAATATTATTTTTATACTTTATACATCTTTAATAATATCGTAATCCTTCAGTGTTTCCGTAGTAACCTGCAATAACACAATATTGACACTAATTATGATTAAAAAGCTAAAAAATATATATTTCTTTCAAATAAACAAAAATGATGAGCTTGATTTAGCGCCATCGTTTTCCTGCTTCTGGAAATTAGAAGCTTTAGCTTTGGTTTGGTCGTTAAGCATTGATGCGTTTCAGAGCAGAGAGGTAACAGCAGCGGTGAGAGTTGCAACAGTCACACAAAAAGCCACCCCACACGCTGATTATTAGCACCACAAAGCCTTTTGATTAGCTTGAAGATCTTAATTTTACATTTCTCTTTTCTGTTTGCATAGTTTTAATAAACATGAAGTCAGATTAAAAACAGTGGCTGATGTCATACTGTCCCTCATTTCTTTCCAAAGACGTTCCCAACATGACATGCATCCTTCTCTCAAACCATCCTCTTCTTCTCTTGGCTTTTTTTTCTGTTTTGCAGAGCGATATTGTAACTTTGATGGCGTCGTGCTGCAAAACGCAGAGACAGATTGAGACCTGGTTCAGGCTCCGCAGGAACCAGGACAGGCCGTGTCAAACCAAGAAGTTTGGAGAAGCTGCGTGAGTGTTTTTCTTTCACTAAAGCGATCCAGACCACATCTATCTGGATCACCTCCTTCACCCCTCACTCCAAAATCCACAATCCTTATGAGAAATTGTGTAATGTTGCATGTTAGTGCTGAGAGAAATGGGTTTTTTTGGTCTTGTGCTGTTTTTCAGGTGGAGATTCTTTTTTTACCTCATAGCCTTCTCAGCTGGATTGGCCAGCCTAATTGATGTAAGTTATTAAAACACTAAAAATATATGATTTGTGTTTCATTAAAAGCAGAACCTTTTGTACATTTTTATTTGTGGTTTCTGTCCTTTTCTGGTCAGAGACCCTGGTTCTGGGACCACAGGGAATGTTGGAGGCAGTATCCAGTTCAGGTGAAATATTATCAACGTTTACCAGAAAACATAACTTCCTGCAACGAAGTATAACGAATAAGGCTGTTAGGTGAAAATAATGATGCACATGAGCTTTATCTATTAAATTCCCTTTTATAAAAACCTGTGGATATATTTTTTAGTCATGTCTGAGCTGAGTTTCAGTCCTTCTGTGTGGATGATTATGTGTGCAGCACAATCGTTCAGTTAGACTGCAGCTTTTGGGTCACAGCAGGTTGGCTCAGATGACACAGCTGATCCGATCCAGCACCAATCCCCTGTTATCCACAGAGGCTGGAAGGTTATCCACGAGGCCACTGGGGCTGCTGCAGCTGCAGGGGACGAGAACATTTTGTGTTTAGCATCTGACTGATGTTATTTGGGAAGTTTATGAACCACCAGAATGATACAAAAAACTAAACTTCATTTTGTCTGATTAAGAATCAACTGATTTGTATTAATCTTAGTGAGACTAAAATGATTTAAAGCAAATTGTTGTGACTTTATTGATTTAAATGTTAGTTAATCATGCGTGTATCTGTTAATTATCTGCCTTTTGACCTCCTAATACGACTTCTTCCAGCTTTATTAAAGTGATTTCTGTACAGCTTTAATAACAAACATTAACTACAAATGGTAATCCCTGCTGCTCTGTTTGTAAAACTAGCAAGTTTTTATGTGTCAGCTGACAGTTTTTTTTGCTCCGTACTTCCTCCTCAGCCCATGGAAAGAGCTCATTTCTGGTACTACATGCTGGAATTGGGCTTTTATGTCTCTCTGCTGCTTCGGATCTCCGTGGACATTAAAAGGAAGGTGAAGCTGTCAGCATTCCTTCCTGTGATAAACCTTACATTTGCCCTTTTAGAGAAGTACTTGAAAAGCATTGTGTTTGCTTCGGCTTAGTCATATTTCATGCTTCACTCACTTCACTTCTGCTTTAATGAAAAACTTCAATCTAATGTTAATGAGTGACTTAAAGACTAACATTCTTCTGCTGACATTTGAAGGTTAGTTTGGTTTCACATTGCAAATGCACATAATATATATGTGTGTGTGCTTTGGTAGGATTTTAAGGAACAAGTGATCCATCATTTGGCTACCATCTTTCTGCTCAGTTTCTCCTATTGTGCCAACTACATTCGCATCGGCACCTTGGTCATGCTGCTTCACGACTCCTCCGACATCCTGCTGGAGGTAACAACCTTCCAAACATAATACGCCTCTTCACAGCAGCTTTGCCCTGCATGTCAGCTAGTTTGCTACCTCTGCATAGTCCTGCATAGCGAGAGGTTGAAAACGCACTTTAAGCTTTTTTACAAGACAACATTCACCCTGAGGACTCACTTCCACAGCAGGATCTTATGATCCTGTCATCTGCAAAGCACTCTGGTGTGGCTTTTGTTTTACAAAGAGAACGTTTGTACAGTAAACATTATAGACGTGCGAGTATAAGATATAAATAAACCAATGTAGCACTGGTCTGCACTATGTATTTGTGCACCTGTTGCAGATTTACCTGAGCTGAAGTGCTCATGTTTGTATCTTCAGTAATCCTCCATGGCTATGGGGCTGTTTACTTTGTTTTTGCACAAAGCTTTGACCACATGAGGAGCTACAGTAGCATTATTACATGCATTGTATCAATCCTAATAAACTCTGCAGTCTGCCAAGATGTTCAACTACGGCTCTGGCTGGAGGAAGACGTGTGACTCACTGTTTGTTGTGTTTGCTGTGGTCTTCCTTGTGACTCGACTGGTGATCTTTCCCAGCAAGTAAGAATGCATTTAATTTTATTTCCCTTTCTTTCTTTCTTTCTTTCTTTCTTTCTTTCTTTCTTTCTTTCTTTCTTTCTTTCTTTCTTTCTTTCTTTCTTT
>JBAMHX010000009.1:9549905-9565180 GCA_037177515.1 Pseudomugil tenellus | reverse complement strand
TATATATATAAAATGTGTGTTTGTATATGTATGTGTTGGAACTGTCATGGTAGTTAAGAACTTTTTATTTAATCAGTATTTAACGGTAAATGTTTTAACTTAAAAAAAATACAAAGATTATATATTGTAATAAATGTACTTTAGTGTATGATCACTTAAACACAATTGAATTTCATTTGATTTGTCTATTGTTGTGTGTTCATTATCACCTACAGTAAAGTGACAGTGGGTGGTTTAGATGTCCATCCCACAGAGAAGGCCCTTGTGGTTAATTATGAGGTTGAGGCATCTATCCTGAGAGAAGGTGGAGGTCCGATGCTGGGTGAGCGTAAAGAGGGACAAAAAATGTGAGTGAACTATGATATAGTTGCATCCATCGAAACGTGATAGGTTGTCACAGTAGTTGTTTTCTTGATGTCATAAGATGGTGAGCACTAGTAACATTCTGGTTTAAGGTTTTACATTGAGGAATGAAATTCCCCAGCATGCATCTGTCACTCTTCACCATCTCTTCTTTTCTCCTCTAGCATCCGTGTGAAAAGCCTCTCACCCACTACGGATTTAACAGCTTTGGCTAAGAAAGTGGTGGAAGAGTGTAAACTCATCCCCACCTCGCGTTTACCCCAGGTGGAGCAGCTTCTCTACTACCTGCAAAACAGGAAATCATCACCTGTGGAGGGCAAAGGTGAGACATACATCCATTATTGCATCCACTATGTATGTTCAAGACTGCCATGATACAGAATTAGAAACATCAGAAATATTAAAGACGGGGGATGGTAATCTGGACTGAACCATATGTGGATTAGCAGTGAAGATGCTAACTTTTACTCATTATTAAACACAAAGTACTTGATAAATAGCTAAATGTTATGCCAGTTTGAAATGAAAACATCTTTATTATCTTTGACTTCAGCAGCAGTGGAAAACAGAGAGAAGAGATCAGCCAAGCCCAGAGACCTGACACCATTTGAAGGGATGGAGGTAACAACTTGCTACATTTATTTGTCTTCCAGACAGGATTTCATTAAAACTGTCTTATTTGACCAAACTTATCCATAATCTTGATTTAAAAACAGCTGTAAATATTTTATGTATATATGTCTATTAAAAGAAATACCAAGTAAAGTGTCTTACTTTGCAATGGTGTGCAACATCTTTTCTTAGTAACGTGTTTCTTTGTTTCTTGGTGCAGTTAAATGAGGAAGCTAGGATAACCCAAGTAGATGAGTATGTTGAGCTTCTCTATGAAGGCATCCCAGAGAAGATCAGGGGGTCCGCTCTCATTTTACAGCTCGCTCGCAACCCTGATAACCTGGAGGAGCTGCTGCACAATGGTACGGTCTCATTCCTCCTATTGTTGTAGATAGTTGAGACATTTTTAGAAGTTTTTTTTAGTTTTATAAGCATTTCAGTCTGTTTTTTTTCATATTTGTTGGTGATTAATATACTTAATCAGTCAATGAAATTGCAAAATGAGATTCTTTTGAAAAAAAGTTTAAAGCTGTAAATATAATTATTTAAATCTATTTTGTCTCAAAAATAGTACCCAGTGTGATGCAGCTGCCTTACACTAAATGATAAAACAACCAACATTTTACACAGTAACTGAAAATTGAGTATAACCCGACTTTATATTCACTTGGTGCCCAAAACCTTTCAACATGTCTGCTTTCAGACAGTGCTAGTTCCACTATTGTTTTCACTTAAATGGCTGCAGGTTATGTAAACTACCTGTGTGTTTGTATAGAAGCGGCTTTAGGGGCTCTCGCCAGAGTCCTGAGGGAGGATTGGAAGCAGAGCATTGAACTAGCGACCATTATCATTTACATCTTCTTCTGCTTTTCCAGGTAACACACTCACTGACACACACATTGCACATTGTAACAAGCCACCTTTTGGTACACTTAACTTTTTTGTTTCATCTTTTCCTCTAGTTTTTCTCAGTTTCATGGCGTTGTGAGTCATTACAAGATAGGAACATTGTGTATGAGTGTGGTGGAACATGAACTGAAGAGGCACGACGTATGGCGGGAGGATTTGCGCAAAAAAAACAAGGCTTATATCCTTTTTTTTCTGCTGTCTTTTGCATCTTTAGCTTGAACCGATGGTTGTTTTTCATTGTTCTCTTCCTGTATGGTTTGCAAAATGTTTTCTTTAACTATATTTTTGTGCACGTGAGGCAGCTCCAGAAAATGGTTCTCTCAGAAGAGATCAGGACAAAGCTTTGAGAAAGTATCAAGCCCTTCTGGCTAAGCAGGAGCAGCTGCTCAGAGGTAGGCCATGAGTTTGGAGTTTGATTCTTTTTTTATGCTTTTACATAATAATCAGAGCAGCTAATATTCTCAGCTATGATGTGAAAACAGGATAAATCTGATACATGAAATTAAATTAGACGCATGAAGCATATTCTTTAAATGGCTCCTCATCATGTACAATCGCCTCCAGCAGTGATATTAGTGCATATTTAGTGATGCTACCAAATGTAGGATGTTTCCTTTATGTATTTATTTTTGTCCTTTTCTCCTTGTCCTCCTCTGATAAAGTGTCTCTTTACCTCTTGCTGAACCTTGCTGAGGACACAAGGACGGAGCTGAAGATGAGAAATAAAAACATTGTTGGTTTGCTGGTCAAAGTTCTTGAACGTGATGATGAAGAGCTGCTAGTCCTGGTGGTTTCATTCCTGAAAAAACTGTCAATCTTTCTGGAAAATAAGAATGACATGGTGAGTGACAGATGAAAACTCAATAATATCATATTAGTTTCGTTTTCACCTGGAGAAAAGATTTTTTATACTTTAGGTTCTGGTTGGGCCTAGTTGTCCCTTTCAAAACCTCTTCATCGTGAGTATCATTGATGACCTTGTGGGTGCATTTATGGTATCTGTTAAACATGTTTTAATGGTTGCTTTCAGCAAAGTACTGCACCACATCAAAAAAGGAAAAGTTTTCCCAAACTAGATCCATGGAGTTAATGAATCATATCCACATGTGTCCGATGTGGCAAACAAAGATCTGCTTGTAGTCATGTTCCCAGGCAGCGCTTCAAAGTAAAACTTTGTGCTTTACTATTGTGGCTTAGTTATATTTCTGCGTGTGACTTGCAGGCTGAGGTTGATACGGTGGAGCGATTAGCACGTCTCATTCCCTGTGAACACGAAGACTTGTTGAACCTCACTCTGCGGTTGCTGCTCAACCTCTCTTTTGACTCGGGACTCAGAGCCAAGATGGTGGAAGTGGGGCTGTTGCCTAAGCTGACAGCACTGTTGGGTAATTCTGCACATGAACGTATCGGCACAATGCATGTCATGTTTCCAGAACAGCAGCCTTGTGATGAATGTCAACGTTCGCAGTGGGTCGATCACACGTGGTGGATCCCAATGCCTCTGACATCTTAAGACTCGTTGACTGGAAGTTTACATTCGTAGTTTATAACAGTGGGAATTATTATTAAACTACTGCTATTTTGTCCAGCTACTACTGTTAGCTTTGGTCAGTAATAAATGAAGTATGACTATCTTGATGTTTATTATCATAAAGGTGAGGAGAACAACCGTCAGACAGCCATGCGCATCCTGTACCACATCAGCATGGATGACCGGTTCAAGGGCATGTTTGTTTACACTGACTGTGTACCTCAGGTACAATAAGATCTACTGACGCTATTGCTGTCTGAGAATTTCATTAACTGAGCCAACAATGTTTCTGCGTGTAGCTAATGCAGATGTTGTATGAGCATTGTGAGGAGGAAATTGAAGCTGAGCTCATTTCCCTCTGCATCAACCTGGCTGCAAACAAGAGGAATGCACAACTCATGTGTGAAGGTATTTCACCTGTTAATCAGAAAGGATTCTGTGCTTTAAAGCCAACTATGACTTTATGAGAGAGCTGTCGTTCAGCGGCGACATGTTTTTCTGCTCTTTTTTTCTGTCCATCACTAGGAAACGGACTGAAGATGCTCATGAAGAGAACTCTGAAGACAAAAGATTGCCTCCTGATGAAGATGATCAGAAATATCTCGCAGCATAACGGGCCAACAAAAACACTCTTTATAGTGAGTAAGAATGCCTCAGTTGGGAAACCATATCAATTCCAAAAATGTATTCCAAAAATTACTTTATGATTAAGTTTTAGTTTATTATATATTTTAGTTTTTTTCTATTTAAATGATCTGAATCTCTCACGGTGCTCACTTCTCTCTGTCAGGATTATGTGGGTGACCTGGCAGCGGAGATTCGTGCTCAGGAAAAGGAAGATTGGGTTCTGGAGTGTCTGGGTACACTGGCCAACCTCACCATCCCAGACTTGGACTGGGAGTTGGTACTGAAGGAGTATAACCTGGTGCCTTATCTCAAAGACAGACTCAAACCAGGTATGGATTAGTTTCAGAGGTAACTACAGATGAAAATGAGGAAAAAGCCCAGCGAACACAGAGTTAATGAATTGCCAATGAGAAATCCTCCTTCTTAATAATGTTGTCTGCACATTTTAGTCTCCAACTGGGATTAAATGTGGTTAAAACATCTTGTTTCATTGAAGAGGTGTGCATCAGCAGCATGAGCGCAGAGAGCAACACACAGGAGACTGTTTGCATCCAAACAATGTGTGCATAAATGAAATACCCTGTACGCATTTCAGGTTCTGCAGAGGATGACCTCATCCTGGAGGTGGTAATTATGATCGGAACGGTATCCACGGATGACGCATGCGCTGCCTTGCTGGCTAAATCCGGCATAATCCCTGCACTCATTGAGCTACTGAATGGTAACATATAAAGCTGTATATTTGTTTTAAAGTAAGTTTGCAAAATGTTTCCTTTCAGTATGCCCTCAATGTCTCGCTTTTATGCATGTAGCCCAGCAGGAGGATGACGAGTTTGTGTGTCAGATTGTGTACGTCTTCTATCAGATGGTGTTTCACCAAGCTACTCGAGACGTCATCATCAAAGACACCCGTATCCTTTCTGGAGTTTTCTCTCCGTTTGCAACCAAGTCTGTCACAAGCGGTAACATTTCTGCAGGTTTGTTTTCTTTAACCGTCGCTGCAGAGGCTCCGGCTTATCTGATCGATTTGATGCATGACAAAAACACTGAGATCCGGAAAGTTTGCGACAACACGCTCGACATCATCGCTGTAAGTGAACATCAGGAAGCATATTTGAAAAGTCGCAATGATGCATCAGAAGGCATTTCACTTTAAAGGTGATGGATAGAAATTCACCTGCTTTTATTTGTTCGCTTTTTATTCTATTCACATGTTACAGGAGTACGATGAGGAGTGGGGGAGGAAAATTCAGTCGGAAAAATTCCGTTTCCACAACAACCAGTGGTTGGATATGGTCGAGAGTCGCCAAGCTGATGAGCCTGAGCCTTACCTGTATGATAATGACAATGATCGGACAGATCTGTTCTACAGTGCAGGTACTCACACCGGACTGTGCTGCTAGACGCTGCCTGTTGTTTCGCTTTAGTCCTCATTTCAGTCAAGGTGCGAATCCCTGGTCCTGCCATGTCTTTTGATCTACCTGTACATGTAGAACAGTGTTTTTACTAACAGGTTTGTTTACCTGGAAGATGAACTGTTCCCATTAAATTCAGCTGGGCTGGTAACTGGTCAGCACAGCTGCTGGACAGGATTTTTACTTTCTGTCACCTCCGTTTTAAAAAGCATCATGCAGAGTAGCTGGGCTTAACACATCTTTGCACAGAATTGACTCTTTTCTTCCTGAGTGAATGCACAGCATTTGGAAAAAAAAGCCACTAAGTTGTATGTTTGGGTTTATTTATGTATAAATGAATTTAAATTAACTTAAACTTTTGGGGTCTTGTGTATTTATTTTCTAACGAGGTTTCTGAAATAAAGTTTACATTTTAAGTATTTATTTAGTAATAAAGAAAATCACCTTTTTAGAAATTTTTATAAAGACAAGAATCTGAATGGTTTCTGTGCTGCTAAGTTTATGGTTCTGTATTTTGATCTGTAGATGGAATAACTCCAGGCGACGGCTCAGTCAGTCCAGATTTCTTCAGCGACCTGCAGGCTCAGAATGGAGACTTGCACCTTGCAGGGTGAGTTAACACAAACATAAAGCAGCTCTTTCAGCTGCTCATCTTATCAGATCTGCTGTACCGTTCTTCTTCGCTCAAAGCTAACAGTCTTTGTCCTTTTATTTGGGTTTCTTCATTAGGGATATGAACGACGTCTTCGACCAGACTGGTTCATCTCCTGGAAGGCCAGCCACTGCTTACGGCTTCAGACCTGATGAACAACCTTTCTATCAGTACTCCTAAACACATATCTGATCCTGTGTGTTTGATGTTTTCACTACTATCCCGTCGTGTCAGAGTGGTCATACAAGCTGAAATGAATCACACAGACCCGCACTAATAACCCTGTATATTTAACTACTTCTGCTTAATGCCGTTACTTTCTTTATTCATTCACCATTATTTCTAACAGACAAGTAGTTAAGTCTTCCTCGTAAAAAATGTCTTGCAGTCAAAACCCTGTAAAGGAATATGAATGTGTATAATTTTAGCATGTTTTTAATATGTCATATTTAATATTTATTACTTCAAATCCACTAAAAAACAAAGATCCCATTGTTGAAAGGTTTGGTTTTCATCTTTTTATTTTTTTGTTAACATATAGTGAAATGCAGCTAGGTTTGTGGCTGTGTAACTGTGTAAGTGGGCACCGTTTAGCACAGTTCGAAGTGTTTTCATGTAATCTATACCTGGGTAGAGACTTCATATAGTGTACTTGATTCTGTAAAACAAGTCAAAATGGTCAGAATTTAAGTTGCAGATTTAGAAATCACTGTCTAGAAGAGAACAGATTCACCCACAGGGGAAGCTAACTTATGACAACTTGGCCAGAACATCTGGTTTAGATATGCTGGTAGTGACCACAAGCGTCAAAGAGCAAGCTACATGGGTAGTAAACCTGCTTGTAGTCATACTCATGACTAAGGAGCAAAGTAAAATTTAGGTGTAAACAAAGGGAAGGTGGAGATGCAAATGTTTACTGTAAAGTAGGAAAACAATGCTTCAGCTTATGTTTATATATGTAGTCTGTTTGGGTCAAGAGATGTTAAAAATTCAAGGCTTATATTTTCCTGCTCAAATAAAAAAAAGAGCAAAAAGGTCAGTATTGTCAGAATAAAACAGTATTAAATTTCCTCAGTTTGTAGATACGATAACACGGGGTATCTGTTTCTTCCACTCCACAATAAATGTTTTATGTTGTTGCCATACAGTCCTGAGATCTAAATGTCTCTGCGTCCATAAGAGGAAGCCATCAAATCTCTGGCAGCTACATGTTGTATCCAGAACGCAGAGTGTCGGGGATTTAATGGCCACTGTCACTGCCGGAAATCCTTTGTGTGAGCGCGATAACTCGAACAATTTTAACAAATGGAATTTAATACTCGGTATACATGTTTAGGTCCCCAAAGGGACAATCTGCATCAAATTTCACAATGATTGGATTTATGGTTTCCCCACCAGGTGGCGCTTTATCCATGAAACTTTTAGCACACTTTTAGCTATATCTCTGGAACTATTTCTCCCATTGACCTTAAATCGAGTGCAAACAAAAGGTCATGACCTCAGGATGCATCCTTTCCTGACGTCATACCGGGCTGGTTCAAAGTTTCAACACCAGGTGGAGCTATCTGACTGAACATGTGCGTCTTAATTTTATTGTATTGTGTCAATTGGAGGTTTGGAGAATGGGAGGATTTGGGGTGTTCGGGGATATACCCCTAGCAATCGCTTCCGGCAGCATTGGCCTTGTTTAACATGGAGAGTCGTGTTTTCTGTCTGCAGGACGCTGACTGCAGCTACCAACTGTATTGCTAGTGCATATTTTCCACACAGTTTTTTTTCTTACATGTAAATTTGTATGTACATTTTCTTTGCATTCCTGCATATTATGACTCTGCAATTAAGCACAAAAAGTATCTCCATCTCTCTCTGCCGTTCACTGAGGTTCTTCAATAAAAGATTCCCACATTTCATATGAAATGACATTTTTTTTTAGTTTAGTTATATCCTTTATTGGCTATTTTCAGGAAATGCAAGTTATTTTCCTTTATCTTGCTTTAAATTGTTCTAGAAAATTATGAGCGGTAGTGCTAGTTAAGGCAAATAAGTCTAAACACATGATGAACATTTGACATCAAGGACTTAAAGATGTAATTAAACAAAGGATGTAAACAGTATCTAGGAAAAAATTTTAATAAAAAAACCTTAAATACTAATTTAATTCTTTGACTTCAGCCTTGTTCTTCTGTTTTTACAGCTGTAAGAAATACATTTATGATCTGCCATATGTTCTGGATAGTTTACCTGCACTAGAACTTATACAAGAATACTTTTAGGATAAATATTCGGATCACAAGAGGTCCTAAATATTTTGGGTTTTACCTACTAAATGCAACATTACAGCAGTTGGTATGGTGTCTTCAGCTGGTTCTGTTCCTGACTGAGCAAAAAATAAATCAACTAAAATGTTCAACATCTTTATTAGAATTATGATTTTTATCAAAGGAAACTACAGAATTAGAAAAACCAACAATCTGAACAACAAAATCATGTTTGGACTGGATTTCTGTCTAACTCTCTGAACCAGATACCAGTCATGTTGATGCCATTTCATGTTGAACTGACTGGCAGAGCCATGTGTGGAGGCTGTGGTTGTCATGGTGATATCTATGTCAGGGTGTGCTGATGGGACAGGTGGCTACTATCTCTACTTCAGTGATCTCAGTCACAAGGTCTCTGATGATGGCGATGCTGTCTAGCGGAGGCTCAGCTGCGCACACTACCTGTGATTCTTCCAGCTGAGAACATTGGAGGACCTCCTCCTCTTCTTTCTTTTCTTCTTCTGCTGCTCCAGATTTTGCTTCTTTTCCCTCATCTTTTAGAGTCTCACCCTTAAACTGAGACTCTAGGTAACCTGTTTTGTCTTCCAGTCCCTCTTTGCTCCCCTCCGTGGATGAGACGACGTCACCTTGTTTTGGTGATGTCGAACTGTTGTCTTCATCAATTTGCTCGCCTCTTGTTTGGGGAACACCTTTGATCTGTTTTTCACTTTTCTCCTCTTCCTCTCCATCTTCTTTTATTGCCTCACATTCCTCTTTTGTTTTTGGTTCTTTCTGTTGTTGCTTTTTTACTCTCTCCGCCTCCCAGTTGTCTTTGATTTGTCCTGTCAGGTAGACAGCTCGGTCAGTGGACGGCTGAACCAGTGTCTTCATCACAGGTTCTGTGGAGGATGGAGCAATCTCTTCCATCAGGGACCCAAGACTTATTTTCACTGGATCATCAATTTCAGGTGAGTCTGATGGGGAAGGACGCTGGATAGAAGAAGCATCCTCTGATGTATGATCTGAGAAAGAGAGGGGGGGCGGGACTACAGGAGAGGGGTGAGGAAGGTTTGGGATGGTGGATTTGGAATCAGTGCGTGGATCATTCTGATCTGGGATGGTGGATTTGAGATCAGTGTGAGAATCATTCTGATCTGATTTGGATTCAGTGTGAGAATCACTCTGATCTGGGATGGTGGAATTGAGATCAGTTTGTGGATCATTCTGATCTGGGATGGTGGATTTGGAATCAGTGTGAGAATCACTCTGATCTGGGATGGTGGATTTGAGATCAGTGTGAGAATCATTCTGATCTGATTTGGATTCAGTGTGAGAATCACTCTGATCTGGGATGGTGGATATGCAATCAGTGTGAGAATCACTCTGATCTGGGATGGTGGATTTGCAATCAGTGTGAGAATCACTCTGATCTGGGACGGTGGATTTGGAATCAGTGTGTGGATCACTCTGATCTGGGATGGTGGATTTGGAATCAGTGCGTGGATCATTCTGATCTGGGATGGTGGATTTGGAATCAGTTTGTGGATCACTCTGATCTGGGATGGTAGATTTGGAATCAGTGTGAGAATCACTCTGATCTGGGATGGTGGATTTGAGATCAGTGTGAGAATCATTCTGATCTGATTTGGATTCAGTGTGAGAATCACTCTGATCTGGGATGGTGGATTTGCAATCAGTGTGAGAATCACTCTGATCTGGGATGGTGGATTTGGAATCAGTTTGTGGATCACTCTGATCTGGGATGGTAGATTTGGAATCAGTGTGTGGATCACTCTGATCTGGGATGGTGGATTTGAGATCGGTTTCTGGATCACTCTGATCTGGGATGGTGGATTTGAGATCGGTTTCTGGATCACTCTGATCTGGGATGGTGGATTTCGAATCAGTTTGTGGATCACTCTGATCTGGGATGGTGGATTTGAGATCGGTTTCTGGATCACTCTGATCTGGGATGGTAGATTTGGAATCAGTGTGTGGATCACTCTGATCTGGGATGGTGGATTTGAGATCGGTTTGTGGATCACTCTGATCTGGGATGGTGGATTTGAGATCGGTTTGTGGATCACTCTGATCTGGGATGGTAGATTTGGAATCAGTGTGTGGATCACTCTGATCTGGGATGGTGGATTTGAGATCGGTTTGTGGATCACTCTGGTCTGGGATGGTGGATCCCAGATCATCCTGTGCTTTCGGCATATCTACTTCATGTGTAACAGCTTCCTCGGATTTGGATGATTCAGTTTTTGTTGAATTTGTCGATGCTGGTTCTTTACTAGAGTCTTCCTCGTTAGCTTCCTTGAGCTGTTGAGCCAGTTGACTGTTGCATTCATTAGACTGTTGTGTCACAACAATCACAGGAAGCTGAAGTATTGTGTTGTGGTCGGATGCTTGAGAGATGCTGGGATCTGGTTTGTTACCAACGTCCACTTCTGCATCATTTTGAAAGGAAATATCACCTTCTGGACTTCCATCTTCAACAAAAGGAGCAGCTTCTTGATCATCAATGGCCTCAAAAGAGCGTTTATGAACGATCGGACTGTCTGGCGTAGACTGAGGAGGTGTCTGTCCACCAATCAGACTGTACTGACTAATGGCGAGATCGGATGTGTCCAACAGAAGATTGTTGCTTTTCTTGCTGGCAGCATCCTGAACCACTGCAAAATGGGGAGAACGTTAGATTTATACTTAGACTTATTTCAAATGTAATATCTAAACGTTATCATTCTGAAAGCGATTTTTAGTTGTAGGTACCCAGTGCTAAAAACCAGTGGCTTCAGTAATCAAAAGAATACGAGGTACTCCAGAAAATGAATGTGTATTTGTATTTACCTGTCTCTATCTCCTTACTGAGGATGTTTCTTAGAACATCATCATAGACGTTATGAACCAGGATGAAATTACTGTAGTCAGAGAAAATATACTGTTCGAACTGCTGGAGCTCCTGCAAACAGAAAACACTTTTTATTCTTTGTAGCATGTAAGCGACAAACTGAATCTCCAGAAGAGTTTTTTTACGTACAGTTTTCCATTTGCTGTCCATCTTCCTGGTTAGAGACGGCAGCGTGATCTCCAGCAGAGCTTCTTTATAGAGCCTCCTCTGCACTACTCTGCTGTCATATTCCAGCTGCTGCTCAAACATACATGATTTTTAACAAACTGAATCATAATGTGATCATTTCTTTGAGAGATTTCATTCCATTTGTGTAACCCGCTAAGCAAGCTGCATGGGAATAATTGGAGCCCAGCACTGATGACTATTTTTGGCTTGAACGGTGTATGAAGAAACAACGCCTTCAGGTCTATATTGTTACGTTTTATGTGTGTAATTTCACCTGTTTTTGGGCTCTGGACATTTCCCAAAGTGAGGTACAGCTGATAATTATGCTATAATGCACGATGTAATGGTACTGATGCACTGGAGCTGATGCACCCACTGTGTTAGTTTACTCGTATGTTTTAGTTGGTCTTGAAATTCACGAGATGAAATCATGTGAAAACTTTCATCTTTACCCTTCAGATCCAGATTTCATTAGATTCTAACATCTGACATGTTACATATGTGAATAGTGAAACATGATGTTTAATACAACGTTCCATCTGTTTCATTACGTTCCTGAGAGGTTTTTGCAAGTCCACAACTGACACGTCAGAAAATATGATCTATTTTGTGGTGTGTTCACATTGGTAACAGAGAGCACAAGAGTGGGAATGTTTAATCTATGCTGTCCTCAGCATCTGTTAACATAAACAATGAAATACATGTAAGAAATAAATAAGTCATTTAAAAAGACCTTTTCTCTCCAGGTCATTAATGATGAAACAACACATACTAAACTAAATATCCAGAAGGCAAATGTATCTACAATCACATTTGGACATAAATAGTCTTTTTTTCTATGTTTTTACCTTCAATACTCTTTCTTTAGCTCTGTCCATCTTGACAGGAACCTGAGAGAGCTGCAGTCTGGTTGATGACTGGAGAAACTGCTCCAGGGTGTAGACAGCACTGTCTAGTAGCTGCAAGACACACAAAAGCAGCATGTTCCCTTTGTGATCTGAGCTTTCTGCACTACAAAAACTGGCTTTAAAAAACAAGAAAAAAACCTACAAAAATTAGGATAATTTTCCTTGAAATAAGATAAAATGTCTTGTTCTGTCGGCAGATGATTTATCTTATTTCAAGTATCATTAACCTGTCAACAATTCCTAAAACAAGTAAAAATAATCTTAAAAAACAATAAGTAATCTTATCTTGTGTTTTAAAAAATAAGCATATTACCTTGATTTGAGATGTTTAATCTTACTTATATTTTAGTTTTTGCAGTGTGCTTTTGCCTAAGAGTACTTCAAAGCAACAGCTGCACTGACAGCTGAACATCAAACCTTCTCCATCTCCAGATGTGCATAGTGAATCAGTCTTGTAGCGCTGCTCCATCCAAACCGCTGTTTCAAGTCTTCCAGCTTTTCCATCAGCTCCTCTACCTTTTTGTAGCTCTCATCCAAACTGATGGAGTGCAGACTGGTCAAGACCTGGAGAACACACACAAATAAAACAGCAATGACAAACTAATAATAATAACTTACTAGAGAACATCTTGAAAAGTAAGAAAAAAAGTAAGATGATAGAATCAGCTTGGATATAAAAAATATCTCACCTTCTTTGTCTCATCTGTCCCGCCATCTTTGAGAGAAAAAGCCGAGTTCATCTGAGTGCGCAGTGTTTGCTGCATCCCCAGAATCCCGGCGCCAATGATTCCTGTAAGTACTTCAAGGATGGAGGACATGTAGGGCGCTACAGACTCACTGCAGGCTTTCTCTGCTTCTTCAGATATGCACGCTGGAACATAAACACATTGACGTGATTCTACTAACACCAAGGCTTTTTAAACTAATGTTCTTCTCTGATGCACTGCTTTGCTTTTTAAATCAGACAACAAGCTCAGGTTAAAACCTCTAATGAGGGAATAACACCTCTGCAGGTGTTCAAAACGCTCGTTCATTTTCTAGGTATGTCTTCACATCGGTTACCTCGAACTTTCTGTTCCAGGAAGTGCTGACAGGTCATGATCTGGTCCAGGTCGGATCGGATTAGAGCCTGACTGGCTGATGCAATCTTTCGACAATCTTCCCTTAGAGCCTCCAGACCTGCCGTCAGCTGCTCCAGCACCAGCATGTAGGTTGCCTGCACTGTCTGCGTAAATAAACACACACAGTAAAAAAAAAAAAAAAAAAAAAAAACTGCAAAAAAACATGGTATCAGGATGAATTACTGTAGAATCACAAAGCTGATGGACAATAAATGTTAAATAAAATAAGATTCTGGTTGTGTTATTCACCCCTGCATCGTCGCCTCGTGGTCAAGCCTTACATTTAACATGAATTGATGTCATTTCAACCAGTTTTATCATCACAACATTAGTTAATGTAGTTTTTGACTCAGAATATTTAAATGTCAGAAAACCATCTTGTCCACAAGAGTTAACTATAATTGAGAGAAATCTGCTTTTGCAGTTTCTCTACATGATGCATTAGTTTGTAGTGAGCAAAGCAACATGTCACTTTTTACAGAGTTCAGCTTGCATCTTGTCTTTTATTCTCAGCTAAATTAGCGACTCATTTTTACTCATTTGCAAGGACAAAGTGATGAAACAGGTCTTTAGGTGGTTATGCTGAAGCAGGAAAGCATCTAAAAAACCTGCATGACAAGGAATTTGCTACTGTGAATCCTGTCTTTAATTTTTGTTTCTATACTGTTTCCTGCTGTTATCACTAGATGTCCTCAGTTCCTCACACTACCACTGTGTTGTCATTTCTCAACATCATCTTGTGATCAACTTCAGTTTTCTGACTTGTTTTTTGCTTAATTTTTTACAGCTTTTGTCATGATTTTTGGAGGCATGTGTAGACTATGTATTCTCTTTAAATTTTGGGGTTTTTTTTTAGCCCACCTTACTTGCACCCTGTTTGGTCCTTCATTGACGCATTTTTCTCCACTACGGATTATGAAACTATATCGAGTGTCTCTTTCACACTCGATACGTGCGCCTCTTCAGTTTTTTTACATTCTACACTGACCCGCAGTGGAAAACAACCACCACATTGACTTTTTAAACATTATGAGAAACTATGATTAATTTCATGTTTGCTACTTTTTACATTAGGACAAACATTGTCAAGGATTTACACGGTAAATAGCTGATAAATAGAGATATCAGTCAGGGATTTCAAGAATTAGTGAGCTGAAACACAACAAAAGGACATATAACATGACTATGTATTTAACAAAACACTAAAAACGTTCAACTCACTGCCAACCACTGTCGTATCCTTTCAGTCTTTTTCCCCTTCAGTTTGGACTGAAGCTGACTCTGTAACCATGGCAACACTTCCTCCATTATCTGGTTAGCCAGTACCTGTACACACGTGAACACACAATGTAAAGCTGATGCATATCACTCTTTATGGAGTACATATATGTATGTGTGTGTTACCGACTTGTTCCTGAGTGCCTAGCAGCTTTCCCCAGGATTCATAACATCCTTTATCTTGTTGGTAGAGGCGGAGTGCATGAGCATATGCCTTGCTTTCATGGGAAGAATCTTGCCAGGGGTCTGCAGAAAGCATGGTTGTTATGATTCTGGATATGTTGGGTGAAATAATTTTCTCTTAATGTCTTCTGTCCGACTTGGGGCATCAGTGTCAGCTGGAACAAGATAAACTAATTTCCTTCTTTATTTTAAGCACCAACACTGTAACTCAATTTTTAAAAAAGTGTTAATTAAATAAAGCGTAAATAAACAAATCTTCTTAAAAGTATATTTTAGGATGTATAGTTGTAGAAGATAAGGGGTTAAACAAAAATGTCCCATTTCAATGCCTTATATATA